>CM002526.2:26669171-27139171 GCA_000338895.3 Oryza meridionalis
GCAAGTGAATAAATGAGGAAAGAGAATGAAACCATGTCTTGCATGAGACATGGTTTCTACACAAAATTCAAGACATCATGTAAAATAAGTAGCATTAAATTTAAGTATGGAATAGTGGTGCTTGCATTGGAAGAATGGTGTCTAGTACTAGTTTCTTGATGATGTAGAGTTTATAAAAACTATGTCTAATATTTTTGGTTTGGAATGGCCTTAACACATCTCTCTCCTTCTCCTTCTCCTTCTCCATGAGAAATTCTAGACATATCCGAATTTTGGGACGCTAGAAACAGCTTTTTCTAAAATATCCTGTGCAACAACAGGTTGCTGCTGGCCTGCTGCCTTTTCTTGTCCTCGAGTAATGCAACACTAGTGTAGCTCTGCTCTGTTGCACAAACAGTACGCAGTACTCCAGTATTTGGCCTCCGAATCGAGCAGTTAAACCAGGGCCGGAAAAAAGGGTGGGGAAAAAACTAATGAAATATTGCAGACGGTTTCAATAACTTCAGCCTCCAATGAAACTGACGTGAAGAAAGATTAGAACCTACTTTCATTGTCCCAAAATATTGTCCAGATTTATTTAACGTCTTAAGATTTTTAGACTGAAGATAATGTTAAAAGAGTTTCTATAGTTTCTTAAATAATCAGAACTTTTTGAAACACGTCAGCTTTTCATCTAGATTTTTTTATAAAAATATAGTCATAAAACAGTTTTATAGTTGTGAAACTTGAAAAAATGATCTGTAAGTCAGAATTTTCAGCTTCAGATTCCTACGCGAATGTTGCTCAGAATTTGAAGGTCCCAAACTGTTGAATTTGTGAGCAACAAAAACGATTGTCACCCATTTTTTTCGTCAGGGAGGAAGAAATTTTTTTTTGCCAATATATATCTAAGACTAAAGTGGTCATGTCATGTCGACGCAACTGCAACCGACGACGACCGGAAAACGCATTGAAGAAAGGCTTGCAAAAATGCAAAAAGAAGAGCCCTGAATTCTCTCCTGTCCGCCCAATAAATCTCCTGTACGTGTGCAGGAGACACAGATCACCTCCCGGAATTCAGTCGCCTTCTTCCACGTAAGTGGCAAAGCAAGAACACTTGCAGCAGCAGCAGCACATTGCATTGATAAGTTGCAAGCAGAGTTAGATATGGGTCAAGAATCAAAGGCATACAGATTCCAACTTTTTCCTTTAAACTTTTAATTTTTCTATCACATCGAATTTTCCCACACATATAAAATTTCAACTTTTTCATCATATCGTTATAATTTCTTTGAACTTATAATTTTGATGTGGAACTAAACACAGTCAAAGGAGAGTACGCGTACTACGCGTGCATGTATCAAATCAAGATAGTTTTTTTTTTTCATATGTGCATGGAAACACGGCTTTCAATTCAGATCAAGGCTTTTGGTTGTTCATCACCATGGTGCAAGAGAGGGAAATTCCATCCGTCCCCTTGCTTCCAACATTGAAGGCTTAGCTATAGGTAGGCTCAAATCACACGGTTTGTGCGTACAGGGTGGCTAGCATCTATAGATGTTGGACCTTCTAGTTCACTCGTAGGATAAATTAGGTAATCAGCTACTCCATACGTCCATTAATGTAAGTTATTTTAGGTTGTTTAGCAGATACTAATACCGAGAGTGTGTTTAGATACCAAAAATTTTTAGCCAAAAATATAACATCAAATATTTAGACACATGCATGAAGCATTAAATGTGGACGGAAAAAACCAATTACACAGTTTACAGACGGAATCTGTAATTTGTTTTGTTATTAGTCTACGTTTAATACTTCAAATGTGTTTCTATATACTTAAAAACTAAACACGGCCACAAACGATTTTCCTCTACGAACAACCCTATAGACAGTAGGCGAACCGTAGCTAATCACATCTGCAAAAATCGACCTATTTTTTATAGGCAAATTTTGCTACAGGACACTCAAAATTTGTGGCCTTTGCTGTGAGACATCTAAAGAATGTGTATCTTCTTGTGGACAAAAAAAAAGTGGTAATTAGCTGCTGGACACCTGAGGTATTATTTTATTAGTTTCGATGAAAATAAAGAGAGAAAGAGCATTGAATGTACCGAAATGCCCCTGGACATTGTTCTTCTTCTTCCTACTTCTACTCTCTTTCCCTTCTTATCCTCTCTTTTCTTAGCGAGCCTGGGAGGTCGCCGGCGGCAGAGGGCAGAGTGGCGGCGAGCGAGCGTGATAGCAGGCGGCAGAGGGGGTAAACGTCAGGTAGGGCGGCAACCGGCGGAGCGGCTGCGGGAGAAGCAGCACCCTCACCCTCCCCGTCACCATCGTTGTCCTTCGCGCCCACAAGGTCGTCTCCACCGGCACCCCGACTCCTCCGGTGCAAGCCCCGAGCTCAGCACCCAGGGGTGGCTGCCCCTCATCGCTCGGAGCCCTCCCGAGGACGCCGCTATCACCGCCTTCCACCAGTCCAGCCTCCCGGTCGTCTCCATCCATCCCACCGCTGGCGCATGCCGCTGCTGCCGTCTTCTGCCAGTACAGCCACCAGGTCATCTCCGTCCGTCCCACCGCCGGCGCATGGGGGACCCTCGCCTCCATGGCCAGTTACCGCCGCCTACCCCTGGCTGGACACAGTCAGTCGCCTGACGCCGCTGGGAGAGGCAGCACCAATGTGGCGAGTCGGCCCAGTGGGAAGAAGAGGAACATAGAAAGCCAGATGTGAGATTGACAAGTGGGTCCATGGGCAAACTTGTCTTTAACCAATGTTTCTCTCTCCGTTTCCACCAAAAAAATATAAAATAATGAGGCGGGTGTCCAACAGCTAATTACCATATTTTTGCAATGTCCACGAGAAGATACACGTTCTTTTGGTGTCTTAGAGCAAAGACCACAAACTTTAAGTGTCATGTAGCAAATTTTATCTTTTTTATACTGTTCCTTAACCACATCCTCCGCCCATCTCCTCTTCTCTCCTCTCTCCTCCCACCCGACGGCGATGGCAGGCGAGGGCGGTGGGCGCGTGCTCCGACAGTGGTGGCGGGCAAGGGAGACCTTCTGGAGAAAGGGGCATTAGTCATGGTTGGTAACCCTCCATAGTCCCACGAATCCGGGACTAAAAATGGGATTTTTAGTCCCAGGTGAAATAACCGGGATTAAAAATCCATCTTTAGTCCCGGTTGGCAAGATGGAGCCAGGGTAGGTCGTTTTTTTTCTTTCTTTTTTCATTGTTTTTAACATTGAATATTGATTTCACTCCATCCCCAAATCACCCCAAATTGTGAAAACCCAAATCGATCATCACATATCACAAAACAAAAAAGGATATATCCAAATCCTCAAATCGATCATCTCCAAATACATCACAAATTCTAAAAGAATTACATCATAGGTTCCAAAAAAATCATCACAAATACATCATATATTCACATCATACAGATCAAATACATCTTAGATCAAGAATCATAAATTCTCAAAAAAAAAATCATCACAATCCATGCAGCTGCCGCTACCCTTCCGGCAGAGCCGCCGGCCGCCACCGCACAGGCCTCGGCCACGCCACCGGTCGCTGCCCTCCGTCGGCCGCCGGCCGCCGGCCGCCGCCCTATGCACGGCCGGCCACCGCCAGCCGCCGGGCAGGCCTTCACACAGCCACGCTGCCGGCCGTCGCCCTCAGCGCGGCCACACCGCCACCCGCCGCCGCCCGCCGCCCCCACCTCCCCTCCCCCGGTCGTTTGCCCTCCCAGCGCCGGCCTCGCTCGCTCTCGCTCTGCTCTCCGCCGATAGGAACTAGAAGGAGAGGATAAGTTTGGTTGTAAAGAAAAGGATAAGGGAGAGGGGGAATAGGAAGATGAGGAGTTTGGGAGGATAAGTCTTAGGGATTATATACTGTATGTAGATTTTTATTTTTTTTCCGGTTGGTCACACTAACTAGGACTAAAAATCCCTGGCCCCCTAACAGCCTCGGACGGAAAATGAAACGGGAGTAAAGATGATCTTTACCAACCGGGACTAAACATCATCTAGGGCGATAGAGTTTTAAACCGGAAAAGAACTTCTTTAGTCCCGGTTTCTTTCAAACCGGGACTATTATAGTTTTTGGCCAACCCACAAAGATGGTTTTCCAGTAGTGGAGACAGCTGACCTCCCCCCCTCTCTCTGTGCATTTCTAGAATTCATAATCTTTTGGATGGCATAGAAGATAATTTGGTCTCAATGAACGGAAACAAAATATCAAATTTTCTCGGTAATATAATCAAATGGTTATGGTTCTTACTACAATCACCCCCAACAACCAGATCGATGTTCTTAAAACTCATACAATCTTGAACAATACTTTTACCACCGGATATGTACTGAGTAATATATACATGTGCGCTTTGCTATATATATACTTCGTGCTCCCTTCGCTAGATGTTTGACTTACCACAAACTCTCTTATATATTTGGATGGTGTGGAAGTATTTTCTTGAAAAATATATTAAAGCTCCAATTTAGACCCTAATTATTTCAAGTTAGTAGGAAACCACGTATCCACAAGTAGGTACTACTAAATAAAGAGTAATATATAACCCGGTCATGAAGCAAGACTTAAGTAATTAAAATGGTGTTATCGCTCATCACTTTTTGTAGTTTCCGGTCCATGGGGGCATATCGACTAACCCTAGCTAGAAACCAAAACAAACAACATTTATTTGTCCAATTTTCTCGGCATTCTACCTTTCTGCCTTAGAAAAATTATGCAGATAATATATAACCTGTTTTTCCTGATGGACAGGTAACACTTTTTAAAGACGTGAGGAAGATAAATAGTTAGAGCCATATGGAGCAATGAGAAAGGAGATTAAAAGAGGTCTGCAAATTTATAGCCGAGCTATATCATATATATCACGTGAAAAGAGGAGCCACCATTTTCTTAGGGTACGCCTAATGGGCGGGTGATCGCTCCCATATACCTCTCCCTATATGTCTGGGAGCGATCACCTGCCCCTCCCCCTATACCTCTCTCGCTCCCTCCTCTCCCCCCTTCCTCCTCCCCTTTTTCTCTTCCTACTACACCATAAATAATTAAATTTAAATTCAGAATTGAAATTGGTATGTAAACTTTTGACTTATAAACTTTGGGTCTATAAACTAATATTTGAATTAATTTAAATTTGAATCAGATATAATTCAAATTTAAATTTGAATCGGGTATGTAAACTATTGACTTATAAACTTTATGTCTATAAACTTTAGGTGTATAAACTTTAGATGCATAGATATACTATATATAGAAAATATTTGAATTCAAATTCAAATTTGAATCAGATATAATTCAAATTCAAATTTGAAACGGGTATATAAACTTTTGGCGTATAAACTTTGGGTCTATAAACTTTAGATGTATAGAAATGCTATATATAAAAAATATTTGAATTCAAATTTAAAGTTGAATCGGATATATAAACTATTGATTTATAAACTTTTGGTCTCTAAACTTTAGATGTGTAAACTTGAGGCGTACAAACTTTAGGTACATAAATTTACTAAAATAGGAAAGTAATGCGGTGCCAAAAAAGAAACCAGGTGGAGAGAGGGAATCTGATCGCCCCTAGCGACCCCTACCGATCGATCGCTAGGTAGCATTCTCGATTTTCTTGTGAGGATCCATTAGTTGGAATATAGAGAGCAGCGGGACTAGCTAGGAAGGTGGTGATGAAAATGGTATATATGACTTGGGCCCTCTTTAGTTTCCACACAAAAATTTTACACCCAGTAATATCGAACGTTTAAACAGAAGCATTAAATATAGACTAAAAAGATAATTAATTACACAGATTGAGACTAATTGCTCCATGATTGAGACAAATATTTTAAACCTAGTTGCTCCATGATTTGATAATTTGGTGTTACAGTAAATATTTACTAATGACGGATTAATTAGGCTTAATAAATTCGTCTTGTGGTTTACTGACAGATTCGTAATTAGTTTTTTATTAGTACCCGAACACCTCATGTGACACCCTATATAATGCCCGATTTAACAAGCCAAAACTTTACACACCTCTATCTAAACACCCCTGTGGTCATAGAGATTGCTGGTACGAATAAAAAAAATTTATCCCGTCAATACTCTTATCTAGATACCCACTGATCGATGCTACATTTCTATTAATGAGGACACTGCAATCTTTTCTCTTCTCTCGTAAAGTTTTCTTAGAATGAGTGATATTTTTATTTCGGACAAAGGGAGTAAGTCCTGTTCTTTTCTAATTAAGTATATATTTTACCTCAATTTTCATTAGCACGTTTTTCAAATTGCTAAATGGTACATTTAATACGCAAATTTTTTATATAAGGTTGCTTAAAAATATCAAATAAATTAATTTTTGAAGTTTAAAACAATTAAAACTAATGCGCTAATGATCTTTTTGTTTTCTGTGCCCTACCTTCATCTTAAGTACAAATGAACCCCACCTACGTAAACCTAGGAAAAGAAGCTGACAAGGTGCTTCATAGTATTAGGGAGAAGGCTTTGTTTTGTTATTATTTTTATTGATTGGTATAGTAATGTCGTTACTCTTTGTCCATATAGACGCCACATAGATACTAGGTCACTAAAAATCACCCTAGTAGCTAGTTTAGACATATAAATGAAATTGGAACAGTTCTATTAGGAGGTATAAGATCAATTAGTGGACGGTTCCATAGTTTTAAGTGACCACTACTGGAGAAACCCATTTTTGTTCGGTCAACCAGATTTCACAATAGTTCCGGTTGTATTAAAAACCGGGATTAAAAACATCTTTAGTCCCGCTTTAAAATCTCAGGGGTACTTTTTGATCTTTAGTCATTTTTAGTCCCGGTTCAAAAGAGGGCAGCCATTGTCAGATCCCTATATTTTCTTTACTCTCGGTTAGTGTTACCAACCGGGACTAAAGATCTATTTATAGTCCCGGTTGTTGTTACCAATCGAGAAAAAAGATCGATATATGTAGAGAGGCGTGCGCGTGGATCGGATCGAGGTACATATCTCCTCCTCCCTCCCGGCTCTAGCTCCTCCTCTCCTCACACCCTATCTCTTCCTTTCCTTCTCTCCCTCCCCCCTCCTCCCCACTTCTGATCTGCAGGCGGCGGCGGCGGCCGGGCGCAGAGGGCCGGGCAGCTGGCGCGCCGGCGGGCGGCACGGCAGCGGGCGTAGGCACCGGATTTAGGTGTTTTTCTTTTTTTTGAGAATTTGTGATTTGGATCTAAGATGTATTTAATTTGTGTGTGATGTGAATATGTGATGAATTTTGTAGAAATTGTGATGTAATTTTTTTAAGATTTTGTGATGTATTTGGAGATGATCGATTTGAGGATTTGAGGATTTGAGGATTTGGAGGTGATAATCGATTTGAGATTTCACGATTCGGGGATGATTGAATTGGGATTTTGGGGACGGGGATGGAGTGAAATCAATATATTAAAAACAATGAAGAAAAGAAAAAAATAAAGGAGCAACCGGATCTAGCCTGGTTCAAACCAACCAGGACTAAAAATGGATTTTTACTACCGGTTATTTCGCCCGGGACTAAAAATCGATTCGTAGTCCCAGTTGGAAAACCGGGACTACATAGGGTTACGAACCAGGAGTAAAAACCACTTCTGGACTAAAATCAACCAAATACGGACGAACTCAATACTGACCACAGTCAACTATGAATCAGCTACCCGGTTCCATGTTTTGTTTGTGGACAAAAGCAAAATACTTATTTGAGAAAATTTAGCATATATAAAGACCTGTTTATGTGTATTTCAAAAACTCTATGCATATAAGTGGACCATCTCTACCGTCAATGAATTTTCAAATATTTCCCCATTGCCCGGGCTAGTACTTTTGACTCCTAGCTAGTATTGTACTTTCTCCTGTATATATCAAATACCCAATCTTCCAACAAAACGCTGAATAAACGAAGCCTATATATGTTTGTGTCTGTCGGTGTGTCATCGTCGAGCTAGCTCAATAATTAGCTGCACATATACTCCGTCAATCCCTTAAAAATTATAGTTTTTAAAGACTATAGTTTTAGTTAGTCAGCGATCTATATTAAGCAAAAGATTAAAATACCATTAAATACAGAGAGAAAACAAGGAAGAAAAGAAGAAATGAGGAGGAAAGGGTACTACTGGCCGGTATGATGGCTAAAATAAGAAGAAAAAAGAAAGAATGAAGTAGTATTAAAGAGTTTCGGCGTACCCTATTCTCCTTCTCCTCTAAGGTTGTGTTCAGCAGACTGGAACTCTTCCCCACACAAAAAATATGGTGGTTTACTAATATATGATTAATTAAGTATCAGCTAAAAATAATTTAAAAAATTAATTAATAGGATTTTTAAAGCAACTTTTGCATAGAATTTTTTTTAGAAAATATACCATTTATTATTTTGAAAATCGTACACACGAAATACGAGAGAGGTGAGTTGGGAAAGTGAAGAAAATAACTCAGCCTAAAGATAGTCTCTGTGAGATAAATCTTCAAGCTAACAACGTAATCTTTTTAGAGACGGGTCGAGTGGCATGGGGACAGTGGGAGCCTTTGCTTGCGAGGCTGGAGCAAGCCAAGGTGGCGCCTTTATAGTGCCTAGTCTGACTGCGATGTTTTCTCACTGAATTTTATATTGCTAGCTTGTCGGATCAGTCGATCCTAGTAGCCAAGTTTCAGAACAGCCAAGTAATTAATCAAATCAGCTATCTTTTTGACAGGAAAAGTTTTGTAAGCAACTACTAGATGAGAAATATCGAGGGGGGGCTGGTGGTAGGGTTGGCAGCTTGACAGGGAATATAATCCAAAGGATGCATTCGGGTTCCATCAGAACATTGCTGAATTGACAGTGAAATCCAAGTATATGTTTGTCATCCCCGTTTTACTTTCTGGACAGGATTGATCGTGAAGAGTCTTGAGGACAAGATGATGATTGGTATTTCACCATGGGCTTATTCAGACGAAAGGATTTCTAAATCCTAGGAATAGAAAGGTAAATGCTTTGGATTAGGACGTCACATGTATTCCAATCATTAGAAATTTTTCTAAGAGATCTTACCTCATACTAAGAATCCTATGAAATAAAGTTATAAGACTATAATTCCTTATGGATTTTTTTAGATCTATTTCTATGGAACGAATGATGCATATAGAAAACAATCCTATGATTTTAATTCCTACATTTCCATGTAGGCCAAATGATTATGGTGGTTTGGACTTGCTGGATACTAGGGTGATGATGAACATTTGTCTTGTCAGCAAGTGGATGATAAAGCTGGAAAATAGGGATCCAGATATGTGTTTTCAGGTTCTTAGGAAAAAATTTGTGAACAATGGCAGTTCTTTTGGTAGTTCTGCTGACGGTGGATCTCAAATTTAGAAGGGATTACATCATTGCAAGAAGTGGTTGGAAAAGCTTGCAGAGAAAGATGTGCACAATGGGGAATCTGTGTATTTTTGGAAGGATGTATCGTGTGACAAGGTGTCTCTAAAAGTTAAATTTCATTTCCTGAGTTATATTAGATAAGTTACCTTCAGGAGGCTTCTGTGAGTGATATTTTTGTGGAGGGTGAATGGAAGATAGATATTAGAAGAAATCTGAATCCGCTGGGAGAGGATAAGCTTATCATATCTTACTATAAAGTTACCCCCCACTAACTTCTTAAACTTAACATGCAAAAATACCACATCATCATCCACTAACAAGGTACCACATCATCATCCACTAATTAACAAGATGCCACATCATCATCCACTAACAATCATCACATTTAAACATCATGCAAACATGCTATATCTTTATATTTTTATAATTTGAGAGCTTTTCAAATACAAACATGTTAAATTATCATCTAACATAATTTATATAATGTTTCAATGTATATCTTTATTATGTTCTATGATATCCTATATATTTATATAGTTCATCCTCACTTAGTTAGTGCTTAAATAATTAATCTATGGTACAAATTATCTTTCTCATTTTTCCTCTAATTAAGTCATATCACATCAATTGTTTTTAGCCTTTAGATGATTAATCTACGGTCCAAACTATCTCCCTACTTTTCTTCTTCCATAAAGTCATATCACCTTATTTTTTACGTTTGAATCACCACATACTATTTAAATTTAAATTATCATAAACCATATTAATTTACTTAATCTGATGTTATCTAGCTATCTTACATGTTATTTTTTTTATTATTATCATATTAAATTTCCGCAGTAATGCGCGGGGTTTCACCTAGTTGTCTTAAGAATGATGCTCAACAGTTATCAGTTGGATGGGGGGAAGGATCAAGTGGTTTGGCATCATAACAAGAAGAAGAGTTTCAGCACTAAATTAATGTATATAATCCTGACTTTTAGAGGGGCCATAGATGCAGAAATGTGAAAGATTTGGAAAAGTAAATTGCCTCTAAAAATCATGTTAAATAGTCCCATATTAGCTATGGAAGGGCAAGGAACCTAATATATAAATGGGGGAGCCCCTCATCTCATTGGCTAGTTTTTGGGGTAGGAAAGACCCTTTACAATCCTACAATTGGTATCAGAGCTGGCTAGTTCAACATCTCTGGCCCAAAGGACATAGTGTTGATGGGCCGTGGAAGTATACCCGAGGGACTGAAGGGGGAGTAAATGGCTGAGGGAGATTGATGAATAGCCCCATATTGGTTGTGAAAGAGAAAAAGACCTAATACATAAGTAGGGGAGCCCCTCACCTCATTGACTAGCTTTAAGGATGGGGAAGACCTTTTACGATCCTACAAATTAAATATTTTTTATATCTAGCAGACAGGGGGAGATTACCATGTGTAGAACAATTAGTTAAGAGAAAGTGAAGGGGGAGATGAATTCTGCAAGTTTTGTAAGAAAATTGAATCAACTAATCATATTCTCTTTATATGTCCTTTGGCAGTGTTTGCTTGTGTATAATTAGAGATGCTCTGAATTTGCATATATGAATTGCTTTCTGGTCTGTGGGAGTGTCTTGGGCTAATGAGGGACAAGGGGAAAAGTAAAGTGAAACGATTGGGTTTTTGAAAATGTTTTTGGTCAATTCCCCTTTGCAGGTGGTCTAACATTTAGCGGCATTCAATAAAACAAAGAGCACAAACCCCTCTGGTCAGTTTAGTTTTTACTGTGCGATCCTACAGTTATGTCATGTGATCTACAATTACACAATCAACAATATAATGGGGTGTGTTTAGGGTCACCGTCAGGCAATGCATGGGGTTAAATTAAGTAACCATGCATTCAACTGCTGCTATTATGTGCTTGTATCAAGATGGGCACACATGCAATTAAGTTAATTAACCAATATACTCAGCTTAATTAACTAGAATGAGATCAGCTAGCTGATCATGATCACTAGCTTAATTTATTATTGCCTTCTCTTCCCTACATAAATATATATAGATCTTCTGTGTTCTCTTCTGAATACGGAGAGTACGAGTATCTCTCATCCACAAGAGTACAAGACAGTGTGGGGCTCTGTAGGTGAGATCAGTTCACAACACAAAACTAATTACACATTGCAATTCACACTCCTATATACATATGACCGCATGCAGCAACACTTAGCGAGCTAGAAGGGGCAGCCGAACGAAGAAAATGGTCTCCAGAAAACGACCTGTGCACTACTGTCTATCTATACATGGCTTCAGAAATTTAACCCAACTGAATAATGGGTCAGGGCTGCTGCTACTGCATGCATGATAAGGTAGTAACACTGGTGGAGAAATCTTCTTTAGTCCCGGTTGATAACCCCCTTTTAATCCCGGGTTTCCAACTGGGAGTAGCAATCCGGGACTAAAAATAGGTATCTTTAGTCCCGGTTGAAATAACCGGGACTAAAGATTGATCTTTAGTACCAGTTGATAACAACAATTGGGAGTAAAAAAGAGGGATCTTTAGTCCCGGTTGTTGTTATCAACCGGGACTAAAGAGAGAGTAGCGGGCAGTACAGATGGTCCCCTTTTCTTTTATTTTCTTTTTTATTTTCTCCCGAATCGAGTGGCATGCACATCCCCAAATCCCCAAATCAAATAACATCTCAACTCCACATCACAAATCTTAAACTTACTCATACACATAAATCAAATACATCCTAAATCCTAAATAATACAAAACAAATCAAATACATCACAGATTATACATCTCAGATCTATACAAATGTCCAATGAATCACAAAATTATACATCTCAATAATCACAGATTATAAAAAAAACGGCCGCTTGCTGCCGCCGGGCGCGGCCCAACCGGCCGTCGGCCGCCTGCCCGCCGCCACGGGGCGCCGCTGCCGGGAGGCGTGGCCCCGCCGGCTGCGGGGCGCGGCCCCGCCGGCCGCTGCCGCCGCCGCGCGCGGCCCCCCGCCCGCGCGGCCGCCCGGGCCGCCGCGCCGCCGCGCCGCCGCACCGCCTAGCGCCGCGCCGCCCGAGAGGCTGCCCGGGCCGCCGTGCCGCCGCACCGCCTAGCGCCGCGCCGCCCGCGAGGCCGCGAGGCCGCCCGGGCCTACGCGCCGCCGCGCCGGCACGCCGCCGGCCACCAGGCCCTCCGCCCGCCGGCGCTCGTAGAGGAGAAAGAGGAAAAGGAGGAGAGAAGTTAGAGGAGAGAAGTTAAAAGGAGAGGAGGAGGAAGAGGAAGAGATATGGAGGAGGAAGAGATAAGGCCAGGGAGATACAATATATTAACTGCTCCTCCTCCTCTTCGATATGGCCTCGTACTCTTCGCCGCCCATGTTGTGCATGCCGATCTTTTATTCCGGTTGGTGTTATCAACCGGGACTATAAATAGATCTTTAGTCCCGGTTGGTAACACCAACCGGGACTAAAGATCACCGGGATCTTTAGTCCCAGTTGGTAATACCAACCGGAACTAAAGTTACGATTTTTAGCCCCGGTTGGTAACACCAACCGGGCCTAAAGATTCCGGGGAGGCCTGACAAGTTCTGACAGCATTTGAACCGGGGCTAAAGATGATCTTTAGTCCCGGTTGGTGTTACCAACCGGGACTAAAGATCAAATATGCCTGTTACCTTTTTTAACCGGGATTAAAGATCATCTTTAGTCCCGGTTTTTATTGCAACCGGGACTATTGTGAAAATAGCCCGATCTACGAAAGATGGTTTCTCCACCAGTGTAAATTACCTATGCTGATAAGATAGTTAACACTAAACAAAAACAAGAAGGTAGTAGCTGATAGATCTGGAAGTTTACTTAATTAGAAGGAGTATCGGTGGAAGTGAAGGGACCAGTGCCTAATCTGCTGGGTTAAAAGAAGTGGATACCCGAATTGGACAGCATAACAGCACTTGTTTTTCTCGGCTAATCAGCTTTAGCCAGCTGGGATAGATATATATAAGCCAAATTAAAGCTAACTAGCTGCGTATTTGTATGCATGTATGCGTGCGTATGCGAAGAGTAGGAATGCAGAATGTGACTGCTGATCGAGGGCGACAAGATTAGCACGCCTACTACCTAATTAAACACTAGTTTAAAATAGAGTTATTGAATTGCAGAATGTGACAATATTAGCATGCAGAATTAATGTGACAATATGCATCACGAATTATTGAATTGCATGAACTGAAAAAGGCATTTCTATTTTTATGTATGGGTGAGTTTGAAAAAGTAGTTTATATCGTCTGACGGAAGTGTTAAATTTGAAAATTGGAAGCAGCAGTGCACGCAGCAAGATGGAATTGGTGCCTTACTAGTTATTAAGTACTCGCTGCGTGATTAGACTTAGCTAGCTAATCATCTTCCTCGTCTAATAGCTAGCTAATTAAGTAATCCAAATCAATAAGATTTTGCACGGATGTTAATTAGTCAATACTGTAGTCGATCAGATCAGTAAAGGATATGCTTCACAAGTTTGAGCTACATATGCAGCTTTGTAAGTAGCAGTTTGCTGCAGTTTCGGTATTACTGAAGGATAACTACAGTTTATAGTTTGGAATAAGTTCATTTTAGTTCCCTTAACTGACAGCGAGTTCAATTTCGTCCTTAAACCGAAATACCAGATGTAACGGATCTCTAATATAATGTAGGTCCCATAACAACAGTATAGCGGGTTATTTTGTCCGACGTGGTAAATTGACCCGAGTCAATAGCACTGGGTCAACGTGGGCCCACATGTCAATTAAGTTCACTCTCTCCCCTCTCTTCCCATCTGTATCTCTCTCCAGGCCTCCACGTCCAGGGTTGGCAGCCGACAACAAGTGGCGCGTTCCGGCGTGAGAGGTGCACAGCGGCCGACGAGGAGAAGCTCAGCGGCGGAAGACATGGTGAATGCGGAGAGGCCGGTGGGAGAGACGGCGAGAGAGGTGCGTGGCGGTAGCCAGCAGGGAGAAGGGTGGCGGCTGGCGAGAGAGGCTCGTGGTGGCCCCTTCCTCTTCCCCTGACCGCTGTAGCCGCACGCTGTTGTCGGGCCGTCTGGATCCGCACATAGATACAGAGGTGAGGAGGATGACGATGATGCCGCAACGTCTCATCCCGATTTCACGCAGACCTCGGATAAAATTGCAGCCGCCCCACCTCCCGTGATCCCGTGATCCCGTCCAGACCTCGGGCAGCGGTGGCACTTGGGACAAGAGTTGGAGCGTGTGGGTAGAGAGTCGTTACAGCCCGCCTATAGAGGCGGCGTCCTGCTGGCCGGCCATCGTCCTCACCACCCGCCATCCCTATTGTCCTCCTCACCGCTTGCTACCTGGTGAGATGGGAACAAGCCATCGGTCGTCATCCTCCTCACCACCTGCCATCGGCCTCATCACCGCCCACCACCGGCCTTCTCCTCACCACTCGTCGCTTGGTGAGATGGGAACAGGGGAAGGAAGAGAGAGATAGCCAGATAGGTGAGAAGGCCCTAACATGTGGGGCCCATGCTAACTCAGCGTTGTTGACTTGGGTAAAATTGCCAAGTTGGACAAAACACCCGTTATATTGCTATATGAACTATGTTGTACCGGTTTTAATAGTTGAGGGATCCGTAGTATTTGGTATTTCAGTTCAAGAACGAAAATCGAACTCGTTGTTAAGTTATCGAACCTAAACTGAACTTATTGGTTAAAGTTTTGGCGTAACCAAACCACCTCAAATGGGCTGGCCGGTAGCCCACTACCATGCGTGAAACCAGCCCATGACAGACAGGCGAACGTTACAGTTACAGTGGGCCCCGACATTTGCCACATCAGCGAAAACAGGTGAAAAACTGAAAATATGCTCTATACTGTCATGGACTTTGCACGGTTTTGAATAGTTGAGAAGTAGAGATTTCTGGTATTGGGGATTAGGGATGCCGTATATACTCGACATAAAGGTGAGGGATGGTTGGTGGACTTATTCCTACAAACTAAAGCAACTCGAACTCTGCCGTGCTGCAGCCTGTGGGTACAAGACAGGTCAGTCCTCAAGCGGGCCTGCTTTCGAACAAAGAAAAAGAAGAGTGGTTTTTTAGGATTTGATTTCTGTGGGCAAAAAAATCCATACATGGTTACATATATGATCATCTGAAACCGTATGATTTGTTTGTTTCAGTCATAGAGTTCCTATGTTTTTCGTGTGATATTAAAAAAAACATGCTTTGTAAATTCATGTGAACTCTGTTCATGTAGGAATTCAACAATACAAGACAACTTATCTTTCATGTTTTTATTTTCCTATTAGTGTGTTTTCTAATTCATGATTTCAAATGAGCTCTAAAAGTGTTATTTTCTCCATTTTGTGATTCTTTTATTACATCGAAAACTGAGAAGTGCACACACCATTATACACACGTGACTGCACTCGATTATTACTCTCGAAAAGACAAATCCGTGGTAACCGGTAAATCTCCTGGCCTCAATATTTTCTATTGTGCATGTGCGCAATTGCAAACACCGGGATTTGAACACCCAAAGTCCATAACTTATAATTATGGGTGAAAATAGTCATGGAAATTCCCAACCAACCGACACTCATTTCCCATTTTTACCCGTCAAGCAATGTAAAAATGGGTATTGATAAAAACAAAATTAGAAATGTTAAAAAAATATGGAAACATAAACGGAAACAATTTTTTTGTGGTCCGACCATTTTCGAATTTTATCGTATTTTTATAGTAATGACTATTTTTTTTATATTATAGTAATTACCAAATATCTAAATATGTTAATATTTATGGTCATTTTTTATTTGATTCATAGTTTAGAGGCTTATTAACTCCTCAACTTATCCCTAACTTGAGGACTAGGTTAAAGGGGAGACAAATTATAATTTACATAGTGTAATCTTGAATTTATTTTGTCATAATGTATAATATATAGTTATGTAAAGTTAAATGTGAGATTTTATAATTAAATGTTTCCGATATTTATTTCTAGTTTTTATCAATACCGATATGTTTACATTCATATAGTTCTGTTTTTGGTTTTCTGATTTTTTATGCCATTTTTATTTCCAGCTTTAACTTTTTGAGTAAAAAAATGGTTATGAAAATAGTTGAGACTGTTTCTGACTGACTAGTAATCACACTCTAATGTTTCCCTTAACTCTGTAAGTTTAACTATGTCAATATCGATAATGTGCCGATGGATGCATCTTATGTAGTAGGCAAGTAGTGGAGCTTTATGTTGTTGATATTTTGATTTTTTTATAGCAGTATTTCAAACAATTGAGTACTTTTTTTATGCCTACCCAGAACAGGGTAGGAAATCCGGTAGATTTGATCGAATAAATAATTTAAACCAACAGCTGGATTAAACATTTGTTGGGACAATAATGATCAGGTAATGGAGGCAATATACAAGCATCCATTGACGAAGAGAAAATGTGCAACGCATGCCACGCTTCTTCATAATTAAAATTACGATTCAAACAAATAAATAGAGTGGCATGAGAAGATGGTATCATAGAAAAGAAACCACTATACAAAAATAAATTGCATTATTAGAATAACTATAATGTATATTTAACGACAGTTCACGATCATGCGATGCATTATATGCAAGCTCAAGGTAAAAAACATTATATTATATGGTACTAGCACTTCGCATACACTGCTATAGACAAATATTTGCTCCTAGAGCAAATTTGAAAAAAGGAAAATGAAAGAGAAAAATTCCTCCTTGGAGTTGCTTCTCAAGAAGAAAAAGAAGAACAAAGTTGCCCTCTCTTGTCTTGACAAGTTACAGAGCCTCTTTCAGTATTCCAGTATCTATGTGATTTCCTGTATATATGTATAATATCCTTCTGGCCACCATACAATCCATTCCTTCGGTTAACTGCTGACGAGTTAAAAAAAAAACAGCTTCTGAAGAACATTGCATCGGGCCTTTTATGGCTTTATTTACGTTTGGGATTATGTTGTGCAGCACAGTTTATTGACCAGAAACCGGTTGCATATGTTAGTAATAAGTAGTAACGATCAATGAACTCTTCGAACTGATTTAACCAAATTGTGTTGTAACTTGTAAGTAAGATCCCTGCTTTCTTCTGTAACTCGACACTGTTAGAAGTGTTTTCTTATCAATGCTGAGAGAGGTTCAAATCGATCCCGATGTTCATCCCGTTGTAAGCAATCGGTGCGTACATCCACATTTCGTCAGAGCTGAGGAGCTGCAAGTATAAAACCAACAACTTGAGTTTTTTTTTTTCTCCAGAAGAAAAAAATACAACTTGCTGAGCAATTTTGACAAGAGCAGAGGGAATAATCGAAAGTTGTCATCTGCGCTGCGAAAAGCCTCACCTTGATTTGAAGCTGCAAGAACTTCACGTAATGCATTGCCTCTTCAAGCATAGTGCTGATATCTACCTGAAAGGAGAATGAGATCCATACTGTTTGAGTTGTCGGCATTCTTTTACGATCTACAGTTACTACTTTTTTTTTTTTGAAAAGAACGATCTACAGTTACTACTAAATACTGATGATATTTTGCTCAGAATCTTACTTTGGTTCCATTTGGTACAAGGTTCTGCAGAATCTTCAGCCTCTCATTGATCCTCTCTCTTCTTTTCTGCATCCAATAAACAAAGAGCATAAGCGAGATTGCCAATCTGTAACGTTTTTAGACAGTGAATTTAGAAGATCATCTCTAGTACCCTTGCATAGAGGCTCTGGGGATCGGTTGCTGACCGATGGCCAGATTGAGCCTTGCCATTCGACTTAGCAACAACAGGAGATTCTTGAGAACCAATCGAATCATTTTCAGAGGTGCAGCAGCTCAAGCTTTGCCTGTTGGTGACAGCAATGCTGCCATCTTCACCTTCACATTGTGCCGCCTTCTTTCCCCGCTTCGAGCCAGCCTTCTTCGCAGATTTCCTACTCTGCATTACATCCAATTCAATCAAAATCAGCATGCAAATTCTGCACACCAGCAATTTAAACAGCAGCCTTAATACACTGTTATCGCAAAAATGACAAAAAATCATCAGATTAACTCACTTTCGTTTGGTCATCTAGCCTGCCTTGCACCTGAATCTTTCTCTTGTTAGAAGCGCCGATGGAATCCAGCAGATTAACGCTCGAGTCAGCGAGATCATCGAAGCCCGGATCGCCGTTCCGGTTGAGAATGGCATCCATGAACTGAGCTGCACCTTGCTCCTGGACGCTGATCCCGAGAGCCGCCTCATTCGAGTCACTCACATAGTACCCCTCATACTCAGATCTTGGTGCAATGAGAGTGAAGCTACCACTAGCACTGTTGCTGCTAGTAGTAGAGCTGTATGCACTTGAGCTACCACCATTGCAATGGAGGTAGTAGGCACTGGGGGTGTCAACAGACCAAGGAAGCTCCTGGTGATGATCATCCTCGCCATTGGAGGGGAAGCAGGTTCCAAGCAGCTGCGCCATCATCTCCGACTCCTCAGCCTGCGACGACATGTCGAGCGAGCTCCACCCCGCCTCCGCGATCACCCCTCCGGACTCCATTTCTGATTCAAGTTTTGGATGTGAGAGATGTTAGAGGTGGTGTGAGGACCGTGCTGTGTTTGATAGTTTGATACACTTGTGCTCGGTGAAGAAGAGATGCAGGTTATGGCAGGATCATTTATACCTGACGAAAGACAAAAGGTTGAATGGAAGCACAGCAACTTGCAGGATTAAGAAATGGTAAATCATGCTTAAAATAAATAGATGCCCACGGCTGGAGATGAACTGGGTGTGATAGCAACCCCTGTGCACATTATGAGGATTAGAAAAAAATTTCAACTGCTAGTTGTTACAAGTTGGTAGACAGGATAGTGACTTGCCCCAAGATCAGACACAGTTAAGAGGTCAAGCCAATCAGAGCTCGAGGCAAGTGTCACAAGGACATGTTTCAATGATTGGAGAGAAAATCATCCCCAGTTTAGATGCATCAAAGGACAATGAAAAAAAAGAGTATACTACATTATGTTCAAAACAGGAACAAACATGGGCTTATCTTAGCAATTAATGCAGGATCAGAGGTTATGAGATTGTATTGTAGAGAATGTTGCTGCAATGAAGTCGTCCAATAAACAAACTCAAGGAGCTACCAGGAGAGGCTTGCACGAACATGGAGGGGAATCTAATCATTCTTCAGAGCTCAAAAAGGATTGGACACTGCCTCCGCAGATCTCGAGTTTTGTCTTCACATGCACACAGTTTTCATCATTGTCTCATGGTAAGATAGCCCACTGAAAACACAGGCATTCCATTTCCACTGAAAACACAGTCTTTGCTGTTCAGGTCGTTGTTCGGTCGCGGAATTTTGGTGTGAGAGATTTGTCGAGGTTCCTGTATCGGTCCCCTGCTGCGTTTCCTTTTTGTAAATAACAATTTATTTCTCTTAATACAAAAATGCGCTCCTTGCGTATTCAAAAAAAAAAAAAATTCCAGTGATCCATATACCTTTTTTCTGAACTAAGTTTATAGAAGAAATAACTTGGGGAGTAAATTAAACAGTTTGCTGGATAGATCTGGACACAGCAAAGACTGGGCTAGTCTGTTGCTAGATGTAATTGTCAGACAATATGACATCTGTCTGATGGTTATCCAAGTAATAGTTCCAGGCAAACATAACCAGAGACCTGCAGGAGAGAAAAATAATATTCAGATTATGGTAGTTGTATATCTTGAAAAATGTGAAATCAAAAGGACTCTGCCTTGCAGTAACCCGACAAAATTTGAATTATCCGATGATCCGGTGCTGATCTCCTCAACAATAGGAGCTGCACATGACTCAGATCCTACAAGTAGCAGAAGGGATGAGCTGTATTTCTGCAATGCCCCTTCGCCTTCAAAAGAGTTTTTATTCCTCCTGCCTCTTTGTTCCACACAGAGGATCAATAAGGGGAATAAAAAATGAAGCTCAGATGCCAGCAAAGAAAATGAATTCAAGGGACCAAAGGTGTGCATTACTTGTACCTCTGATTTTTAGTTGTATTAAGTATGAACTAGGAAACTTCCAATGTCATGCTCATATGCAGCCAAATTGCATAGCATGAATAACGGAATACCTAATACCGATCTTATATTTCTAATAAATATAGATCATACACAAATATGCGAAAAGCGCTTGGCATATGTCTCTTGAATCATGACTTCTATATGGTCCAGTTGCATAATGAGGAAGCCTGATTACATTGAGATTATTCCCTTTGAAGACCATAAAGTATATCTGAAGGGGCAAAATATACAGTTCTCCTTAGTGCATAAATCAAGTAGGACTACCAATAACGTATCATATTGGAAAAACAACTTCGCTGGCTCGCTGCTATCATGTTAAGAAAACTAACAAAGCTACTTAAGTTTGCAAGTTGGATTCAGTTATTCTTTTGTGTGGAAAACTTCCCTGTAATCTTTTTCATTGTGTCATTTTCAGTTTTTGAAAATGACATCACTTTCAGTTGACCAAATTAATTGCAAGCCTGATTTAATATCAGAAAATATCAGAAAAATTATAGGTTGACTTCAACAGAAATGTCAATATAATAGAATGGTCAGTAACTAATTTTCCTCATCAAACATATTTCAAAACTATATCATGAATATTTATGGCACAAACATACTTTTACTTTTTTCTGAATTTTATTTCCATTGCCAGGCTTCTCATCAACTAGTTAGACAAGCATTTAAGATTTTGATATGTGGAAAGTTTTCATTACTAACTTGTGTAACCATATATACAAAACAATAACATGAAATGGTGAACAAGGTACTCTGAACATGCAAATTGCTACTGATTTAACAAGTTTGCAATTACACATTTGCGACAACAATACAGGAAACTTACTACTACAGCAAATAGGGTAAGCTAAAATGATAACAAACTTAAATAAAAAATAAAAGTAAGAGCAGCATGCCTCCCAAACTCCCATCATGATTCGTGAGCTATGAAAAAAAAAATCCAGTAGCTTCTCCTGCTGCAGAAAACATAATACCCAAATGCCTACATTTATGTTATTATCATGAAAATGAAAGAACATAACAGCAGGTGAATCAGCCTTTTTTATCATAAAGGTAATACAATCATGTATTCATGTGAAAAAGTAGGATGCATCAACAGTTAAATGGCATTTTCCATCCATATGCTCAATTGGCCCACCTACAGTATAGCACTACCGAAAATACCCCCAGATTAGCTGAATAGAAACAGAGGAACATATATCTTACTTTAAATTTATGCAAGTGGTCAAACTAAACAAAAGAAATATTTAAGAACTAGAAATGAACTAGAAGTCAGAGATAATACATAAACAACTGAAGGTCAAAGGCTGACATTGTTGCAAAAGCATTTCCTAGCATCTAGCAAGTTCAAGTCAAATGGTACATGGCATCTTTCATTAGTATAACCAGAAAGAAAGTATCAACAATTGATTTTAACTGGAAAAATCTGCAAGATACATCCCCCTAACTATATCCAATAACAAGGTCTCCAACAAAGAAATACAAGTGAGGACCTCCTTGAGGAATGCTACCTAAGGACCACAAATTATGCTCATGCTTGCCAGATCAGATTTCTGGAATTGTTTCTAAGATATCTAGCGCTTACCAACCGTAGCACCATGTGCAACTTTGGCTGCTTATTACAGCCTCCTGGCAATATATGTACCACATTGATATTTTGGGCAGAACTCAGAGGTAGGTTATGTACTATCAGTATAACCAGAAAGAAAGTTTTGCTGAGATGTGCAACGTTCACAAAATAAAAAAATAGTAGTAAATATGAAATGGGAAACAAATACCTAAACTGAAACTCATAGTAACGCAGTTCAATATGCTAGTTTTGTCATTTGGAGTCAGGTGAGAAAATTACCGCAAGGGCCCATTTACATCATTAGGGCTTTAATATAAAGCATTTCAAATATTGAGACTTAACAAGAGAAATTCAAAGCTGACCCAAACAAAGGTAATGGTATTTTTATAGCCTAGAAAATACAATTCACTATAACTTGTTGGTTGAATTATTGCAGCAAGGTTTAGGATGTGAGCACTTCTCAGAAACATTTAAATTAAGGAATGCTTCAATCATCATAAAGCATTAGCAAGCAAAACAAATTCCATCGAGTACAAATATGAATATATATCCCTATCTACATACAATGAAGGCGGGGTGATTGATGCCTCTTGACTGAGGTTTACACTTTTATTTGATTTCATAACCACAAAACAGTACAGGATATACCCGTAGGATTTCAATGCCCAAATCCACCGAGCTAATATTCTCATTAAACTACTAAATTGTCATTTATCTCTATAAAAACTACAACAGCACAAAACAAGCTACTCTTTGAGAAAATTTGTCTTGGTTACACTCTGATGTTGAGCACCTTGTCTCAACAGTAAACAGAGGGAAATGGGTAGCCGAACTCCAAAGTATCATCCCGACAAAGAACATATGGAACACAGACATAGAGGATCAAGGAAATAGGGGTTGATATTGCAGCCCAGTGTTCTCTGGCAGACCCATCATCAGATTAAGGTTCTGAACAGCCTGACCTGATGCTCCCTTCACAAGATTATCTATCTGCATTGTTGAAAACAAGAAATAGGATTATGCATCTGAAGTCTACGACATTAGATTGCTAAATGCTTGAGAAACATGTAGATGAAAGACACTTACAACAGATATGATGATGGCACGTCCAGGAATTCTGTCCTCAAAGACATTCATGAAGCAGTAATTTGATCCCACAACATGGCGTGTGTGAGGAACGCTGCTACCATTTAACAGTTTCACAAATTCTTCACTCTGAAAATGCATGTGGGCAGAATAAATAAAGTAAATAAATACTTTTGATATCAAGAGTATGGATATTCCCTCTAAAAAAGAATCTAAACCCTGATGAATTCACTTCAGTGGAATACAGTGGTTCTATCAAATATGCATATAGTTAATTTAACCCACATGATCAGAAAACAAACCTCATATGTAGACTTGAGATGCTGATACAAATCATTGGCAGTCACTCCAGGTGCCATTTCAACGAACATAGTAGATTGCATCCCACGTTTCTGTTAAATATACAGATGAGTCATTTGATTTAGCAACTTCTATACATTCCTGGTACAGCACAGAGGGAACTACAGAGCCTGGAATTACTAAGTCAACAAGAGTGCAAATGTGCTTACCATACAAATCAGATTTGGAGTAAAGCTGATAGTGACTTTAGACTCAGCAGCCTCTGAAAGTCCTTGTTCAATCTCAGGAACTGGCATGGTTTTATCACATTGTGTTAATAAAGAAAGGCTACCTTAAAGGTAACTAACAAGATAAATATAAGCAAACACTCTATTATTAGTCTATTCATTTATCACAGGAGAATAAAATTCTGTTAAAGAGCAGTATAAGGTCACATAATTAATGTTGATTTCAGCTAATCTAGTAAAAAACAAAATTACCATGCCGGTGGCCTTTTATTCCATAAGCATGAATGCCTTCAGCTATCTCGGTGTAGAGATTGGCTTCCTTAGCTCCACGTCCTACAAAATACATGTGTTACACAGCATATCAGCTAATAATGATGCACACACTCACTTAATAGTCAGAGTATCTCATGCAAAATGCATACCTGCCCCACTAACCCCAGATTTTGCATCAATGATAATGTTGCTCACTTTGATCAGTTTTGCCTGCACGGTAAACAAACTGCTAAGGAAAAATATAGATACTATGGATGTAAGAATGGCTCACAAGCTTAAAATTATGATCAATATAGCTTCCGTGCAACCAAAATTAGAGGATTTTGTGTAGATTCAATGTAACTGCATGGCATAACTGAGGACTCCTATTTCTAGAGTTGACAAGTTATTGATGCAATTAGAATCAGAGATTTGCACAACTAAGAACTATTGATAATTAGTCCCCACCTTTATTAGAGGAACAAGAGGAAGTTGAATAGATGTGGGATAACATCCCGGATTTGCAACAAGCCGTGCATTTCTTATTTCATCGCGAAGAACTTCAGTCAAGCCATACACAGCTTCTTGCTAAATAAACAGAAAAATAAACCATATAGGAAATAAGTTCATATAAACAAACATAATGACACAAAATAAATAACTGAAATTATGATATGAATACAGGTGTCCAAATCAAAACACCAAAAAATTGTCATACAAAAAGGGGATTGAGCATGTCAGTATAATTGTAATCCATGCTGAGATTGAACTTAAAGATACAAGGAATAGCAAGATTACATAATCAGCGGTAGTTATGAAAAAGGTTTCTAGGTTTAAGTAGTCGAGGAAAACCTGAAGTTCTGGTGCCCTATGAGAATGGCCATACCACTCAGCGTACTCATTGATATCACGCAATCGAAAATCCTACAAACATGGTAAGTCACCCATAAGAATGATTGACTGTCAAGAATCAGAAATAGTACCTACGTAGAAAATTCATGAGATTATAGAGCATACTGCAGAGAGATCAACAATCTTCAGTTCCTGCGGTAAACCTTTAATAATTTCCTGGTAAAAAATTACAATCAGATATGGCTTAAAAGAATTTCTAAAATCTTAAACTCATATGACAGAATGTATAACTGTTTCTTTATACAATTAAGCAGATAACAAAAGGAAATTCAGATAAGGCATGTCGAGGATGAACAACCTGGGTTGTACCATGTGGCAAGCAACAAAAAACTGCATCCACATTTGAAAAATCTGCATCTTTTATTGCAACTAAATTTGGCAGGTCCTGCATGAAAAAAGAGCATAAACATTATCCAACAGTTTTGACCAGTAAAAATTTATGGCACAATAATTGTATGTACCACCAAAACATTTAACCAATCTTTTATGCACCAAGGATTGAGAAAAAGATCTTACCTGTGTTATTAAGTGAGGAAATACAGATCCAAACTGTTCGCCAGCTTTTCTATCTGCAGTCATCACTTTGATACAAAATTGAGGATGGTTTGCTAGAAGCCTGACAATCTGCCAATGCAAATGTATTTGAACACATTAGCAATCGAACCAAAGAGGATAGAAATCTTCAATGAAATGGGACCATATCAAAGAAGTGGTGAGCCGGAATAGGAGAAAGAGTGTAGCAACCTCAGCTCCAGTATAACCGCTGGCACCTAGAACCGCAATGCGCATCTCCTCCCCTGATTTAACTCCTGATGTCTTGGGAGAGTGCTGTTTCTGCGGTGAAGAAGCAACAGATGCCCTCACACGGACTGAAGAGGATCCAACCTGCAGGGAAGACCATTTCTTTTAGTATTTTGAGTGTGACGAACCAATCTTATTCACAAAATATGACAAAGAAGAAAAAAAATTCACCTTAGGGGTTGTTTTGAGCATGAAACCACCGCATTGCTTCAGATTAGATCCAAAGACTCCATCCTGCGCATCAGGAAAAAGGAAAATTCAGTGCTTGTGACCAACTTCAGTGCAAGATACAGCAAGACCCCCTTTATAGGATGCCTTATTACAGAATCAAAGGTGGTACTGGTACATTTCAACAGCACTTGTCGGCGTCAGAGAAATTAGCTTCGCCACATTCTCGATTCTATCATTCTTTCCTGGCAGTATAATTTTCTGAGTTATTCGGTGGTAAAAGGGGGATAATGGGAGTTAACAGCCGATTCGTCGAATGAAGTGATGACGCAAATTAAGCTACAATTGTCATCTGACTAGCTAGGTACAACTCCAAGTAAACGATCGTCAGGTTCACAGCTCGCTGGATAAGCATAGAGAGAGAGAGAGAGAGAGAGACACACAAAATTTTCTTGGCACAACTGAACCAACTAAAAGAGACGCACAATCCAATCCAATCCAGTAATCGCGAACGAGCCGAAAGAAAGTGAGAAGGGAAAAGCAGCGGGTGACGTACCTTGGGGGCCAAGCCGAGGCGAGCAGGAGCCCCGCCACCGAGCGCCGTCGATCCCATGATAATCCGCGGATAGGCGCGAGCGAGCAGAGCGGAGCGGAGCGCACTCACAGGCCAAATCGGAGGAGAAGAGAAGTTCCCAGGAACCGAGACGAGCAGGGCGGCGTATTAAATACCCTGCCGCCTGCGAGGGAGGCTTTTTCTTCTTCTTCGTAGCCGGCGTTTGGTGGCGGTGGCGGCGGCGGGGAGAGGGGTTGGTGTGTGTCGCGCGAGCGAGCGCTGACCGCGTGGAGGGGGGGATGGATTAGTTGTTGGGTGTGAAAAATGGCGGCGTCTCCTCGCCTTCCTTCCTTGGGGATTTTATTTGGGCTTTGGGGGCTGGGTATAGGCCGTAGGCGGGTGATGACAAGCAGAAAAGAGGGGGCCGGTGGAACAATCATGCCTTGGAGTTTTGTTTTCATATATTTCGACTTATCTGCCCTACTACTACTAGTATTTATGTGGTTCAGTCAGTGGTTGCAAAATATAAAGAAAAACAGTCTCTTTGATTTTATCTTGCAAAAATGAGAGTTCCACCATTTCTTCTTATATAGATATACAGAAAAACTACTGTACGGGATACCGTCCACACGGAATCATAGTTTTATAAAGTCTCGTATGATCGCTTCCTCCGATACGGATATAAGTCAATCTGATTTTGTGCATAATCATACCTTTAGCGACGCGTGGACACAAGCAGCTAACTGAGGTGTGATGCAGCCGTGCTCATGAGCACGTGATACGAGGAGGCGGGCTATACTAGTACCTGAGTTGGTGACAACACAGTATGGTAAAGCTAAGCAAAACAACATTACATGTCTATACTCACAGTGAGAAGACATGTGACTTTCTAATAGTATTTTGTTAATCTTTATGGTTCATCACTTTGAGAATTGTGCTTTTCTTATTCTGAGAATGCTAATATCAGATCCTAATATATATTAGCATGATGATGATGTTGATGATACCGGTTAGTTATCAGGTCCTAATATCTCAAGGTATCATGTCCTGGTACCTACCCAATATCAAGTGATACCTATCAGGTATTAGATGATAGCTCGTAATATCACCTGATACCTCACAAATATCACATGGTACTTGGTAGTAATCACCTGATACCTGGTAGAAATCACCTGATCTTAGTTAGTACTACTAAAATAGTGTGGTAATAAAATAACCGGTATCAGGGATACCTGATCAAATCACCTGATTTTAGTTAGTACTAAAATAGTGTGGTAATAAAATAACCGGTATCAGGTGATACCTATCAGGTATCAGATAATAGCTAGTAAGTATCACCTGATACCTTACAAGTATCACATGATACCTGGTAGGAATCACCTGATACTAGTTAGTACTACTAAAATAGTGTGGTAATAATATAGTTGATGAAGCACTACACATGCATGTCCCCACCTACAAACTCAAGGAGGAGCGCTCGATGCACGTGGAGAGCAACCATTAATTGCTACGTGCGGATTTTTTTAGAGCCATGCACATTGTTTCATCGGCTAGCTGAGTCCGTCTTTATCCTTGTCTATATCTTGCTTAGGGAGATGGAGGTGTCATCTGATTGTCCCATTCGGACGGAGTGCTATGCGCTAGTCATTCTTGTAAGTTATAGGTGGTGTAGTGAATAGTGATGGAATCGTGCAGCACTCCGTCACTAATAATGTTATATTGAAAGTATGTATACTACAAGATGAATGCATATGTATACATTAACTTTATTAGTGAATAATAGTATTCATTCTTGTAGTATACATATTATTAGTATTCATTCGTGCTAGTCATTCTTGTAGTATGCATATGCATATGTATACTAATAATATGTATACTAATAATAGTATGAATGCATATGTATACATATTGAAAGTATACATAAGATGAATGGATATGGTGTATACCTAGATTCTTGTAGTGAATATTGAAAGTATACATACATGCATGATACCACTCATCAAGTTATAAATCTAGGTGTCCACTAATAATGCATGTATACTTTCAATAGCATCTTATTAAGTATGTTCGTATGCATATTATGTGTAATATAAAATTCCTACTTTAGAATTTAAGAAGAAACATATCTTATGGCTTAAAGAAGCATCATGAGTACTAGGTATGCATATGGTGGATCGCTCTCATACCTCCTTGTAATGGTAAGTAGTAATATGAAACAGGTACTAAATGAATTATAAAATTGCTATTTGACCATTAACTTTTGGGATCGCTATTTGACCATTAACTTTTGGAAACGCTAGGGGACAGCATCCCATTTTGAGTGGTGGAACGGGATACCCCTAGCTCCCCACTAAGGCACCACGCTTTTCCCCAGCGTCGCTGCCCACATATGAGCACCCCTCCGCTAGCACCATCATTCGCGCGCGAACACCTCTCTCCACCGACACAACCATCTGTGGGTAAGCACCTTTTCACCGACACAACCATCCGCATGTGCACCCCTCTTCATCATCCCACCAGAGAAGAAGTGGAGGCATCATGTCGATGAACCCGATGGCAATCCCCATAGACAAAGGACCTAGTGGCCACAAGCAGTAGGAGCAGAAAGTATCAACGAGCCCGTAGTATGTCGGCGGATGTGCTTGAGGGGCCGGGCGCCTCCATCAAGCTCCGATGCGCTTGTCTCTTGTTGACTACCTCTCTGGTGCAGCCACGGTCGTACGGCTCACCGCACTCATGCTTTGCCTCCACTCAAGTCCCTCTTTCTCCATCGCACTCTCCGTGTTGCCCTCCCCGCCATCCCCGCTTCCTACCTCAACAACAGCGTGGGGCCTAGGTGGTCTCAAGGGGGCACGTGAGGTGGAGGACACCAGCCATCACGCTAGAGCTCAAGAAACCACGGTTTGCTCGTCAGCTCTCTGCTCAGTGCCTTCATCTCGAACCACTCATTCGTCACCAGTGTTCCTCTATTGTCACCGACAAGCACATATTTGGGAGAGGAGATGGGGAAGGAGGGTATTTTCGTCCAAAAAGGCATTCTAGCAATGACGAACATTAAAGAGTGGTAATTTAACGAAGTCTATTTGAAAAATGTTATTTTAGCGAAACCAACATTTGACAATGACATAATGTCAATTTTCTCCCTCAAAAGAACCCCATCACCAGCATGTTTTTTTTTCTTTCTTCACCTTATAAGCAGAAGACACGACCTAAATGACGAAAAACAATTTTGGAGTAACAGTTTTATACTTTCAATCTTGGTGGTAGAGAGGCCAGTTCTTAAAAACAAAAAGAGCAAATTTCACTTTAGACCACTTATATTGACCTAAGTTGCACATTGGGCTAGGGGTGGGTCACTTTTTGCACTTTACACCACCTACTTTTACCATCCTTTGCAAGTTGGACCAGGTTTACTGATTGGGCCACTAGGCTGGGCTTCGGCCCACGCAAGTAGGTGCGTTTACTAGCAGCCGGCAATCCCTGTCTCCGGGCTCCAGCGAGGGCTCCCTCGACGGCGGTTCTGCCTCCCTCTCTGGTACGAGTACTCCCCTCCCAACCCAAAAAAGTCTCTGTTCACACACGGCTGCTGTGCAGCGGCGTGAACTCAACAATCGACACACAAATGCCACCGTCTAGGTCCACCGTCCACCGGCGCCAAGGTGGAGCAATTCTCGTCATCCGTCATCCGGCCTTGTCGCCAGCGTCAGGCCGAAGGGCCTCTGCCTGGTGGACGCCCATGCCACCTCGATCGATGGCTTCCCGAGGATGGAATCACTGGGGTCGTCGGCTGCCTCGTTGCTAGCTAGGATGCTTGTTGGGTTTATGAGGTAGACACGATTCGATCATGGAGCAATCAATGGAGGAAAGTTTTGACCCTGGGACTTGGGAGGGTGAAACAAAGCAATGCATTCAGTAATTCCTATGAGATTTGGGTTTTTTGGGGGTAATCAATATTCCTCTTATGCTCTTCGAAAAAACTAGAGTAATTAATCCGTGTTCCTCGGTTGGTAACCTGAAACATGTCGAATTTTCACAAGAAAATTAAAGAGAAGATCGGATCTTGATTACTGCTAAATGGAATAGTTGGTCTTTTTTTTTGTTTCACATGCATGATCTGAATGGGATAGTTCTGGTATGGTCTCAAATCCTGTCAACGTAATCAGATGTGCCGTAGTATTGTTTTGAGCGCGACAGGGCCGAGCGTGATCACCACAGGGTCCGCGTCCACTGGACGACGACATGCTCGCCCTCGCCAATGACCACCCCGATGCGTCGCACTCCTGTTATCAAGCACCACTGCCACCATGAGCAAACACCAGCTGCTCGCGTGGATTAGGCCGAAACGCAGCCCATGCCGTAAACCTGGTCCAACCTGAAAAAGATGGTAAAATTAGGTGGTGTTAAGTGAAAAGAGAAACTTAGCCCTAGCCCATGATGCCACATTGGTCAATATAGGTGGTTCAAGATGAAATTTAATCAAACAAAAACAACGGAAGAGGTCTGAAGCAATTCCAAAATTAATTAACTTCTGACATTCAAATTTGAATGCATCGTATAAGCCAACGAAGAGTCAAATTGGCCCCTAGCCAATTAAGCTGAAGGCCCAATTAATTTTTCCCAACCAGTCAATCCGAGATGAAAACGAATAACCTAGCCGAATCAGAGACGAACACGAATCAAATTAACCTACCTGAATTCAAATATCTACTCCTACTCCTCGATTGTACGTTGATCGATCGCTTGATCGCTTCCAACCCTAGCTCTCGTGCGCTCGCGCGGGGGCGCGGGAAACTAGATCACCCATGGCCGGTGGCCTCACCTTCTCTCCGCCGGATCACGAGCTGATCACCAAGTTCCTGCGCCCCAAGATCGCCGACGACACCATCAAGCTCCCCTTCATCCACGACGTCGACGTCTACTCCGCCGCGCCGCGCGAGCTCGCTGCCAGGCACGTCCCCGCCCGGGGCACCGACCGCGGCGACGGCGCCGGCGCCGTGTACTACTTCTTCTGCCCGGTGAGTGGGACGAGCGGCGGGGCCAGGCGGCGGCAGCGCGCGGTCGGCGGCGGCGGCGGCGCCAGCGGGGAGGCCGGGCACTGTGGCTGCTGGCACCCGGAGGGCGGCAAGAAGGCCGTGCTCGACGCCGGCGGGCGCCGCGTCGGCCACCTGCGCAGGCTGTCCTACGGGGTGAGGGAGAGGGGGTCCGGCCGCCGCTTGACCAGGCTCGGGTGGTGCATGACGGAGTTCGGCGTCGACCACGGCGGCGGCGGTGGCGAGGCCGACGCCGGCGGCCTGGTCCTCTGCAAGATGTACCGGTCGCCTCGCGCCGCTCAAGTAGAGGCACGCTTGCAGGCCGCGTCGGCGTCCAGCTCCGGCTCCAAGAGGAAGGCGGCCGCCGACGATCTGATCCATGCTCCGGCGAGCTCGCGGCACCGGCACGCCGACGTGATGCCCGCCGGGGTCGACGGCGACGAGGTCGGCAGCATTCATCCGTCCGACTCCGTCCAGTTCCTGCCGGAGGAGCAGACGCTCGTGCAGACGATGGACGGCCCTCGCTCGGACCACGAGGTGATCATGGCGCTGGCGATGGGGGCAACCGTCGACGAGTTGCTTGGCCCGAAGCACGGCGAGCCCGGCGGATCCTCGCCGTTAATCCCGGCGCCACCAGAGCCATGCTCCATTAGCGGCGGCGGTGTCGAGCCGTGCACAGGTCCAGGTCCAGCTTCCCTTGGTGGCGACATGGCGATGGCATTTCCGGCGCCGCCGGCGGGAGAATTCAGCTGGGACAAGGAGCTCGCGTGGATTCGAGAGTTGTTGTCGGGATCCCCTCCTCGTGTTCCGCCGTGTGATCAAAATCAGCAGCTGTTGCATGGGTGCTAGGGTTTCCCTTACCGCTTGGAGAGCGGTTATCGCACCTCCGCAGTAACCACCGAAAACCGCACGAATTTCGTAGGCAAGCATTTGAATTAAAAAATTTGACGGTTGCACGGTTTGGTTGTGGTTACTATACGATTTACGCGGTAATCATGAGTTGTATAGATGAATATAACAATGCTAAAAAATTTTTGAAAACCCACTTAAATGTAGAAATTATGGATAATTAGAAAAATATATAGGATAGTTGCAAACCTAACTTTTGGATGTAAAATAAAAAATTCAACATGACCTTTTCTATATTATGGAGATATTTCCTTCTCTATTGGACCTCAATGGATATTTTTTCTTTTTTTTCCATTTTCTAAACTATTATTAGTTTTGCCCTTAAATTTGATTTTATCTTTACTCTTTTTCAAAAATTTCTTCACCATTTGCCACTAAAAATCAAGAATCACATCCATGATTATTTTTTGGATTGTTTTCATTTTTTTGGGAAATTTTGAATTTGGTCGAAATTTTACTGTCGGTAACCATTACCGTTTCCCGTGGTAAGCATGGTAACCTCGGTAACCGTGCAGTTACCGGCAGTAAGGGAAACTGATGGGTGACTATGAACCCAAGATTCACTGGAGGTTGACTTGATTTTATTGACACCCTTCAGTGTTCATTGTGAACAAAAAATTATAATCATCTATTCACTCTCTTTCAAATTATTTGACACTTCGACTTTATTTTTAAAAATATTTAAACTTGAGAGTAAGTTTATAGAAAAATTTAATAATATTTACAACATCAAATTAGTTACATTAAATCTAACATCAAATATATTTTAATATTGTTATGTTTGTTTTGCGTTGTAAATATAAACTTCGTCAAATAGGAGAAAAAAAATAAAAATAAGGATATCCCAAATCCCCAAATCCAAATCCACAATCACAATTCACAAATCCCAAATCCCAAATCCTAGCTGGATCCGCTGCGCCCCATCATGCGCTCGAAGTTGACATGGTTGTTGCTAGCGTCATCGCACTCGAGGTTGTCATCGTGGTCACGGTGGACTCGAGGTCATCGTAGTCGCGGTGGACTCAGGGTTGTCGTCGTCGCACTCGAGCACCGTCGACGCCAAGTCCACCTCTCCTGAGCACCACCGGTGCTTGATCCGCCTCTCCCGAGCACCGCGAATGTCGGATCTGCCTTTCCGCACCTCCTCTGCCCTCCTGAACACCGCCGCCAGAGTCACCGTCGCCTACACGAGCCGCCTCACCACCGCCACCCCTCCTCTTTGCCATTGCCGGAACCGCCACTGCCTGTGCGAGCCGCTGCCGATGGACCCGCCGCCAGTGGGGAGGAAGGAAGAGAGGGGTGCTACGGTGGGTGATGGAGGTGCCGCCAGTGAGGGAGGAGCAGAGGGTGGGTCTAGAGATGAGAAGGAGGAAAAGCGGTGGGGAGGGTGGGTGGATCTAGAGATGAGAAAGAGGAGAAACGGTGGGTGGCAGTGTGCCGGCGATTTTTTTTAATGTGGCGATATTTTTTAAGGGCGGTTCTCTTTAGTGGCCACCAGCGAATTCGCCGGCCATCATTTAAGAGATCCACTTAAAAAAATATCTCAATTCAGTTAAGAGTTCCCGTTAATTTTGTCCGCTTTAGACAAATATAGACGTGTGCACGGCAAATGAGATCGGCATGTTGTAGGATTATTTACACCAACAGGTGGTATGAGATCAGAGCCTCACCCGATCCTTGTGTCAGGAGACAACCACTCCTACACTCCGTCACGACGAGGATGTTGTGGTTGTCTACATTCATTCCTAAAAGTTAAGTGAAGGAAGTATCTCACAAACCCTCTTCTACAATGTCACATTACCATCACCGGCAGATAGAGAAGCCACATCATACGATTGTTTACATGATATACTGTCACAGACGACATTATTAATTTATCACGCAAATGCTGACATGGTTTCTGAACATGCATGGCAAAAGGCCTATATGATTGTCCACGCATTATCATCTGAAAATTTACTGAACATGACCTGGCCGGCGCGTTAATTCTTCCTGAAATGCGTGATCTGGACGTTCTCCACGTCCAGCTTCTTGAAGTTGCTGTTCTTCCTTGTGCTGAAGAACTCACCCCAGTTGTAAGGGTTGTACCTGGCCGGGCTCTCGTCGCTCACCACCTCCTCCAGTGGCTCCACCATGGTGTGGCCCGCCGGGTTGAAGAAGAAAGGGATGGAGAACCTCTCCTTCTCCACGTTCACCGCCACCCGGTGCTCCGCGCTCTCGTACTTGTCGTTGCTCCACACCTGGGCAAGCGCACTCTCAATTTTTTCAGTCAAATTCATCAAATGCAAATAAAAATGATGTCAAATAGTAACAATGTACAATGTTGTTATATATTTGTTGATAAATTTTCTTTTAAAAGATTATCAACTATAAATACCGTTATAATTGATAGTGTAATTACATTATAACTTGCATTTAACTGCAATATAACTTGTATGTATCTTTCACATAATTTTAAACTATTAGATTTACTGCATGATTCATTCAAGTTAGAAAGAAAAAAAATCATAGCATACGCACAGACTAGGAGAACGATCGACCTCCGTTTCGTGAAAATAGCATGTTACCGTAGAAAGCTTATATGTAAATTTCACATGATTTTAATCTATTAGATTTACTTCGAAATTTATTCAAGTTGGCAAGAAAAAAAAATCATAGGGCGCGCATGGGTGAGAAGATACGGTCTCACAATCTCCGCTTTCACGAAAATACCATGTTTACCGTTGGATTTCTGAAACTTACATCTAAGTACGTATAAACGTATAAGTTATGACATAATTATACATTCGTTGTAATATATTTATGACTGATAAATTGTTAGAAGAAAATTTGTTGCCAAATATGTAGCTGGTCTTAAAAAAAAGTACCTGGATGATGTCGCCGACGTTGATGATGAAGGAGTGAGGGACGGGCCTGACGCGCACCCACTCGCCGTCGGATCGGCGGCGGACGTCGAGGCCGCCGACGTCGTCCTGGTAGAGCACGGTGAGCGCGCCGGCGTCCTTGTGGCGGCCGACGCCGAGGGCGAGGTCGGGGCTCGGACAGGGAGGGTAGTGGTTGAGCCGGATGAAGGTGGTCTGGTCGTCCTTGAAGTAGCCATGGAGGCGATCTGGCCTCAGGCCGAGGCTCCTGGCGATCAGCTCCAGCAGCTTGAACGCCAGCTCCTCCACTGCTTCGCCGTACTCCTCCATTGCCTCCCTGTTCAAGAATTCGATGAGGTTAAATTGAATTGATGCGAGGATGAAGAACAGAAGAAGACGATCGGTGACCTGACCTGAATCCTGGGAGGTCGTCGGGCCACTTGTTGTCGAACACCAGGTCGCCGTCGGCCACGGCGGTCGTCGGCGGCGGCGGCGTCTGGCGCGGGACGAGGTCGAACACCTCCTTCCAGTCCCTGACGTTCTTGGTGTGCTCGGACGCGTAGTACCCCATCGGCGCCGCCTCGCTCCGCGCCACGGCCGCCCTCCGCTCCGGCGGCAGCGCGAAGAACGCCCTCTGCGCCTCCGCCGCGCGTGCCACCGCCTCCGCGGGCACGCCGTGGCGCACCACCACGAAGAAGCCCCAGTCCCGGCTCGCCCTCCCGACCTCGGCCGCCAGCGCGTCCACCCCGTCGGCGTCGGCGTCGGCGGCGAGGAGAGGGGAGAGGTCGATGACCGGGATGCCGTCGGCCTCGGCGACGGACGCCTTGGGGCGGTGCTCGGGGGCCTGCACGAACGCCTGGTCCATGGAGAGGCCGCCCATGGTCGATCAGTAGCTGGTGGCGAGAAGCTGTAGCACAAGTGTTCGTCTCGTGTGTCAGCGTGTGTGTGTGTGTGTGTGGCTTGGGTTTGATATCGGCGAGGAAAAAGGACGTGCGATGGGGTTAGGTTGGATAGCTCAGTTCATGGCTGGATTCAATGAATCTGGATGGGTTTCAGTGTGATGCACTGATGCACATTTGGCTTGTGTGGTGGAGGCCTTCTGATCGGTGCGTGTTGTCTGTTTGTTGTAGTGACGTCATGGGTGATCGACCGAGCTAGGGAGCCGAGTTGGCGACACTGCGACACAACACACGATCGACAGGAAAAAGTGGCCGGCCGGGTTGAGAGAAATAACACGTACGGTACCGATTTGTAAATAAAAAATAATTTTATAAATAAATCTTTTATACATGATCTAAAAGTAAAGGCTCAAAATAAATTACGATGAAAAAAATCCCAAAATCAACTTTTGATTTAAGGTTGAAAATTCAAACTTTAGCTAGGATTAATAAGTACTTCCTCCGTTTCATAATATAAGTTATTCTAGTATTTTTCATTAGCATTAATATGAATGTGGAAAATGTTAGAATGATTTACATTGTGAAACGGAGGGAGTGCAAGTATAAGCATAAGTAAAAAAATAAGACTGGACGAGTTCACTCGGGATACAGTTTTAACGCCGCTAGTGCCGCCGCCTTACGTGTTTGTGTCCTTGGCACGCCGGGAGAGGGCCACCGGCGGCGAGCTTGGACGCCGGCGAGGCGAGGCGTCCTTGAGGGGATCGAACGGTCGTGGTCAGTGCGTGGCTCAATGATATGATGCGCTGCGGTTGGTGACAAATGGCTGGGAGCGGAGAGCACGACAAATTATGGTTGTATCTTCCTCGTCAGGCGGACGCGACGCGAGCGAGAGTATTCACCTGGAGCTCGCGGTCAGTGGAATCTGAAATCAGCACAGCCCCCGTAGTTTTTCTCCTTGCAAGTCGCAACAACGTACGACCACTTGTGCTAGCTAGGGAGTCAGAATAACTGTGGAAGCGCGATGAAATCATACTCCGTCTTAAAAAAAATACTAACATAAGCCGTGTTTAGTTGTTTTGGTAAAAAAATTTAACGTATACGAACACACATTTGAAGTATTAAACGTAGACTTAAAAACAAAACAAATTACAGATTTTACCTGTAAACTGCAAACGAATCTATTAAACATAATTAATCCATCATTAGCAAATATTTACTGTAGCACCACATTGTCAAATTATGGCGTAATTAGGCTCAAAATATTCGTCTCGCAATTTACATACAAACTATGCAATTGGTTTATTTTTCGTCCACATTTAATACTTCATGCATATGTTCAAATATTTGATGAGACGAAAAAGTTGGAAGTTTGAAGGGAAATAAACACAGCCCTAATATCAAAGGTGATATCTACGGGAGGAAAAGAAGTTCTTATAAAGGCTGTTGCTCAAGCCATTCCAGTGTCTGCGATGTCAGTTTTCAAAATCCCCAAAAAAATCTGGAAAGGGATGACGGATGTGATATCCAAATATTGATGGGGAGATCATGACAACCACAAAAGAATGCACTGGGTTTCTTGGTAGAAATTATGTTTGCCGAAAGAGAGAGGTGGACTTGGATTCAGGGACCTGCACAGCTTCAACCTGGCGATGTTGACTAAGCAAGTTTGGAGATTGATGGAAAATCCAGACTCGCTTTGTGCTAGGGTGCTAAGGGCGAAGTATTACCCCGATGGAAAGATTTTACAGGCTCAGATGAAAAGTGGCAGCTCCTTTACTTGGCAAAGTATACTAGCTGGAATTCAGACTTTCAAGCGTGGATATGTGTGGAGAATTGGAGATGGAATACAGGTTGATATATGGAATGAACCTTGGATTTCGTCTAGTCCGACTGGTCGGGTGATTACTCCAAGGGGAACTGCACTGTTGTCGAAGGTTTCAGAGCTTATTAACCCAATCACAGGGAGGTGGGATGAAAGTTTGATTAGAGATAATTTTTGGCAGATTGATGCAGATAGAATTTTATCAATCCCGTTGGCCCCTGATGGTATGGACGATTTTGTGGCATGGAGATTTACGAAGAGTAATATATTTTCAGTAAGGTCGGCGTATCATGCAGAATGGGAACATCAATTTGGGAGATGGTTTCAGAGAACGAATGGGGAAACTTCGCAGAGACAGAAAATCTGGGTGGAGCTATGGAAGTATGAGGTGCCAGAGAAAATCAAAATTCACGCATGGCGTGCTCTTCATGGACTGATACCGTGTCGAGGCATTCTTGCAAATCGTCACATCTTAAATTCTAGCAGTTGCCCGGTGTGTGAAGCAGGATGCGAAGACATGATGCATACCATGTTCACATGTATGAGAGCGAAGGAAATATGGAGATGTCTGAAGATGACAGCATTTATCGAGAGAGCAATTGCGTCGGAACGGGCGGGTTCGGCGGCACTACAATATCTATTATGCTGTAATGAGAAAGCAAGCCTGATTCCCGGTGTAAGTGCTCAGATTCTAATCCTGGTGGGGATCTGGTATATCTAGTGGGAGAGAAGGCAATTGGTTCATGGTGAGAAGGTGCAGGAACCAACAAGGGAAGCAATGGCTGTTGGGGCAATTGCTCTAAACTATTGGAAAGCCAATCCGAGTAACAGAGGTATAAGCAGATCATCCTGGAGTCGACCGTCAGAGGGGCTGGTTAAACTGAATGTGGACGCAGGTTTTAATCTAGATGTAATGAATGGGTCGACAGGAGCTGTTCTTCGGGATGCTTCGGGATGATAAAGGACGATATATAGCCTCAGCTAATGATCTCTTGGAGCATGTTAGCGATGCTGCTATTGCGGATGCGCACGCCTTGAGGAATGGAATCTTGCTGGCTATAGACCTACGGGTTGATCGAATCACCATTGAGTCAGATTGTATGGAGGTTATCACAACGATGCTGAATGGAGGGTTCACGGCGACAGTAGCTGCAGCAATCTATAATGAATGTGTGGTTCTTTCTGAAGCGTTTACTTTGGTAACTTTTGTCCATTGCCCTAGGGAGGCTAATAGAGTTTCTCATGAGCTAGCTAGATTAGCATGGGTTGACCGCCATCTGTTTGGCTGGAAGAGCCACAGGCTTCAATTGTAAAATGGCTAGTGAGTGATGTTACGGTTATTTGTTCTATAAAGTTATCTGAGTTTTTTAAAAAAAAGGTGATATTTTTTAATACAATAAATCTGAATAGAATATTGTCCAGATTCACTGTATTAGGAATATATCACCTTCAATAAGGAATAAGTTCACCAGAGGTCCCTCAACTTAACAGCAAGATTTTTTGAGGTCCCTTAACCACAAAACCAGAAATGTGCACCCCTAAACTTTCACAAACCGTGCACAAAAGGTCCTATGGCAGTATACGTCGGTGGTTTCGCTGACATGGCATCCTAGTCAGCAAAAATAAATAAATAAAGTACGTGGGGCCCACATGTAAGTGAGTGAAAACAATGTGGGCCCCACATCCTTCTTTCTTCCCCTTTCTTCTCTTTTCTCTTTTATTTTCTTCTCTTCTCTTGTCTTCTTCGATGGGCCGAGACAGGCGGGGCGACGGCCGGCGAGAACGGCGGCGGCGGCAGGCGATGCAGGCAGGAGCGGCAGGGGTAGGTGAGTGCGGTAACGATAGGCGAAGCAGGCAGGGGTGGCGGTGGCAGGCGAACGCGGTGGCGGCGGGCGAGAGCGGTGGCAGCGGCAGGTAAAGCAGGCAGGGACGGTCGGCAAAGCAGACAAGGGCGGCGGGGAAGAGCGGCGGCGGCCGCGCGTGCCTACCGTGGTTCTCCGTGTCCGCCTCGTCATCCTCCGTGGTCGCGCTGCCGGCTGCGTCGTTGAGGCGGCTGCTCGTCGCGGTGGTCTTGTTCACGTGGCTCCCGTTGATGTGCCCTGTCCAGGACTGCAGCCAACCATCCCGCTCCCTCCCCCACGCCATCGCTTGCGCCACCGCGGCCGTGGCGCTCCTCACCGCGGCGTACTACCACCTCCCGGACTACCAAGTGCTCTCGTCCGTCGTCGTCTGGATTGAGTCCTCCCTCCTCCTTGCCCCCTTCACGCCCTCCTTCGCCTCCGGCGGCGATATCTCTGTCGGCCGCGGGGATCCCCTGCCGGAGCAGGAGCCCGTTGAGGAACCTGTCCTAGATCCCGCCCCCACCTCCCGCCGCGGTCGCCCGCAGTCCATCGCCGCTCTCGCCGGCCATCGCCCCGCCCGTCTCGGCCCGTCGAAGAAGACGAGAGAAGAGAAGAAAGGGGAAAAAGAAGGGATGTGGGGCCCGCATCGTTTTCTCTCACTTACATGTGGGCCCCATGTACTTTATTTATTTATTTTTGCTGACTAGGATGCCACATCAGTGAAACCACCAACGTATACTGCCATAGGACTTTTTGTACACGGTTTGTGAAAGTTTAGGAGTGCACATTTCTATTTTTGTGGTTAAGGGATCTTAAAAAATTTCGCTGTTAAATTGAGGGACCTCCGGTGAACTTATTCCTTTCAATAATATGTTGATTTTTTAGGGCAAAGAAAGTATGCACCAACGGGTGCTGGTGTGCTCGTGGGCAAACCAATAAATTGGGCCGGATGATGTAGTGGTGTTGGTTGTTGTGCAGAGGCTGTGGCTGGAGCAGGAGAGGAAGCCGAAGCGCGGCGGGGTGATCATCTCATCTCATCTCTTCCTGTACGCCGTGTCCGTCATGCATGTGTGCGTCTTCCTCGCTCGACGGGTGCTTCGCCGCCGCGGCCACCGTCCGTACGTGCTCGATCTGGAACGTGAACACAAAGAACAACAAACTAATAATGATTTATATTGTCCATGAGAAAATTAGGCCAGAGCTCCATCCATCTTCATAGCATGTCTTATCCTCTGAAGGAAGAACTACTGCCATTTTTCATTCAGATAATGCTAAAACAATGGAAGAATTTTTTTTAGCAAAATTAACTTATGAAAATAGTATAGGAAGCTAAATAATACAATCTGAATTAGCCAATGATGGATGGTGAACAAATCGACCTTGACTGGCCCATTCATCCATAATCAATTTTTTTATTCCTAGAGTACCTCTTGCAAATCATCAGGTAGTGTGCTTGTTCATTACAACTGCATCCCTCTAATAACTAGTATTTTTTTGGTAAATCTTCCTCGTCAAATTAAACTTCACACACATAATGACAAATACTTTTCATTATGGTAGTTGTGGTACTAAGAAAAGAAAAAGGGGTTGGGGGGGGGGGGGGGGGGAGTTGGCAGGATGGGCCACGCTTAGATGACCTAGATGTTTAACACATCTTTCAATAAGGGGGGTCAGGCTAACCTCCATTGGGCCAAAGGTGGGATGCGATTTAATTATTTGCATCCGCCCCTGCCAAACGAGACCAACTATGACCCAACCTACCAACTCGGAAGTGTTGCAAACTGCGTCCTCTTTTGTGTAGGTGTCGGGCGCTGTAGATTTCCAATGTGGTACTATTTGATATTTTGGTTTCGTGAGTACCTCTGTTCTGAAGATCATCTTATCATCGCTAGGATTAATATTTTTGAGTGCAACCAAATTAAACTCGAGCATATTAGAGAGTAGTGTTCGTCCAGAGATCAGCGTGCGCGCTGGAAACTTGGAAAAGAGTTCGATTGATCCCAGTATTCTTGATCCACCCTCGCACCTTGTCGAGACGTCAAGATGTTGGAGAGCTTCATCAGTTCATCTCCAAACTATAAGTTATAAGTTATTATATTTTAAGACAAATCCAGAGAGTTATAAGTTGTTATATTTTGGGACGGAGGAAGTACCAGTCTAATAATTTTAAAATAAATAATTCAGGAAAATACTCCTGGTAGTATGTTTATACGTTGAATGTTATCACCCCGTCGGTTCCAAAAATTATATAAACATTTTAGGAATATTTAAAATTTGTACCAGATGACTTAAATATAATATTTTCCTTAATTAAGAATTTGCTAAAGAAAATAAATATTTATATTTTATATAGAGTAAGTAGATACGCTCTCTGTTTTTTAATATATGATGCCGTTGACTTTTTAAATATGTTTGACCATTCATATTATTCAAAAATTTTCGGATTCACTAGAATTGTGTCGCCACATTCTCCAGCCGATTACAGTCGAATTTTTGTTCGATCAGATTGTTTCCAAGATTCATGCTATATCGTGTGGTTGCTGACTGTGTGGTTTAAAAGTGCGTTTGCTGCCTATCTGCTTTCAATGAGTAATTAAAATAAGGGTCTCTTAGGTGTAAAAAAAGTTAAATGTAATTAAAGTATAAATATGTAATTAGTATGTATTAGTAGTACAAATTTACACAATAGTTACACCCCACTTACACCCCATTTGCGTATGTAATTAGTATATAATTTGGGGATTAACATTGTTAATACATTAAAATTACATATATAATTTAGGTACTTATAATGTCGACTGTTTTTTTTGAAAAATATAGCGTCATAAATACTCCCAAAAATTTTATGTATCAATTTTATTTTATTTGATTTGATTTATCATCAAATACTCTTTAAGTAGGACTTAAATATTTTATAATTTTACAAAAGTTTTGAATAAGTTGAATGATCAAATATTTGTAAAAAAAAATTAACGACATCATATATTTAAAAACAGAGATAGTAACTAACAAGTAATTAAATCTTGAGCCATATTTTCATATTATCATATAGGAGGTAAAAAAAAGAGTTGGTAGGTAGGGCTGTTTGTCCGGAGGACCTAAACGTTGTTGTTTTTCGTGGGAGAGATAAGCCCATGCAACCAGGCTCGACAAGTGCGCAACACGAGTGCACCCTATTTTATATAGGTCTCAATCAACGTAGTTTTCCCATGTGGCACTAAATTTTAATTTCGCCAGTCTATATATGCATATGCATCCTGCAGACGCCGGTGTATATGCTGACTCTGTTTGGCTATCTGCCGCGCGCCGCCAGTGACCTCTTGCACGTTTGACGCGCTGTTCGTGATCACCGTTATTTTGGTCTTTTGTTGCCGATTTCGTCGATCGATCTCGTTCCATCCAATTTCTGCGAAACCTGAACATTCAGTTTGAGCATATTGGCCTGATAATCAGTTGGCTGAGAAAATCTTTCACCAGAAAGATCTGGGAGGAGCTAGCCGAAACAACAGAATCATGGCGTAATAGAGGGTGATCGATATCGATCGGTTCTGTTCATGTTCAAGCTCTCTTTGTCACTCTTAACCTTTTTTGCTCGATGGATACTCAACGAGCAGGGAGTACCGGGAGGATCGGAGCAGGACATGCAAGCTAGCTAGCTAGCGTGGGTGGCTGATGACGGTCGCCGCCCGCGTGCCGTTCCAGACGCCACGGCCACCTGCCGCTAACAATGCTCCGCCGCCGAGGCAACCCGGGACGGATCAGGACATGCAAGCGCAGGTGGCTAATGACGTACGATCTCCTTGTACAAACGCAACGCAAGTAACAAACACCTTGTGCACACCCACCCAATCTCTTTAGGCACCTTCCAGAGACTAGGGAGTAAATTAAAATTGAAGAAATCAGCATGGGTACGTTGCCTGTCACTACAAGAAAAGTCACTGTAAATACGAGCATATTATATTAACCCTTGAACTGGAACCCTGATGACATGGTTACACCGTAAAGAACCTAACTAAGTTAAGATACGCTCAGTTCTGGTTGGGAACAAGCCTATCCGGCCGAACACAGCCTCAGTTCGCTACAGGTATTATAACATCACACCTAACCCCATGTATATATTATGGTTCTAAGGTTTAACAAAGCTCAGCCCTATACATATTGAGCATGCATATACTCAAAATTTTCATCTTATAGAGTGTCTATGAAGTTGGAATAGAAGAAAAAAATTACAAAAAGAGTAGAAATTGCAAGCAAATTAGCTCCAAATTCAGTGAAAAAAATAAGTTGGCAGGATGGGTCACGGTTGATCTCACGAGTAGTCGGGAGGGAACTGGATGGCCATCCAATCCTCCTTGGGCCAAAGTCGGAGAGAACTGGATGTCATCCAGGCCCAGGGGCCGGTTGGCCACCATAGGATTAGGATGCAGGTCCCTGCCGATGGCAACCCTATGTAAATTGTTGGCCATGAGCTTGGATGGCCATCCAATCCTCCTTGGACCAAACTTGGAGAGGATTGCTTGCATCCATGCCTCTGCCAACGAGACCGCGGAAGAGTTACATCTCTGCCTTGATCTCTACAGACCCAATTTGCCAACTCCTTCCCCCGAGAGGCTGACAAGTTCACGCCACCAAGCTCAGTGGGATCAATGCGAGCACGTGATGTTTTATGCGAGTCACGAGCGTTGTAGGTTTTCCATATGAGACTAAAACTTTGTATTTTAACTAACACTTGCGCCATTCAGAGCGGCTCTGGGCCTAGGCGGGTTGTCCGACCGCGTAGGGCCCAGAGCAGAGGGGGCCCCATTACTACCCCCACTCCCACCCTGACCCAACACTCCAAGCAGGCCCTCAGGCCCAGTCAATAGGCATGGAGCCAGCCAAGCCAGGGAAGGAAGGCCCGGCAGGCGCAATATCATCGAGATCGAGCCATTGAGGGTGAGGCGTCGCACGCATCGTTTCCTCTTCAATCTGGTGGATGTTGGCGCTCTCGGTCTCTCCCTGATCGCATCACCGCGATGGGCGACAGCACGACCGTGGAGTCTGCGCGACCCTGAGTCCCTGACCGCCGACGGTGCTCCGCTCGCAGCTCGCTCTCCCATCTCCATCTCACGTCACAGTGACAGATGACAAGCAGAATTCCATCCTATGTTTTTTTTTATCTTAGTACCATGAAGTGAGTCTATTGCTGCTGCTCGCTCTGGTCGGCCTATGTTGATTTGGGGTGTGGAATAAAAAGAATCAAAGAGGAATTAGTTCTGTAGAGAGCTCACATGAATGTGCCAGATAGGGTGGCTAACGAGAAAGCTCAGCTCATTAAGGCTTGGCACTTGTTTGAGCTCGTTATGTTAACAGACCATCTCCTTAACCTTAAATAGTGATCTAAAAGTGTAGCTCACTTCAGCTCGTTAACAAGCTCTATTGTATTTAAGTCACCTTTATAATTTTAAATATACATTCTCATGGTCACTTTCCCCCGCGTCACCCTCGCGCAGGCCACACGGGGGGTGAAACGCCCAGCGCCGCCCCCCCCTTCTCCCCCCTCCCCTCACCTCGCCGCTGCCGGAGCTCACCACCGGAAAGTCGGCTGGCGAGCGAGGAGGGCGGCGGTGGGGCCTTCTCCGAAGGCGGGCGCATCCTCTTAGGCACAGGGGAGGCAGCGAACGCCGGTGGCGGGAAGTGGCGGCGGCAGATCCGCCACTACCGTCGCCGGATCTGGCCCGCCCCAGGCTGGATCCGGTCGAAGTGGGTGGCAGTGCTAGCCACACGCCGCTGCAGTGCATGTCGGCAGGCGAGGCTGGCGCACGTGGGATGCGGAGGACCGCCCATGCGAGGCAGCGCACGTCGCCCTTTCAGCGGTCCGGTGGGGCGGTCATCGTTGGGGCGCGGCGACGACTATGGCGCCTCTCTGGACCACCGTGTTGACTCTGGCACCTCTCCGGGCGTCCATCCCTCCCCCACTCCCACCTCTGCTGCCACCTCCCTTCCTCTCCTCCTCCCACCCCTCCTTTTCCTCCCTTCCTCTTTCCCTCACCTAGTTGTCTAGTTGCTCTGCTGCTCTACTCGCCCTAGCTCTTCTCTGTGTTGGTGGTAGTTGTCGCAGTTGCCAGGGGTGGTTTCTTGCAAAGCCTTGCGGTTCTTGGTGGAGATGTGGCCTCCGCCACAAAGCTCTTCTTGGATCTCGTCGGAAACATGGAAGACTCCGATGTCTCTGCTGCCCTGTCTTCAACTTTCAGTTCCTCTTCCGGCAGGCTAGACCTCCTCGTCTTCCTTGACGCTCCACCCTTCTGTTGGCCGGTCTGCTTCCAGACCTTGGTCGTGGAGTCTTTTGGTGGATGAGGAGATGCGTTCGTCTGTGAAGTTGGTCCAGCTTGTTTGTTGTCAAGGCTCTTTGGCCTCGCCCGTGCTTCAAGTGCCTTGTGTGTTAGTGAACCTATCATAGGGCTGAGTTTGGAGCAGTGTGCTATGCCCTTTGTAGTGCTAGAGTTTTAGTGCATAGTCGGAGTCGGAGCTGCTGCATCATATTTACGAATGATGTCGAGACTGAGGAAAACAACATCCTTACTTCTGAAATTAAACATCATCGATCAAGGTGTTATGTTAGGCATAAAGACAAACTTACACTAGCATACATGCGGGGCATGCAACAATATTATTTACTCATGCACAAATAAACAAACAGACATGTAAAGATACATTTACTCCTACACACATAAACAAATAGACATGACATGCAACGATATCATTTACTAATGCACAAATAAATGAATACAAATTAGATGATAATCAATTTGGTAAGACCTAAAAAACTTTATGGGATGACCAAACTTTTAACCTTGCTATAGCTAATAAAAAAAGCATGTTGGCATACAGACTTACACTAGCATGCAGCAATATTATTTACTCCTACACAGATAAACGAATAGACATGAAACGACACATTTACTCTTGCATACATAAAAAAAAATGGCATGCAACGATACCATTTACTAATGCAGAAATAAATGTATAGATGAGGTACATGATAATCAATTGGGAAGACCAACAAATTTTAATGGATGATCAAATTTTTAACCTTGCTATAGTTAGGTGTAAAACTGGTCACGGAAATTACTGATCGACCAAGTGTTGTTTCCATATAAGGGGCACTGTTTCCGACCGTTGCTACTTTTTGGCTATATATAATTTTTTTTTCTAATTTTGCTTTTCTTTGTATTAATGTCGACAGTGAGTAGTTTATTAAATGATAAATATGGTCAAATTTTTCCTTGCTATAGTTAATAAAAAAATTCCTTACTAAAAATTAGAAGATTTTAGAAACAGAAGAAGAGTTGGCAATATAGGGTTGTGGCTTCTCTCATGAGAAGCGGGAAGTCACCTAGATGTTATAGTCCAGCAGCACAAGGAATATGGTCAAATTACCGGCCGATTGAGCTTTGTTTATTAAATGATAAATATGGTCAAATTTTTCCTTGCTATAGTTAATAAAAAAATTCCAGTCAATTTTAAAAAGAAAAGAGGAATTTGATCAAATTACTGGCCGATCGAAAAATTGCAGTCAATTTTAAAAAGAAAAGAGGAGTTGGCAAAGCGGGAAGTCACCTAAAACGTTATAATCCAGCGGCACGTGGGCCATCCAGCCTATGAACGTAGGGACCTCAACCTATGGCATCCGTGCACGAGATCCGGGGGGAGAGATCTCCTATACCCTTGATCCCCCAAACAAGAGCCAAACACTGCCAACTCCCGCCACCCACGGCTGGGTTGACAAGCTCGCACCACCAAGCTCAGCGGGAGCATCTTGTTCGCATCCTCTTTTATACGGGTCTAAGGCTACGTAGATTTTTCATGTGGTACAAGACTTCTCCTGTGCGTAAGACTTGCGCGTCTTATATGGGCTTAAGCGCAGGTCCGGCCTGCACCACCCCGGCGGCTGCAGCGCCGCCGGAACACCATGCCGACGAACAAAGTGGTCATCGCCATCAGGCATCAGCCACCGGCAGCTTTCGATCTGGCTGACACCGCTGGCTGACGTATCGCGCGCCGTCACTGCCACCGCCGCTGCAGCCTGACGGCCGGCCGATGTCATTATGTCAATCGCCAGCCTGATGTTTCTATACGGTGCAATTGATAGACATAACTGGCTTAATCAATACACTAATCAACCTTGAATATACTCCTCAACAGTAAATTGCGTGCATCTTTCAGCTAAGAGAAGAGAGATTAACCTGGACAGAACTGGCACAGTTGCTCTGCTGTTGGCTACAGATTGGCTCTCCAGACTCCACTTCTTTCTGAATCCACCGGCGGTCGATGATGTGCAAACCTTGGATGATTGAATACAGTTTGGTACAGATTCTCATTCTGCCAAAGCTCAAGCTCAGCATGTACTTCACCTGCTCTGCTATTGTACCTTGTTCACGACTTCATGTGACAGTCTAGCTAGTTTAGCTAGATATGATACTGCAGTTTTGGCAAGGGATACCAAACTAGTAACATCAGAATAATTATGACGTAGGTGAAGATTTGGTGAAGTAGGAGAACAAACTCCGGTGGCTGCCTGAAAATGATCAAATATGGTGTTTTGATTGAGCACAAAGATGGGGCACAGAGCTATAGACCACATTGGTCATTAGTCATTACTGCTTCCTCTGATTCCCTTCACCCAAGTGTTTGTTTAGGTATTTGTAATTTGATTAGGAACTCAGCCTAACCCTCGTACACTCAAACCGTCCCTAAATTAATATTTACTGTCAATAAAAATAGGATTGTGGTGTCAACAGAACTCTGTTCAACTGCCCTGCTGTGTCTTTTAGTTTCTTTCTATCTGCTAGCATGGCAGCATACTAGCTGCACAAACACACGAAAAAAAAAAGCATATTTCAGAAGCATCACCATGTCTCTGTTTGGTAGACTGGTATTTATCAAGAATAAATGGGCAATGTACCAATGTCAGCTTAAAACAACAGCAGCTCTGCAGCAGCGTAGTTGTAGCACCTCTCTTCATGTAAACCATCCATACAACAGCTGCATAAAACAGACCTCCAGAATGGAAGTAAGCAAACAAATCATCTAACATCAGAGCTAGGTTATCTAACATGGATTTTTTTTTTTTTTGCGGTGGTAAGAAACCATTACCAGATCTTGCTAGTTAAAAGAAAAAATCATAAAAATAAAAGAGGAGTTGGGGCAGGATAGAGCCATGGCTTGTCTGTTGAGGCAATCTATCACCACAATTCGGCTGGGTTTAGATGCCATCTACAATCCTCCTAGGCCGAAGTCCAATGTAGCATAGTAACAGAAAGAAAAAATTCCATTTACCTCCCTCAACTATAGGCTGAGTTTGATTTGCATCCCTCAACCATAGAACCGGATATAAGACTCCCGCAACTATTAAAACCAATGCAAATTAACTCTCTCGATGGTTTTTACTAGGGGTGGCAACGGGGCGGGTTGGACAGGAACATCCCCGCCCTGCTCCTCTGCGGGTTTCCCCGACCCCAGCCCCGGAGGGATGAACGGGGCGAAATCAATCCTCATCCACAGCCCTGCATAGAGTCAAATCTTCCTCCAATCAACACAACACAATGATCAATAGTAACACAACAAACTGGGATAAACAACACATATTTTGAAAATAGGGAAAGAGCCAGATCAAATTACAAATACAAGCTAGAAAACCCCAACTCACAATGAAATCAATTGAGCACCAAAATATGTTCAACACAATAAAAAATAGAACACCACATCAGGGGCTGCAAAGTTGGCTAGGGGCTGGATGGCGGCTAGCAGCGCGGTGTCCAGGCGACTTAGCGACGAGGAGGCGAGGCGGCGCCGCGAAGAGTCGGCGGCCGACAAGGAGGCACGCCGCCGAGTCAATGACCAACGAGGAGGCATGACGGCACGACGAATAGGAGGTGAGGCGTCGTGGTGAAGATTCGAAATTGGTGTTAAGGGGATCCAGCGCAGAGGAGCAACTACGGCCAACCTTCTTGCCGCAGCTGCGTGGTGGCGGTCACGCCTCGCTGGGTGAGGGAAAGGGTGAGAGGATTTAGGAGGTTTTATATATGGAAGTTAGAATAGGCCAGATGGGCCTATTCTCTTGAAATGGGCTATTTTAAAGAGATCACCCGCAGGTTACTTTTAATCCCCGTTCCCGTCTGGAATTTTACAAGGTCCCTACCCCGCTCACCCGCGGGTAAGAATCCTACCCCATCTCGGCTCCATAGGGGTGGGTCCTAAGACCCAACGGGGAAATTGCCACCCCTTGTTTTTACAACAGTTTTGGATGACGTAGATATTGACCTAGTACACAGTGCTGACTTGTCGATCTACGTGACATCTACCTAGAAAAAGTATTTTAAAAAACTCGTTGGCCGAACCTATCAAGCTCCACTTTCTCCACAACATTCCCCATTCTATTTCTGCTGTCCCAGACGCCGGTGGAGGAAGAGATCTGGCAAGTGTTGGCCGTGGCCATCCATCAGCACCTTAGATTCGATAGGGAGGGAGCGGGTGGCGAACTGAGAGACGCAGGCTATAGCGTGGCGTGGCATGGGTAGTCGGATCAAGGCATAGGCTCTAGAGGCTAGTAGGCTACTCTGCCCGAACCACCGTGGAGGTGAGCAATCACACTGCGACCGAGGAGCGAGGAAGCGGCGGTGGCGAACTCGGCTACTTGATGAGTGAGTCACAAGCACAAGCTCAACCATAGTGCCAAATCTGGAGGAAGGGAGGAAGAGGTAGGCGAGAGCTCGCTACTATCAAGGAGAAATCCATTGTGCAGTGGGGCGCGGGTGGCATCAGTGACAACGGTTGTCGAGAAGCATAGGCAGCTGCCGATCTAGGGCCCCAGCTTGGTAGGTGAGATACCGAGCAGCAACCAGGTACCCAATCTGATAAGCGCGCGGATAGGCCTAGTGGTGTCACAGGGGCGGTAACATGGGCGGGCTCGACGCAGGGGCTCCAAGCAGAGATGGACTCGAGGTCGTAAAGAGGAGCAACAGTGGAACCCGCACAAGGGTGGCCAGCGTCCGTCATGTCAGGGTTGACCTGGGACAGCATGGGAGAAGACCTCAGAAGGCTGTCGAGCCTCAACTTTTTCCCGACATCGAGCACCGCCTCCACTTCCTCCTCCACCCAGCACAGCCACCATGCACATCGCCGACGAGCTTCACCTTCGTCTTCGTTCTGCCTCCATGGTCCATGCCTGCATCGAGAGAGCACACAGAGACAGTGGAAGGGAGGCAGGTAGGGAAGAGAACACCGTGACATGTGGGTCCCACATAAATGTTGTTTTAATTTCTTTCTAACTTTGGTCAATCCTCGTTGAAAGATAAATTGATCCGATTTTAATAGTTAGCAGTCTTTATACCGGGTTTTAATCAAACCCACCTCATAGTTAAGGGAGGTAAATGTTGTTTTAATTTTGTTTCCAACATTGGCCAAACCTCCTTGTCACCTCATGGTTAAAGGTTGGTAAATGTTGTTTTGATTTAAAGGTAAACTGATCTGAAATTTAGCAACATTTAAACTATCAAATTAGTTCCATTCAATCTAACATTGAATATATTTTGATAATATGTTTGTTTTATGTTGAAAATAATACTATATTTTTCTGTAAATTTGGTCAAACATAATAAAGTTGGATTAGGAAAAAAGTCAAATGAATTATAATATAAAACAGTTAAATAATGATTTAAACTATCAAATTAGTTCCATTCAATCTAACATTGAATATATTTTGATAATATGCTTGTTTTATGATGAAAATAATATATTTTTCTATAAATTTGGTCAAACATAATAAAGTTGGATTAGGCAAAAAGTCAAACGACTTATAATATGAAACGGTTAATAAGGAGGTAAAATAACATTTGTACTAAAAAGAAAAGAGGAGGACAGAATTTTGGCTATGGGCTTCTGTCATTAGACAATTGTTTGGGTTAGATTGTGCAACCCAACGAGACAAGGAGGGAGAGATATCTCAATATACCCTGGATCCCCCAACATAACATCAACCAAATCCTGCCACAACTCCCGCCCCCACCAAGCTCGGCAGGAGCAACTCGATCGTCTCCTCTTTTATACGGGTTTAAACCGCTGTAGATTTTCCGTGTGGTACAAAACTTTGTTTATGTGTATAAGACTCTTGTGTGTTCGATCGATATGGCTTAAACACGTACAGGCCCGACCCGCACCACCCGTCGGCTACAGCGTGGTCACCGCCATCAGCCACCCGCGCAATGCACACAACAAAGCCGTCCTCTTATTGCAGCCAATCCTCGCCGCCGCCGCCACCATCTCCACCGGCTTTCTCACTGACACCGCCGTCTGGCTGATGACACAGCCGTCCTTGCGGCCAGCGACCGGCCACGACGGTGGCGGCGGCGACGGCGACAGCCTGGCGGCCGATGTTCTGCACGACGGTCCTGTGCGTCGCTGATGTCAATCACCAGCATGATGTTCTACGCGTCCAAATTGATAAATTAACATAATTAGCTTAATTAGTGAATGAGCTACTCACCCACCGTTAAATATACTCATAACATAACAGTAAATTCCATGCATTTTGCAGCTAAGAAGGGAGATTAACCGACCTGGACAGAATTGGCAGGAGTTGTCTGCACAGATCGACGAGATGTACAATCCTTGGATGATTGATTACGGTTTTATATACGACGCCATTGTTATGTACTCTGCTCATGCATCTTCTCCTGCTCTACAATTCTAAGTTGTTCATGTCACAGTTTCGCTAGAATTGGCAAGACTAGAGAAGCTGAGTAGCTGACCAATACCCAGCCACCAAACTGCTAGCAGCAAAATAATTAAGACAAGGACTCTCTAGAAAAGATTTAGTGAGGTTTAGCGAGGTGTAAAATTAACAAGAGACCCGGGAGCTGCCTCGATCCGCCGCTGCGTCAGAATATTCAGGTAGCTGAAAATTAGCACCACTGGTGTTTGGGGTTGAGGCGTTGAGCACAGGGCAGAGATAGAGATCACTATGATCAATATTGCTGTCCTAATCACTTTCCATCAATCCATCACTAGATTAACTAAACCCTTACTGGCAACAAGAAGACTAATAAGGATTGTGTTGTGCACACATAACTCTGCTGCAACTGCCCTGCACTGTTCAGCTAACGGTTGACATGTTGTAAGCGGTTTATTTCCCAGTAGGGTTCTAATCAATTGCATAAACGTGGTATCTATGCTAGATGTTACCTTTGTTGGTTGGACTCTCCATGGGTTGTAGAGATAGGCGACAGGTGGTGATAACCATATCCATCCTTAGTAATCCTCCATGTTCAAATACATCATAGAGCTATATGCTGGAGTCTCTTTGTTAAACCAGGAGTAAACCAGTGCCTGAAGCAATTGATAGACTTTGACCTCAAATTGAATTAAGAAAAGTAACCCCATAGGAATCCTCTCTATTCTCGCCTACCATATATCTTGTATCCTTAGGTAATCTAACTCGAAGATTACTGCACACACGTTCCATGAGGGTATGATACCCTGAAATACTCTTGCATGAAGGCTACAACGGTATCTGCTTGCATACTAACAGTCGCCTCCCATCATCCCAATCCCGCCACGCTCTTGTCGCCACGGCGCAGGCAACGTCCTCCTCCTACCCTCAGCGGTGGGCCATGGCGTCACTAGCTGTCTCGTCACCACGGCGCAGGCAACGTCCTCCTCCTACCCTCCTCGGTTGCCTCCACGGCTGGCCGCCGCCGGGTGGTCCCCTCCGCTACCATGACGACCTCGGCGCACCTGCCGGCCACCTCCACCTCTCTCCAAGCCCTCTCTGCTCTCAGGTCTGTCCGCGAGTGCCGGTTCTCCCGCCACCATGGGCACCTCCCAACGAGATCCCACTGGTGGAGAAACCATCTTTCGTCGGTCGGCCGAATTCCACGATAGTCCCGGTTGCAACAAAAACCGGGACTAAAGATGATCTTTAGTCCCGGTTAAAAAGGGTAACGGGCATATTTGATCTTTAGTCCCAGTTCAAATGCTGTCAGGGCTTGTTAGGCCCCCCGGGATCTTTAGTCCCGGTTGGTGTTGGTGTTACCAATCGGGACTAAAGATCGTAACTTTAGTCCCGGTTGGTGTCCCGGTGATCTTTAGTACCGGTTGGTAACACCAACCGGGACTAAAGTCCCACCCCTTTATATATGTCTTCTTCCTCCTCCAGCCCGAGCAAGCTTCAAAATTTCTTCAAAAAAGATGGGAGGTCATGCCAAAATTTATAGTGAATTTACTTTGATGATTATATACAAATCGGAGGTGCCTAAAAGGTTAGCAACTTCATCCTCCAATGTTTTTTTTTGTCATATTACATTTGGAGCTATGTTTTGCACACTTTTTTGTCTCCAAAATTTTGTTGTAAGTTGATGAGAGAGAAAATTTGTGTGGGAAAAGAAAGAATATATAGAAATTTTGTTTATTTGCTAAATAAGGTTTTATAAAATAGTTGAGTAGGAAAATATAGTGAATGTTAATCTTAAATAAAAGAAAACAAACTAAATTGAAAATTAAAAGAATTTAAAACTTAAAAAATAATAAATAAGAATTATTTGGTGGAATATTTTATAATTTTTGTATGAATAATGATATGTCATTATTGTATGACTGTTGAAAGAGATTGTGATTATTTTATCATTATTGTATGACTGTCATTATTGTACGAATGATTATTTGTGTACGATTTTTTTTTTCATTTCATGTAGATGGATCGGCAATGGATGTACGCTGACCGGCGGTCCAAAGATTTTATTGACGGCGTGCATTATTTTTTAAGAGTGGCCGAAGCTAACAAGTAGAAGGGTTTTATTTGTTGTCCATGCAATAAGTTTAAGAATCAGAAGGAGTATTCTGCATCCAGGACTATTCATTTCCACTTGTTTGAGTCGGGGTTCATGCCAAGCTATAATTGTTGGACATCCCACGGAGAGCAAGGGATTGAAATGGAAGAAGATGAAGTGGAAGACGACAATATTCCAGACTTTGCTCAGTACGCTGGATTTGAAGGAAATCAAACGGGCGAGGAAGACATAGATGCTGATTATAACGACGTTGCGGATGATCTTGGTCAGATGTTGCAGGATGCCAAGGAGGACTGCGAAAGTGAAAAGGGGGCCCATAAATTGGACAAGATGTTAGAGGACCACAGAACGTCGTTGTACCCAGGTTGCGAGCAAGGGCACAAAAAGTTGGATACCACTCTGGAGTTCTTGCAATGGAAGGCAAAAAATGGTGTTAATGACAAGGCATTTGGCAATTTATTGAAACTCGTCAAGAACATTCTTCCGGAGGGAAACAAATTGCCCGAGTTGTTCTGGCCACCGCTAAATGGCCTGATCGATCGAAGTTCTGGTACTATGCTCACGGTGGAACGCTCAACCCAGTTGATGGCTCCTTGGTCTTTAGCGATCAGATACGCGAGGCTGCGAATCGACCAACGGACGCAGTGGAAGCCTCTTCTCAGGGCACGTTCTGACCTGACAGAGAGAAGGACGAGCTGTCACTCGCCCTACAGACTCCCGAGCATCCAGGACGAACACGAGGGAAAGGCGTGATTCCCTGGGAGATGGGATTCAAGGAGGACATCCACACGTACAGGAGTCGGATGAGGAGAAAGAGAGATACCGAGGTGAAGATTGCAGATCTTGAGTACAGGGTATCGAGCTACGAGCTCAGCATGCAAGAGGAGGTGGCCCGGAAGGTGGATGAACGCATGGCAGCACATCGGTCACACGATCCCCAGCCGTACATACCTCCTCCAATGGTCAGCCCATCAGGCAATCGTAGCAGCTACTCCTCAACGGGGCAGGTAATATCACATAGCATGGACGCCATGCAAACTCAGGACGAAACCACCTGCCCCGTTGATGAGATCACACATCGGACACCATGTGAGCTGCATATTCCCTTCAAGAACTTATCAATCAAGGTATGCTCGATGTAATATATGATTTTTGACTCGTACGTTCCGCAAGTTGCTGCTTAGGTTGATTACTAATCGATAACCTCTCATCACGTGAAGGTGGCATCGGGAATGGCCATCCCAACGGACATTTCAGGGACTTACCACTGCAGGCCGATTCCAGCAGGATACTCGAGGGTCGAAGTTGAGCTGGTGGAAGCCGTGTACGAGGACCTCGAGTTGGACTACCCAGGAGGAGACGGTGAGACGCATCTACGAGACACAAGCCACGCTATTATACTATGGCGCAAGCGGTACATCAGCCTCCCTGGGCGACAAGCGGTGTCTCGTGCACCATCTCCTCCGGCTCCGCCGTCTCCTCCTGCACCATCTCCTCCGGCTCCTCCGCCACCTCCTCCTGCACCATCTCCTCCGGCTCCTCCGCCTCCTCCGCCTCCTCCTGCACCATCTCCTCCGGCTCCTCCGCCACCTCCTCCTGCACCATCTCCTCCGGCTCCTCCACCTCCTCCGCCTCCTCCTCCACCATGTCCGCCTGCACCTCCCAAGACAAGGTCTCGCCAAGCTCCACCTCCTGCCAGCACAAGGGCAACGAAGAAGGCCAAAGTTGACACCACCAAAAACAAGGAGCCGCCGTATGGTTGCAGTCAAGAGGAGCTTGACGCTTATGTGGCAGGAGAAGTGAAGAGGCAACTCAAGCCTCGGAGTACTGAAAAGAAGATACCTATTGACCCGAGCGTGAAGAATTTCTTCAAGGGAATGTCCACCGCAAACAAGGAAGCCTTAAAGCTATCGGACTATAACCGAACACTAGCCTATTATAAGAAGTCCAAACCAGTTCCTCAGCTTGGAGAACAACCACACCAAGTGGTCGAGCCGTTGGTGACCGGCGAAGACTTTGGCATAACGGATTTCATTTCGGACACCGGTCTAACCATGGCTCAGTTGGTTGGAGGCGCACCAATCCCGAAGGCGGAAGTGGCATACAAGTTTGAACTCGGTAAACCGCTTGTCAGGCCTGAGCAGCTGCAGTCCCTACCAACACAAATGTACAAATTCCATAAACGGTACATGGAAATGAGCGCTAATGGTAGAGAGATGTTCGGAGCGAGGATCAGAAACCCCGACTTCTTGCAAGGAGAAGATGTTCTATGGATCCATTTCAAGGATGTCTTCGATCTATACCATCAGGACGCCCTCGACGTCTCTCTTCTGAGTGCATGGATTTTATAAGTATCTTTGAGTTCGATTTGTTTCGTTCAATAATTAGCTCCTGGCATATATGTAAGCAATAATAATTTCCTTTCATTGTTGTAGAATGGAGATTTAAAGGGCCCGACGGCGGGGGGTTTACGATACTGGGTTCATCGACCCTCGGAAAATCAACACCGAAATGCTCGACAAGTACGAGAAAGACACAGAGGACAATTTCATCCATCTCCTAACACAGCAGCATTTCAAGACGTTTATACTATTGCCGTACAATACAGAGTGAGTTTTTATTGTCGTTGGAACAAATTTCATTCCCATACATATAACATGTACATTCTGATATTTATCTCATCTCACGCATATTCCAGATTCCACTGGGTCCTGTTCTTTTTCGACTTGGACGCATGCGGAGTCACTGTGTATGACTCAATGAATAAAGAGGAGAAGGTTTTTGACAAGGTCTTCCAACTGATAGACAGGTAATATAATGCCATCTATTCCAAAGTCGCGGGACTCTGTTGCTATTATGTTGATCTCGGGTAATATTTAATTAAACATAGCTTGCAACTGCACATGTAGGGCTTGGGATCGGTTCCGTCAATTGGTCCGCGGGACTTGGAAAGAAAAATTTGGACGGAGGTTTCATTTTCCAGTGAGTACATGTATGATCCAAAATTATATTGAATTGAATCTCTAGTTACAGTTAATATAAAGAGTATATTAAATCTCTCATCGTTTCTCATGTAGTGTGCAAAGCAGGACAAGGGAACTAACTTATGCGGCTACTACGTATGCGAGTATGCCCACTACCTATCAAACCAAATATACACCACACGAGAGCTCGATGTACGTATACATAAACCATTCAAAATTTCATTGCGTATCGATTTGTTAAGTTGTTTATTAATTTCATATATTGATATGTCATTATTTTTCGAATGATAGCGTATTCACATGAGGGAAAAACTCCCACACAAGGATTTTATCACGGCTGTTCAAGAACAACTGATGGGGTTCATCAACGAAGAAGTCCTTAATCCCGATGGTGAATTCTACTACAACGGATCGACAATTCGTAACGTCAGTCCTTCCTCTTCTGACGTAACGCAGGCGTCGAAGTCGTAGCTATAGCTAGCGAGCAAATAAATTGTATTATACATACATGTATATATATATATATATTTATATATGTACGTATATTTACTTTAGTGTTAATATTTTGGTAACATATATGTACATAAAATGTTAAGTGCTTTAAATTATAAATATGTGTGTAATATATGTATTTATACATATATACATACGCATATATATATATATATATATATATATATATATATATATATATATATATATATATATATATATATATATATATAATCAACCATGTAGCAAACAGGGCCATGCAAATAAAAAAAATGGTACATAGATCTTTAATCTCGGTTGGTAATAGATGAATCAGCCGGCCACGTGGCTGACCGATCTTTAGTCCCGGTTCGTGTTACCAACCGGGATTAAAGATCAATCTTTAGTCCCGCATTCATAATCCCGGTTGAAAAACCGGGACTAAAGGGGGTTACGAACTGGGACTACAAACGATTTCTCCACCATTGTCCGGCCTCGGGTGTGGCAGGTCTCACACGGCCTCGGCATCCACCCCGGCGGCTGCAGCGCCGCCTGGAACGCCATGGCGGCGAACAGCGTGGCCACCACCATCAGCCACCCGCGCATGCACAACAAGCCGTCCTGTACTTGCAGCCACGCCTCGCTGCCGAAGCCACCAGCGCCACCGGCTGACGTGTCATCGCGGCAGCCTGACGGTCGATGTTCTGTACGACGGTGTACTCTGCTCATGCATCTTCACCTGCTCTGCTCTACAATTCTAAGTTGTTCACTAGAATTGGCAAGACTAGAGAAGCTGAGTAGCCGAGTAATACCCAGCCACCAAACTGCTAACAGCAGAATAATCAAGACAAGAGACTCTAGTGAAGATTTAGTGAGGTTTAGCGAGGTGTGAAATTAACAAGAGACCCGGGAGCTGTCTCGATCCGCAGCTGCGTCAGAATATTATTCAGGTAGCTGAAAATTAGCACCACTGGTGTTTTGGTTGAGCACAAAATAAGGGGCATAGATAGAGATCACTATGATCATTGTGTTTGATTAGGAATTTCTATGTCACCATCTTTCCTTGGTCTTGTGCACCCCATAAATTATATTATCGATCTTAAAAATCAACACCATCCACTACAGGAATTCTGGGCTTCTGTGACGATTATATTATGACGATAACTGCATGTTTCCTGTCACTGCCTGCCTGCAGTGACGAAATGGCTGTTACCACAGAAGGTGGGTCACTAACCAGCTTCTGTGACCACCAGAGGACATCGTCATTGATATAGTGACGATGGTTCTCCTATCATTGATGAATGACGAGACAAATTCGTCATAACAAATTGAACCGAATAACGCCACGTGTATGATGACATGTGATGTTGCAGATGACAAGGCGGGTGATGTGGCAAATGACGTGGCAATTCACATTCGGCCCGTATAACTTGGGCTTTTTTATTTTCAATTACTATTGGCCCAAATATTTTTTTTGACCCAGCTACAAATTTGCTTTTATTTTTTTCATTATAGCCCAATAGCCCAATATTATGGGCCAGCCCAATTAAAAAGCAATCACAGAATATAAACCACAACCATTTTCATAATTATATTATAATCACATTCCAGCCATAATTAATTTTTCAGCCCATACAAAAGCAAGTTCCAGAATACAGTTTCCAACATGTTCCATACAAAAGCACAAAACATGAATACAAAATGATCCATCCACCATGTAATAAGACACACACTTGTACTGAGGCTGCAGAAGCAGCACTAGCTGCATCAGCTCTTTTCGTTTGCCTTTTTAGAAGAACCACCCTTCCGAATCAAGTGTCATCCTTGTAGGCAATGCACCCTCTACCAAAGCATGTCTGTCATGACAGGTCACTAGAACGGATACCCTCATCTCAATCGGGCGGTAAGCCCTATCTCAATCGGACATGGCGTCCGTCACAGGTTAGAAGTCACTGATGTGAAGAGCTATCTCAATCGGGCAAACGGCCGTCACGGATGATTCTATCTCAATCAGACCCTAAGTAAAGCCCGTCACCGATAGCTTTGTCCCAAACAACCAGTCAAACTATAGCCCGTCACAGATGACCTATCTCAATCGGGCCACAACTAGCGCCCGTCACAGATGACCCTTATCTGTGACGGGCATTAACTATAGCCCGTCACAGATGAGTCATCTGTGATGGGCATTAACTATAGCATAAGTTAATGCCCGTCACAGATGAGTATAATCCAAAAATAAATAAATTTTATTTTTTGGCTAGCCCTCACTCGTGTGCACCCACACGGGAAGTTCAAACTTCCAGGCCGGTCACCCATCCTGAAATTGCTCCAGACCAAGCACACTTAACGTCAAAGTTTTTTGGAGATTGGCTTCCGAAAAAGTAGTTGTAACATGTTGGTATGAGTATTGTATTAATCCTATTATGCCCTAAGCCAGGATGTCAAATTGGGGTTATTAAATGATTTCAAATGGAAAAGTCACCAAAACCAAAGTTGTAGAACTCATTGAGGTGCAAAATTTTTATTTTGGTCATTTCTCCATCTGACTCTATTTAAACAATTTGAAATTTGAAATTCAAAGTTTGAAAAGTTCAAATAGAATTTTAGATAAGTGAACGACTTCAACTAAAAAAGTCATCAACAACAAAGTTGTATAACTTATCGAGATTTACAACTTTTATTTTGGTCATTTTTCTATATAACATTTTTTGAACCGTTTGAATTTGAATTTGAAAATATGACAACTTCAAACAACATTTTCAAATACTAAATGATATCAACTGAAAAAGTCATCAACAACAAAGTTGAATAACTCAAGATCTAAAACTTTTATTTTGGTCATTTCTTCATACGACAAAGTAATAGTAACATTGTTCACAAAATTGACATATCTTATATCTGGTTTTATAAACTATAACACATATATGTAAAATTTATGAATAATATTACTAACATTTCGTCGGATGAAGAAATAACAAAAATAAAAGTTTTAGATCTTGATGAGTTATTCAACTTTGTTGTTGATGACTTTTTCAATTGAATTCATTTAATATCTGAAAATGTTGTTTGAAGTTGTCATATTTTTAAATTCAAATTCAAACTGTTCAAAAAAAATATTATATTGAAAAATGACCAAACTAAAAGTTGTAAAATCTTGATAAGTTATACAACTTTGTTGTTGACATTTTTTCCATTTGAAATCATTTACTATCCATAAAATTATTTTGACTCATAAAATGAATTATTATACTGTACTAAATTATTTTGCTATAGCCAACTTACAAATATAAAAATTTCATATGAAAAATGGAAAAATAGTCATCGGTGACGGGCTTTAGTTAATGCCCGATAGAGATTAAGTATATAGCCCGTCACTGATGAGTCATCTGTGACGGGCCACAACTTGAGGCCCGTTTGAGATATGGAATATTATCTCAAACGGGCCTAAAGTTGGTGCCCACCATAACTTTAGGCACGTTTGAGATATGGAATGTTATCTCAATCGGGTCTAAAGTTGTGGCCCGTCACTGATAGGTGTCATCCGTGACGGGCTTAAGTTTTATGTCCATCTAACATGTATGTGCGACCATATCTCAATCGGGCACTTTTCGGCCCGATTGAGATGACTTTCTTGTGACGGCCCGCTATTTCTAAGTATATTATAGCCCGTCACAGATAGAAGGTGTACTAGTGGGTGTTCCAAGAAAAGAGCTTCCCTGTACCTGAATCAACAACTAACCAATCACTTGTTTTGTACATAGCATATGAAGGGATGTCTGGCCATATAATTGCTACATATAAGTAAACAAACAAATAGAGTTTGTCTTTTTAGAAAACTCATTAGAGAGCACATTACATCTAGGAAGCAATTAGCTAAGGTACATGCCCGATTCAACCTACACTGCCAAATGACAATGCATAGTCATGTCAAAATGAGATTCTTCAAATGAAAAAAAAAAAACTAAGGGCAGAATTGCCGGTATCTCTGTATGCTAGTCATTTGCTAGCCAATAATATAGTCACTTACTTTCCAGAGCTGCTAACTGAAAGAATTGAATAAGAATCATGAGGAGCAGGCGTGCTGAAATGATTCTTGGCAATAAGCATCAGAAAATGACCTGGAGAGGATTCCATACTGCAGAAGAAACATGCTCTAAGTCAACAACCATAACTAATCTAAAGTTTTAAACTGCTTGCTGTGATTGATGTATGCTTTGTTGGTTACAATTTACAACATAAGCTGCTTGGGCAGACTAACAAGGAAAGCAAAAACAGGAGCAGCTCATTTGCTTTTCTTAATATTGGCTGGTAATAATTCATTCATTCCTCTCACCGATTATAATACAGTCAAAAGGAGGAAATGCAGCTGCAGTAGTACCAGTAAAATGTGCATAACCGCTAATGTGCATAACCGCTAGATTCACGCATAAGTTTGCATAGAACTACAATCATGGCAAGCAATGGAACCATTCCGTCATGAATGCCACATATGCACACATAAAGTCCCAGATATGACAATTTACACCATGATGCTCTATACTTTCATAGAATACCAGGCACAGGCGCAATATGTTAGTACCACGAAAATTCTTGGGAGCTAAGTACACTGCTGCTATGGTAAAGTAGAACATGAAGTTAGCAGAAACGGTCTTGTTAAAGAAGAATAGGATGGATGTTCTGGAGCAGAGATAAGTCATTATTGCATCATTATAATATATCTATAACTTGATATTACTTTCCAAAGTCCAAACTCAGGAACATACCATATATGGGAGTCCTTAAAAATCAACACCACCCAATCGTATGGGAGTCCTTAAAAATCAACACCATCCAATCCCGTCACGCTCTCGTCAACGCGGCACAGGCAGCGTCCTCCTCCTACCCTCAATGGAAGGCCATGGGGTCGGCCGTGAGGGATGTGAGTGTGACGCTCCTCTCGTAGCGCAAGGTGGTGAAGATCGCCGACCAGCTCACGGGTGCATCGGATCTGCTCTCCCTTTGTGGGGCGAGGATGACTCCTTGTCACACTGCCACTAGTTGTGCCCTTTGTATTCGCGCCGAGGCCCGTACCTCTTCCCCACCAACAGCTGTGTTGGGCCTCCTCGGCAGCCTCCTTGGGTGGCCGCCACCGGGCGGTCCCCTTTGCTACCGTGACAACCTCAGCGCACCCGTCGGCCACCTCCACCTCTCTCCAAGCCCTCTCTGCTCTCTGGTCTGTCTGCGAGCGTCGGCTCCCCCACTTCCATGGGCACCTCCCAGCAAGCGCTAGCCTCAGGTGCGGCAGGTCTCAGCGGCGATGACGAAGACGACGAGCTGCTAGGGATTGGCTTTGGGGCTAGGGCCGGTGAGGTGGCGAGCGGCGGGTAGAGATGGATAGCGACTGAGATGAGTCAAGGAAGAGGAGACCAAGAGAGGAAGAAGCATAACTACCATGTGTGTGTCAAGTAGGACCAAAACCGCTCCAAAGCGAATCAAGGGGCAATTCGTTCAGTATGAAAAGTTGAGGGTGAAGGATGTTTGATTTTGTGGTTTATGGGAGTAATTCGTACTCACACAATAGTACATAAGGGTAATTCAGACTTTTTCCTATAGCATTGGATAGTGATCTTTAAGGCTTTTTCCGTCCAAGCCACACATCCTCTCGTAAACGAATTTGAGTTCCATTTTTCAACAGAAAAGAACCTGGACACAAAACTCATGTTTGACCTTCATCAAACCTAACAGAAAGGGAGAATCGCTTGATTTCTTTTCAACTAAAGAAATAGTTTTCTCCCATCAAATTTGTTTCAAAAATATTTTGCCACACCCCTTCCTCATTTATTAACCTGAATAACCATTTACGAAGCAAACATCTCATTCAAGTTTAGAGTACCCAATCCACATTGACAAATAAATTCTTGATATATTATAATCAGGTTTTTTTAATAAATTCCCCCAAAGGATCGTAAAAAGGTTAAATAAATATTGGTACGCTCCTCAACACTGAATTAATAAGAGTTGGATTACTACCTGCAGATAATAATTTGCTCTTCCAACAACTTAGCTTTTTTTTTCCTAAAACCTCTTCTCTACTTCTTTCCAATCTTTATTTAGGTCGATCCCCTAAGACCTAGGTTTTAATGTGTTAAACCCATTTGGCACATTTAGAGTTTGGATCGATTGTAGTGATTAAATCCGTGGATGATCTTGTGAGTGGAAAGAGTGCGAAAATAAGAATGTACCATGAATTTAAAAAGAAAAGAGGAGTTGGACAGGATAGGGCTGTGGCTTCTCTCATGATCGATTATAGTGATCAAATCCGTGGATGATCTCGTGAGTGGAAAGAGTGTGAAAATAAGAATGTACCATGAATTAAAAAACCCTAAGACCTAGGTTTTAATGTGTTAAACCCATTTGGCACATTTAGAGTTTGGATCGATTGTAGTGATTAAATCCGTGGATGATCTCGTGAGTGGAAAGAGTATGAAAATAAGAATGTAGCATGAATTTAAAAAGAAAAGAGGAGTTGGACAGGATAGGGCCGTGGCTTCTCTCATAATCGATTGTAGTGATCAAATCCGTGGATGATCTCGTAAGTGGAAAGGGTGTGAAAATGGGGGAAATTCCTTATATGCCACTCGAAATTGGCTAGTTCCCTTATATGCCACTTAAAATTGGCTTCTCCCTTTTATACCACTGGTTCAAGTTTTTCCACCCTTTTATGCCACTCCCATCACTATACCGTTTGTTGACCGTTAGTCAAATGTTAGTTTTTCCCTAAATGACCAATATGCCCTCTCAACTAAAAAATGTGTAAACTTCAAAAATTCATAACTACTTTATTTTAAATCCTTTTTGAGTGAACAAAATTTTGTCAGAATCAGTGAAAAATGCTCTTTATATAAAAAATATTGTTGGAAAGATGCATGTTTCATGCTTTTATTGAAAATTCATTTGTGATGGTGGTGGCACAAAAAATCAATTTTTATATTTTTCAATAAAAACATGAAATATGCAGCTTTCCAACAATATTTTTAATATAAAGAGCATTTTTTACTGATTCTGGCAAAATTTTATTCACTCAAAAAGGATTTAAAATAAATTAGTTATGAATTTTTGAAGATTACACATTTTTTAGTTGAGAGGGCATATTGGTCATTTACGGAAAAGCTAACATTTGACTAATGGTCAACAAACGGTATAGTGATGGGAGTGACAAAAAAGGGTGGGAAAACTTAAATCAGTGGTATAAAAGGGAGAAGCCAATTTTGAGTGGCATATAAGGGAACTGGCCAATTTCAAGTAGCATATAAGGAATTCCCCCGTGAAAATAAGAATGTACCATGAATTAAAAAAAAGAGGAGTTGGACAGGATGAATGTACCATGAATTAAAAAAAAAGAGGAGTTGGACAGGATAGGGCCGTGGCTTCTCTCGTGAGTAGATAGGGAGTCACCTAGACGTTTTCGTTAGGCGGCACAAAGGCCGACCCGAAGACAACAACCTAACCTCAATTTCAATTGGGTAGGGGCTTGGATGAACATCCACAATCCTCCTGGGCCAAAAGTTGGATATTGAATGCTAGCATCCACAAGGGCCGACCCGAAGACAACAACCTAATCTCAATTTCAATTGGGTAGGGGCTTGGATGAACATCCACAATCCTCCAATTTTGAGTGGCATATAAGGAAACTGGCCATTTCAAGTAGCATATAAGGAATTCCCCCGTGAAAATAAGAATGTACCATGAATTAAAAAAAATAACCTCAATTTCAAACATCCACAATCCTCCTGGACCGAAAGTCGGATATTGAATGCTAGCATCCACAAGGGCCGACCCGAAGACAACAACCTAACCTCAATTTCAATTGGGTAGGGGGCTTGGATGAACATCCACAATCCTCCTGGGCCCTAGCATAAACCTCGATCCCCCAACAACAGCCAAACCCTGCCAATTTCCGCCCCCCGCAGCTGGAATTACAAGCTCGCACCACCGAGCTTGGCAGGAGCATCTCGATCGTGTCCTCTTTTATACCGGTCTAAACCGGTGTAGATTTTCCATATGGTACAGAACATTGTTCTTCTGCGTTACGCGTGTAATAATATGGGCTGTGGCTGAATTAAACACAGTCCGGCCCGCAGTCTCAGTAATTATCATATCTGGTCTTATTATGTTTCGTCTCATCGTGATTTTCCAGAATCAATGTGTCCTTGTGTGGTTTGGATACAAAGCCAATGACCCAATTTTGCATAGACGCGTTTACAATCTTGCAACCCAGCTACAGCCATGGCCGGCGTCGCCTCCCCGAAACGGCAGAGCAAGATTGCACCTGACGAGTACGAAGGTGACGGCGGCCACGACGGTGCCAACGAACGGTCCATGAGCCGGTAGTCGTCGGCGGCGCAGAACGCGAACGTCGCCGCGGCGAACAGCGCGACGGCCGTCATCATGTTGGTGATCAGCCTCGCGGTGACCCTCCTCGACGCGCATCCACCGCCACCGGCGCTGGCGTCGCCCACGGCGAGCAACGTGGCGAAGGTGCAGGTGTTGACGATCAGGTACAGCATCGCCTTTCCCGGTCTGGTCCATCGTGACGGCCGACGACGACGGGTCCGCCGCGAACCAGTCACCCGGCCTCGGCATCCACCCCGGCGGCTGCAGCGCCGCCTGGAACGCCATTGCGGCAAACAGCGTGGCCACCGCCATCAGCCACCCGCGCATGCACAACAAGCCATCCTGTTCTTGCATCCACTCCTCGCCGCCGCCAGCCACCAGCACCACCGGTTTTCTCACTAACACCGCCGGCTGACGAATCTCCGGCGTCGACCGCGGCGGCAGCCTGACGGCCGATGTTCTGCACGACGGTGTGGCCATTGAGAGGGACCTGGATGGATCATTGTGTCGCCGATGTCAATCACCAGCCTGATGTTCTACACGACGCAATTGATATACACACATAATTAGCTAAATTAATGAACTAATCACCATTAAACATAGTACTAATCAACACATTATCTAAAAAAACGTGCTAATCAACAGTAAATTGCATGCACTTCAGCTGAGTTGAGAGATTTAACCTGGACAGAATTGGCAGAGTCGTCGGCGACAGATTCGATCTCCACATCTCGCCGAATCCGCCGTCTATCCATCGATGATCGCTGCACAAAAATCAACGATGTGCTCTAGCTCACTCTCTGAACGTGTAATCCTAACATGATTAACGCCATTGTGTTATGTACTCTGCTCCTGCATCTTCACGACTTCACACGCTCTGCAATTCTAATTTTTCATGTCAGAGCAAGTTTAATAGTATAGCCCACTACTAACTTCAAATCATTTATAACTAATATAATAGCTAATTTATACAATAGTTACTTACTACACTATTAATATCTGGTCCCACTTATCATACACACATTACGTCTTGGAGTCCGTGCTGCAGCTGGCTACAGATCTGTAGCCCGCTGCTCTTCTCTCTCTTCTTTTATCTTTATAAAATATGTTTATAGCCGGCTTATAGCCTACTATTGTACCTGCCCTCACAGTCTCACTTAGAGTTGGCAAGAGAAGCTGCCTAATATTATTACTAACTCAGCTATCAACTACTGAATGTTCTTCGCAAAATGAATTATTTTTCGCTTTGATGCTCTTCTTGAAGCAGCAGTAGTTGCCATAGACCCGGTATGACAATACAAGATGAAGATTTTACCTCGATTTCCGTTAGCACACTTTTTAAACTATATAAAACGGTATGTTTTGTGTAAAACTTTCTATATGAAAGTTGTTTTAAAATATCAAATATATCCATCTTTTAAGTTTTTAATAATTAAAACTTAACTAATCATGCGCTAATACTTCCTACGTCTCAGAATGTAAGGGATTTTGAGTGGATGTGATATATTTTAATAATTAAAACTTAACTAATCATGCGCTAATACTTCCTACGTCTCAGAATGTAAGGGATTTTGAGTGGATATGATATATCCTAAGTACTACGAATCTATACAGAGATGTGATATATTCTAGTACTACGAATCTGGATAGATAGTATATCCAGATTCGTAGTATTAGGATATATATAGTACTCCCTCCGTTTCACAATGTAAGACTTTCTAGCATTGCCCACGTACATATAGATGTTAATGAATCTAAACACATGCATATGTCTAGATTCATTAGCATCTAAATAAATATGGGCAATGCTAGAAAGTCTTATATTGTGAAACGGAGGACGTATATCCAGATTCATAGTATTAGGATATAACGCATCCACCCAAAATCCCTTATATTCTAAAATGAAGGGAGTAGATTTTTTGTTTTACGTGACCATATTTAATCTGAATCTTTATAAGATTCGAACGCAGAATAAAACTACTGACAGCTAAATATTTAGGACAAATTAGAGAAGATTTGGTGAGGTGGGAGAGAGCAAAAACATTATGTCTTAATATTAGCAAAGAAAACTGGTGTTTGGACTAAGCAGAAAACATGGGTCTCAGAGCTAGAGAACACATACTGTGGCAGTGGCGGACGCAACTTTAAAATATAGATGTGACGGAGAATAGAGATGTTCACTCGATAAAAGCAATTAAATATAACACATATCGTATTGATAATTCATTCGCATAACTGCCTCAATTTGTTAGGTGTTCACACTTTGTTATACCTAATTTTAATGGTTCATGACTACTATAAGAAAGTAAGGGGGTCTTGAAAGTGTGGGGTGATAGGAGTTGTAGCTGAGTCGATCAACCCACCCTATCTAATAGCTAAATTCGCCATTTCTATGGCTGAAAAGAAAGAAAAAAAACAGGAGTTTTCCTTGTTTCCTTTGCCCAAGTGTTTGCTTAATCCCTTCTCATCCAAACTGTCCCAAAATTAACTGTTGCTGTCAACAGGAATATAACTCTGATCAACTGCCGTGCTGCTTTCAGTCTCTTTCTCTTCTTTTTTTTAAGGAAGGGAAAAAAGTAAAGATATTTTTGGGGATGTTTGGATGGGACTAAAACTTCTTAGTTCATGTTACATCAGATTTAGATACTAATTAAAAGTATTAAATAAAGACTAATGACAAAACCCATTCCATTACTCTGGACTAATTCGCGAGACGAATCTATTGAGCCTAATTAATCCATGATTAGCCTATGTGATACTACAGTAAACATGTGCTAATTAATTATAGATTAATTAGGTTTATAAAATTTGTCTCGCGAATTACCTCTCATTTATGCAATTAGTTTTACAAGTAGTCTATATTTAATACTCTAAATTAGTGTCCAAACATCCGATATAACATGTCTTAAAGTTTAGCCCTGGATCCTCTGCTAGCATTAGCATGATACTACGTACGTCTGCCATATATACCAGCTGCGAACACACAAGAATACATATATTGTGAAGCACGTCCATGTCTGTGTTTGGAAGACTGGTATTTATCATGAATAATATATATGTTACTTGGTGAAAGAAAACTATAATGTACCTGTACTATCTTTAGAGGCTTCAGAGTTAGTAAAGGCGTTTCTAATGCAATGAGACATAATCTTCCCCTTCGAAATGTGACTTAAGCAACAATGTCACAATTTTGATGAGGTCTCACACAAACATCGCAAATATCCAACACAATATCATAATAGAGTGATTAAAATTTGTCTAGCTCGAAGGCAAGTCTCTCAACTTTATTATTGAATTCAATAAATAACCCTTATTATCAAACTCAATATTGTAGCCATATAAATAGAAATATGTCCGAAAACATAACTGAACAAAAATAGCAAAAAAGAAACAACCAAGGTCCTCCTAGACTAAGAGAAGTTCTTCAACTGTCTCCTCATCAAATTTGTTCCCATTAAGGTGACCTTGCTCTCCTTTTACTGTATTGAATAAGTACAATGCATCTATGTCATTCACCAAGAATTAAAGGGCATTATGTATCACATAAATGTGTCATAAGTATGGGCAATGATATTGCAATTAGTAAGATTACCCTTCTAAGGAAGCCGTTGTTTGAAAGCCCTCGCAGTCCTCTTGCTCATGCCCAAACTTATGGCAAAGCTTGCAGACAATGATGGTGCTTGACTCATTGAACTCATTAGTGAGATTCTCATTAGTCTTTAGAGCTTTAGTGTGGAAAGATTGCTTATTACGTCTTTCGGCATTTAGTCTCTTTTCCTCATTAACAACATGACTTATTAATTCTCTAATTGACCATTAATTCTTCTAAGTATGATAGCTTAGCTTTAGTGATTCAAAATCTAATGGCAATGAATTCATAATGAAATAGACAAGAAAATAGTTAGAAATAGTCATGTCCATAGCTCTTAGTCGCTGAACCGCGTTGATGATTGACATTATATGTGTTGCGACACCACTTTTACCATCGAAGCGGGATTGACACAACCTTGTAATGAGGGCATCAACATAAATAGTAGAGGAGCGTCATGTCTGGTATTGTAAATCTTTAATACCGAATTCAGGGTTCAGGATGTAGTTTGCCATTGGGCCACGTGGCACAGTGTAAATTTTGTTAGACCCCGTTGGAAAATCTGCCACGTGTCCCTTCGAATTCAAGTCCGTCGCTGATTCCAGCCAGGGTGTGCTCCCGCGCACAACCATATAATTAACAACGGTTAGAGATAGTGCAACGGACCAAACTGTAAAATTTGCTTTTCAAAGGGAGTTAAATGCAAAAGGTACAATCCCCATCCGGCTATCTTCTAGATAAATCGTGCCTCGTCCTGAGACAGACCAAGACTCAAGATCAGATCGAGATAAATCATGTTATGTGAAAAAAATGGCATATCTACCCTAAATCCACATTGAGAAGACTAAAAAAAATCTTAGAAGATTAAAGAACACGGCAGAAGCAATTGGTGAAAATATTGAACGCAATCTCCTTGCAGATTGCTTGACTTCTTCAGTTCAGCTTTTTATACCGGCGATTAGAATTGGGCAAAAAAACAAGAAAGAACAAACCAGGAAAAATAATTTTCAAGGAGTACTTCCCAACTATCTGCTCCCAGCTCCCTTAAGCAAAAAAAAAAACCATTGCTCCGTCCTATACGATTGAATATACATCCAGAATTGTTGAGGAGAAATAAGAAAGAAAAAAATGTCAAAAATCAGTACTGGCGCTCATTCTCACTTCCTAGCGGACACTAGCTAGACCGATGAACTGAAACTTGACCGACTGCCACCGACGAGCTACAGCCCAGCTCACTTTCTCCGCTTCCTCTCAGATCTGGCCGGCCACCTGCCGCTTCCTGCTAGCCGTCACTTCCCTATCCACACCGGATTAGGCCCGCTATGGCTAGCGGCTACACAACATCGAATCTAGCGGACAAACATACCGTGGCCCATGTGAGCAACAAGAACAGGAGATCATGGAGGATCGGTGGCGAAAGAATCCACGGTGCGCCAACGGCGGGGAACGAACGAGAATAGGACTCATTTTTTTCTTTTCTCTTTTTTTTTCAACTTTCATCTCGGTGATTTCTAGAATAACTCTATGAGCTTTATCGGCACGAGCAAAACGATGTGGGCCAAGAGCCCAAGGTGAGTAGACTGGATATGGTAGTAGTACTATTTGTGATTTATTTCTAACTCGATTTTTTCGCCAAGATTTTCAACACATTGGTAACCCCAAAAATAGGGGGCTTGGGAAAAAAAAGATTGGCTAAAATGCAATTTCATTTAGAAGAATTGCTAAAATATAACGGGTCTCCTTAAACAATTAGACCAAGTGACTAGCCGACTAGGTAGATCGGTCGTGCTGTCCCAAAACGGCGCCAATATAATATTTTTTTTAGATTACAGGGGCAGAGGCACACATGTACACACCACTATATATGCAATACCACACTCACAGATTTTGCTATAACTTACAATCATTTAAATTAGATCTAAAAGAAAAATCTAGATGAAGAATCAATTATCGACAATATTAAGTTAATTATAATTATCACTGGTCGATTAATTTGATGTATTTAGGACAGCCGCATGCACAGTGTTACTACATACCCACCTTGATCGCTACATATATGCATGTACTGATTAACCAGTCAGCATGCCATTTGGCCTAATTAGAATACTCAGGAGCATTTCATATCTTTCCCGTGTTCTTTCTCTCTCCGTCCAACACTCAAACTAATAAAATAGGGGGACGATGTCCAGTAGCAAGGAGCCACATTTTAATAGTGTGCTTCTCTAAATATTTATTTTTACGCTAAAGCTAAACCAAGAAGTCAAGGAATCTAATAGCAGATTTGACCATATTTCGTGTTTCAGAAAAAAATAAGTACACAAGGATATATAAAAGATAAATGCAGCAGCATTTCATGTTCCTTTCATAAAATAAAACGGATTTTCACTAAATCCCTATGTTTATATTGTAAACTATTTAAATTTATCTTAAGTTAAACTTCTATAGCTTTGGCTGACAACACCAAACTAATTGAATTAGATTCATCATGAAATATGTCTTCATAGTGCATTTATTTATTATTATAGATATTGGTATATTTTTCTATAACTTATAAGATTAATTTAGAAAAAAGATTAACGAAAAGGAGTAATATTGAACATATGCTATTATAAATCTTCACATAAACACTACATTTACCATTTGGTAACATCAAAAATTTAGAAATTAAAATATTATTAATTACATTATATTTTTTTATATACGTATGTGGGCGAACGAATCAGGCGTGCCAATAGGCGCGGCGATTTTCTAGTGAGGACCTAAATTAAACTTATTCCGTACTTGTTAGCCTGTCGTCCTTTCCCTGGGCAGCTCTCGCGCGGCTGAAGAATGAAAAACTACTAGTTCAAAGCCCAGTCCAGTTACTCGAGTCGGGCCGCCGCCGTTGAAGATTTATCCTGGCAGCTTTGGTAGCACGAGAACTAGTAGATTAATGGTACTACAGGCAGCACATCCATTTTGGTAACCTCATCTATTATATTATTAAAAAAATATAAAAAAGAGCCTCCACGTTCGCTCTCATGGCCTAGAAATTCTCACATTAATCGGAGAAAAAGAAAAAACAGAGTCCATATAGAAATACAATTTAGAAATAACTGAAATTCGGAATTAAAAAATAAGGAATATTAAAAGCGGAGACTAGAGACCATATAGAAATACAATTTATAAATAATTAAAATTCGAAATTAAAAATAAGGAATATTAGAAGATGAGACTAGAGTCCATATAGAAATACAATTAGAAAATAACTGAAATTCAGAATTAAAAATAAGGAATATTAGAAGTAGAGTATAGAGTTCATATAGAAATACAATTAAGAAAAAAAATAAAAATTCGGAATTAAAAAATAAGGAATATTAGAAGTAGAGTATAGAGTCCATATAGGAATTTAAAACTAACTAAAATTTTAAATAAATATAATAAAATTAAAGTAGAGTTTAGAGTCCGTATAAAAATACAATTTACAAATAACTAAAATTTAAAATTAAGAAAAACATGGGAAGAAGAGTTTAAAGTCAATATAAGAATATAATTTAGAAGTAATTAAAATTCGAAATTAGCAATTAAAGAATATTGAAAGATGAGTTTAGAGTCCACATAGAAATACAATTAGAAATAATAAAAATTCAGAAATAAAAATAAATAATATTGGAAGAAGAGCATAGAGTCTATATATAGAGTCTATATAGAAATACAATTTACAGAAAATTCAAAATTAAAAAAAGAAATATTAAAAGATGAATCTAGAGTCCATAAAGGAATATATATAGTTTACAAATAACTAAAATTTGATATTAAAAATAATTAATAACTAACACGTATATAAAATACAATATGAATATTACACATTAGTATTTTTTAAAGTTATTGTGAAATTTAAATTTATGTTGTCATTTTAATATATTTGAATAATATAATGAAAAAACATATATGATATTATATGAGAGAAAAATATAATGATACTAGCCACACAATCTGCGCGGGCCACCATACTAGTTTCATTTTAACCCTTCACCCATTTTCCTTGTCCAAACAAGTTTCCGAAAACAAGAGCATATAGCAGAAAGAAGTAAATATATAAATAGCAAATATGACACTAACAAAGGGGTTTTCATGGGGGAAAAAGGAACTTTAATTTAGTTTGTACTAGCTCGGTACTATGGATCATATACCCCACACACACACACACACAACAACAACACTTGTTTTAAAACAGAACTCAACAACAACAACAACGTACGTACTAACATCGACACGCAGTAAAGAACACGTAATTAACCCACCCAGCGCTGAAAACACAATTAAGCTAATCCTAGTCGACCATTACATGCATGCATGCATGGAAAAGTATTGTTCCACTGTAGAAGTACTATCACAGAAGCTGTGGTTGCTGCTGGGCCCCACCATGCATCAGCCCGCCCACCTGCGCCGCCGCCGCCGCCGCCGCAGTGAACTCCGGCCACATGCCGCCGGCCGCCATCCTCCATGTCTCGGCATTATTGCTGCTGCTGTCCAACAGCCCGGTGGGCCAGAGCAGAGGCGCCGACGACGACGTCGCCACTGCTGCTGCAGATCCGCCGCCGCCGGCGACATGGTGGCCCGGGCCGGGCAGGCCGAGGCCGAGGTCGAAGCCGACGCGGCCCTCCAGCAGCGGCGCCGCGCCGAGCGCGAACAGCGAGCCGAGCAGTCCCGCCTGCTGCGAGGAAGAAGAGGTCGCCGGCGGCGGCGTGAGCGGCCCGCCGGGATGATGATGGTGATGGTGATGATGAGGCGGTGCGGCGGCGAAGTGGACGGGAGGGCGGCGCACGGGGGGGCGGGGGCGCTTGCGGGTGGAGCCGCCGATGGGGACGTTGCGGAGGGAGCCGCCGAGCGTCCAGTAGCGGCGGCATGCGCGGCAGAAGTGGCGCGGCTGCGACGTGTTGTAGTTGTTGTAGTAGCAGAACTTGGTGTCGTGCGACGCGCACCGCGGGCACTGCTCCCTGCTACTCCCTCCGCCTGACGCCGCCGCCGCCGGAAGCGGATGCTGGAGGCAGGCGGGAGGCAGCAGGAGCGATCCCGACGCCATGGCTGGCGCCGGCAGCTGCTGCAGCGCAGCTTCCATCACCTGTCCTGGCATTTTTACAAGAGCTCTTGCTACTTGGATCAATGGATGATGATTCTGCGTTTGGTTAGCAGGAGAGAGTGAGCATGTTGTATATATATAGAGGCGAGGCGTGGCGATGATGGCCATGGTAGATGCTTCGTAGTGCAGGGAAGAGGGGTGATGTAGATGATGGTACGGAGGGTGACAGAAGGCTGACGAGAAGGGTAGGCAGGGTGCAGAAGGTGTAGGCACTGACTGCACACCCTGCCTATGTGCAGTAGCTTTCTTTTGCAGAGCAAGGAATCATATGCTAGGCTACTGTACTGTACTATCTTCTCTTGAATGAAGATGTGTCCAAGTAGTGTCTTGTGTGTACTGGCCACTGGGAGTAAACGTAACCCTGCATGCATATATGCAAGATGACAATTTTCGCAATGACCATGGCATTTGGATGGATATATGTATGCTCATAGTAGAAGTAATGTTTTTACTGTTGAACTACAGTCTCTGCCTTGTGTTGTTTTTGTTACTAGTACTGCAGTACTGTAGGAACTACTGCTTTTCGTCCTAAAATATAACAATTTTTAGTCCTTAAGATTTGTCTTAAAATATAACAACTTCTGATCACCAATATTCTCTTCCCAACCATCACAACCCTCCACCATTCACTTTTCTCACCTAACTCCACTACTCATCCAATTACAATCTTCCACCAGTCACTTTGACTTACTTTCTTAATAACCGTGTTCAACCAGACAAGTTGAAATGAAATGTGACCACAAGCTAGGGATGTTGTTGGGCGAGGAAACGAGTCGCAAAAATGTTGCATGTGACAAAAAAAAAAAAAAAAACCTAGGGAAGCGAGCAAGGGCGAGCAAGAGGACAAGGGTTCCCGGACCGAGGAGGGGGCAAATAGGCGCCTACACACTGCTGATGTGTTCCTGTCACTCACTGGCTGCCATGCCTCCTCTTCTCCCTTGGCCACAGCTAGCTATTCTACCCAATCCTCATCAGCAGCTAGTACCAGAATTGCTTGCTTGGCTGCAGTTGGGGAGAGTGGCCCGGCCGGCCGGCATGGACCAGCGCGGCGGCAGCCTTTGACGGATCGCGCGACGACCGTCCCCCACGCCACGCCACGCCGTGACAACCGATCGAGCCCGGCCGCCGGCGCGGACACCGAGGACGCGCCGGCAAATTGGCCATGGCGTACAGGGTGGTGGCCAGCCACTGTAATACGGCCCAGATGATGTTTCTGGCGACCGCGGGCGCGGAGATGCGTGGTCCGCCGCCTGATCGAGCTACTATCCAGGCCTGCCTCTGCCTGACCTGACGCACCACACACAGGGGCCTCCCCTCTCGGCGCGCTCGTCCGGCCGCCGCGACCGGTCGGGCGGCGCGGCATGCGAGGCTCATTTTGGCCATTGGCGCCTTGCGATTGGAGCTAAGCTAGCCGCGCGCGCGTATCGTAGCCGTACGTAGGCCCGGCCGACTCTCCCCGTAAGTATGCTACGCGTGCCTAGCGTATACTCCCTCCGTATGGAAAAAAAAATATGACTAGATGTGGTATATTCGTAGAACAAATCTGAAAAGACTCGTTTCTTGATTGTTTGTACTAGATTTTTTTTTAGGATGGAGTGAGTACTACGGAGTACTCTATTGTCGTGACAATTGGTGAATTGGGCCTACACCTATGCTGTGCATCAGAAGTCTACTCACTACTGCAAAAACCATTCTCACCAGAACCTCTTACCATTTTTACAAACATACTAAGGGTGTGTTTGAGAAGAAGGGGATTAGGGAGATTGGAAAGATACGCAAAACGAGGTGAGCGATTACCGTATGATTAATTGAGTATTAACTATTTTAAATTTCAAGAATGGATTAATATGATTTTTTAAAGCAACTTTCCTATAGAAAACTTTTGCAAAAAAATACACCGTTTAGTAGTTTGGGAAGCGTGTGCGCGGAATACGATGTCCTTTTCTCACCTAATCCCTCAGAATTCATCACAACGAACGCAGCCTAAAAAGTGCTAATATAGGACTAAGGCTGTGTTTAGATCCAAAGTTTGGATCCAAACTTCAGTCCTTTTCCATCACATCAACCTGTCATACACACACAACTTTTCAGTCACATCATCTCCAATTTCAACCAAAATCCAAACTTTGAGCTGAACTAAACACAACCTAAGAAAAAAGTGACACATTATAACATTCATTATCCATGACAATTGACACCTCTCCTCCATCTCTCCATGCACCAGCACGCTCCATTCCATATGGCAGCGGCTAAGGGTTAGGGGTAGCAGCAGTGCAAAGGTAATGCTTGGGAGCCCTCCATGTGGATAAAGGGGAGGGGCGGTGGTGGAGGACGAGGCAAAGGGGAGGAGGCGGCGATAGTGCTCGGGAGCAACTATCCACGACAGGCCATCTACCTCTGTACTGTCGTCCAGTGACCATTACCTTACCCTCTCCCGTCAAGTGATATACTAGGGTACGTAGATCAAGAGCAACGATGGCGACAACGACATTAGTAGCTTGGCGACGAGAGGTGTGACTTGCCAACTTGGAGGATTGCTGCTAAGGACCAACGATGATGACAACGACATCAGCAGCTCAACGGTGAGGGTTGTGGCTTGTCAATCTGAAGGGTTGCTGCTTAGGAGCAATGGTGATGACAACGGTAGCAACAGCTCGGCATCCATAGGGTGTGGCTCGGCAACGGTGATGACGACCGCGGCCATATCCGTGTTGACATGTGTGGATTGGTGTTTGATTTGTTCTTGATCCGGTCAGATCCGTGTGGCTGTTGAATTGGATTGTGAGTTTTGACTTGGGGTTGTTGTGGTTGATCTATGATTAGAACAATATTCATCAACATAATTAGCATAGGTAGTTGACTACGATTTCTTTAGCACCAAAAATCATTTGTGCATGCGGACAGTGTAACTTATCCACCTGAGAAAATCGATTTCCATAGTGGGTCGACTTAGTTTGGTCGTATGTGAAAATGTTTCTACACAGACATCCACTTGCCCGCCTATGAAAATGCATGATTTTCAAATGCCTTAGTCAGCTGCCTGAAAACTTGTGTTTGTCCGCTTGTAAAAATCATTTTCCTAGCAACGACTAGGCATTTCAAATTCAGGCCGGGTTTCAGGCTTCAAAACACCTGTAAATAATCTACATGGTCCAACCCTCCGTAAAGAACTTATTAGAGTTTAGTTTGGAGCCAATAAAAAAAATACAATGCCAAGGAAGGAATCTGGTTTGTAGAAAAAATAGTTTTTGCCAAATTATTTGCCTTAGTGAAGGCTAAAATAAAACCAGCAAACTGAGCTAAACACTTCCTGTCAGTTCTTAGAAAAGAATTGTAATGACCAATTCCTGCCATGCTAAAAAATTTTGGAGGCACCTATGAAAGGCTAGACCAATACTTCTTTGGAACAAAGAAAACTAGAGGAATTTCGAAGGATTTGATTCCTATGGAAAAACTTCTTATGTGGTTTTCTGGACAAAGGAATAGCTCTATAAAATTCTTCTAGAATTCCTATGGAATTGGCTATTTCATAGGAACTTTGGAGGAAATCTAGTATGACATTTTACCTCATGTTTTTATCTTCCAATGACACAAAGTTCATGTATTTTTCATGTGTGTCATCCAAACGATAGTTTCAAAAATTTCATGTGTTTTCAATTCACGCGTTTTTGAAAATTTAATTTGTTTTTAATTCATCTGTTTTCCATGTTCCTATATTTTCATAATCGTGCATTCTAAAGGATTCCTTCCTCGTTCCAAAGGGTGTGTTCTAAATAATTACTCACAACGATTACTTCCTATTTATCCGTGAGCACGCTTCTATTCTCCTTTGGATTGGTGGATTCTTTTAGGATCTGTAAATGATTCAAATCCTTAGGATTCTATTCATATAGTGGCTTTTGGATTGAAGGAATGCAACTATGAAAATCCTATGCATTTGGTTTCCTACGCCTCATTCCAAAGGGAAATAAGCTCGAGCTCAAAGCTCATGATTTATTTTCCTTTGATTAGTCCAATGCAATCTCTCCCTTTCTTTTGTCCAAAATAGTAGCTCATGTCTTATTTTCCTTTGATAAGTAAAATGCAATCCTTTTGAAATTGCATCTCACTCTTTTTGACATCAGCTACTTGTCACGCCCCGAATCAGTCCTGAACGAAACTAGCCCGTGACGCTCCAAATTAACCTGTTAATCGATACCAGTCCCAGGAAACAGTGCTGGTATCACAGGAAGACAGATTATCACAACAACAGAGGTCTCTTTATTACAGAGTAGGAGTACAGTCTTGTTGGGCTACGGACAGATCCCGAGCTCTCAACTGCATTACAAAAGGGAAAGCAGAAGCCAAGACTTGGACCACTCATCACAGGCGCGACTTGGGAACTAGGCCGATACCCCAAAACTCATCGTAACCGACTTGCTCCTGGAAGAACTCCTCGTCAGCGGGATCCACTTTATCTTCTTCAGCAACTGGGGGGATTATTTATATAGAGCAAGGGTGAGTATGAGAGTACTCAGCAAGTCATGGGAATTAAGTGTTTAATGCGGGCTTCAAAGGAAAGGCTGTTGTTTTTGCAATTGATTTTATTTAGACTCTTTTTTTGAAACAACTAAGTGAGTGCTTCTCAAACGACACGGATGAGACAGTGCGTCTCGTCCGGTCAGAGTATGTGCAATGTATCAGTCTTTGACTTGATTCAAGGTTGGCACCCGGCCAACAACTTTCAAACAGCCACCCGAGCCTGGCTGATCCCATCAGCTGCAGATTTTTCCAAACATCGAACCCATTTCACAACAGTAATTTCACAAGCAGTAGTCAAATAAAACTACGCTAGGAATCACCTCACATCCGCCCATGACCGTGGGCATGGCTGTTCGAATAGTTTAATAACCTCTGCAGAGGGGGTACACTTTACCCACACGACATTACTAACCCGGATCACCCAGCCCGTGCAGAACGGCCACGTCTGGAGACCTTGAGGCTTTCATGACAAGGCATTTCGAAAGCCGACACAGGTTCACCATATGCCAACGAGAGGGGTCCCATACCAACACCAGGTTAGGTCCCAGACCAAACTGTGCCAGGAAGCCCGGGGGTTCTCCCCGACACCACCCCGTTGAATCCACATGTCTCTTGGCATCATGGTTCCCCCGATTAGCTAATTACTCAGCAAGGGGTGTCCCATTTCACCCATGTGGTCGCACTTGTCATATGTTCGGATGACATTCCAAGGAAACGGTCCTTAGTGCAAGAGCGGGAAACCGTACTCCCGGTACGTCCCCCGGTCCGCGGTTTTGGAAATTCATTTAGTTCGCAAACACCGACACAGGTGTCGGGTTTTTCCAAGTCTTTTGTAAAACCCCAAGTTTTACCCATCGTTGGACATTTTAAATTTGAGGGGGGGTGTTTCAATGCGCATGCCCGAAGGCCCGTGCATCGAAGCACAACAGTCGACAAAGGAGGTTTAAGTGTTCAATAATTCAAGGAGGGTAATTGCAGCAATTAGGATTGGGGGCCGGCAGGCTATCTCGCAAGTCGCGGCCAAATTACTTGTGTAAATCCTATTCATGCAATATTTGTGAAAAAGAAATACTTAGATTTAAATTATAGGTGCAAGATGATCAAAGGTGACTTGCCTTGCTCGAGATCTTGATCTTGATCCTCGAAATCCTCGCACTGCGGGTCTTCGGGCTCGGAAACTCCACGCGAAACGGGACAACTCAACAAACGGCAAAAATAAAGCTCTATTATTGACCTCTAAGCGTTCCATTAGATAGATCTTGAGATTTGAGGATTTTTGGAAGTTGAACGGAGTCAATCGGATGTACGGTTGAGAAGATATTGAATTTCAAAGGTTATTGGATTTTTGGTCTAAGGAAAAAGGATTTATTTAAACCCTTTTTGGAAAAGAAAAGAGGGAGGGAGGGAGTTTAGACTTCCCTCGGGCGGCTAGGGCGCGGCCCGAGAGAAGAGGCGCGGCTCGCCCGAGCTAATGAGCCGGCCGGCCCAAAGCACGCGCGGGGAGAGAGAGAGGGAGGGGGAACCGGTGGGCCGGGTCCACCTTGCGTGGTCCCGAGTGGGACCCGCTTGTCGGCGGCTCGGCTCACCGTGAGCGGGGAGCAGGCAGCGCGGCGCTAGGGTTGCGGGGGGAGGGGGGGGGCGCAGTGCACGCGCGCGGCTCGCAGAGGACGCGGATGCGGCGGGCCCACATGCAGCCTCACGGCTCGCGGTGGACCGCGCGCGTGAGCGGGGCAGAGGGGAGCGGCGGACCGGGATCAGCTTGACCCGGTCGCGGCCGAGGTGGTACTGACGTGGCGCTTACGTGGCTGCCACGCGGGCCGGTGGGAGCAAGACGACGACGCCGGCCGGAACGGACGGTGGACGGCGGCGGCGAGCGGCGGGGCGATCTATGGCGATGCAGGCGATGGCGAGCACACCGGGAGGTTGCACAGGACGAGGGGAGATGAGCCAACTGCTCGGATTCGCCGGAGGGGGCTCAACGGCGGCGGATTGCGGCGGCGGCAACCGGCGGCGAGAGAAGGGGGAAACGGCGATGACGCGACGGGAGTTCGATTCCTCCGAGCTAGAGCATCTACGCGGCCACCGGAGTCCGTTCCTTGTGCCGGATTAGGGGGAAACACAAGCGGGGGGAGGGCAGAGGCCGGGCTGAGAGAAGAAAGGGAGAAACGGTGGGGGAGAAAGGAGGCTTGAGCCATGCCGATTTGGGGAGGAAGAGGGATGGGAGCGGGAGCTCTGTCTCCGGGTTTTGGACGGCTGCGGGCGGCACGGCTCGGGCACGCGTGCTGGCTCGCGGGGCCGAGCGGCAGCGCGGCTACAGGCGCGGCAGAGCAGCGTGGCTAGGCGGCGCAGGTGCTGCACGGGCGGCGACCGCGAGGGCGCGCGCTCGCGAGGCAACGGTGCGCGGGGATGCGAAAACGCGGCGGGGAGCTTGCCGGGGATGGAGGCGGGGAGAGGAAGAGCGAGAGAACGAGAGAGAGAGAGAGAGATAAAGCGCGAGAGAACGAGAGGGTGAGAGAGAGAGCGCGAGAGAACGAGAGGGAGAGAGGGGGAGGGCGCTCGGCTCGGCGTCGGCTCACGCGCATGCACGCGCGCGTGCGGCGCACGAGCAGAGCGAGGGAGGGGAGAGCTGAGGGAGGGAGAGATGGGCCGAGAGGGGAAGATGGGCCGAGGAGAGAAAATCGGCCCACCAAACCTGAGGAAGGTAAAATAGACTTTTCAGAGAGGATTGAATTTGGGAGAGATTTGGATTCGAAATTTGAATTTGGCGATGGATCGGGGATTCGGGATCAGAGATTGGCACGCACACAGACATCAAGCAAAGAAACGACTTTCGCAAATAGGTTTTTTTTTTAATTTAATTTTCCCGCTAGGTGCCACGACGGAACGGGCGCTACAGACCAACCCCCCTAACAAGAATCTCGACCCCAAGATTCAGCACCTAAGGGAGCAGCTCCAGAAACTCGGCGCGGAGATGATCTTCTCATTCCCAGGTTGCTTCATCTTCAGAATGGTTGCTCCACTGAACCTTGTAGAACTTGATGGTCTTTCGTTGAGTCTGACGTTCTGCCTCTTCAAGAACTTTGATTGGTTTTTCTTTGTAGGTCAGATTCTTTTCCAGCTGATATTGCCTAGGGGAACTTGTTCTTCTAGAACACGAAGACATTTCTTCAACTGAGACACGTGAAACATGTTGTGCACATCTGCAAGACCTTTAGTTAACTCAAGCTGATAAGCCACTTCGCCACGTCTGGCGGTTATGAGGTAGGGGCCGATGTAGCAGGGTGCTAACTTGCCGGACATCCCAAACCTCCTCATACCACAGAGGGGTGATACTCACAGGTACACATGATCTCCTTTTTCAAACTCGAGATCGCGTCTCTGATTGTCGGCGTAACTTTTCTGACAGTTCTGAGCTGTCTTCAAACGTTCTCGGATCTGTTTAACTTGCTCTTCTGCTGCCTTGAGTATGTCGGGGCCAAACACTAGTGCTTCGCCGACCTCATTCCAGCACAAGGGGGTGCGGCACTTTCTTCCGAACATTGCCTCATTCAGCGAAATCTGAATGCTGGCCTGATAACTGCTGTTGTAGGAGAACTCGGCATATGGCAGACAACGGTCCCAAGTGCCTTCGAAATCCAGGGCACACGCACGAAGCATGTCTTCTAGGATCTGATTTACTCTTTCTGTCTGACCATCGATCTGCGGATGGTAAGCTGTACTGAAATTTAGATCGGTTCCGAGAGCTTCATGTAACTGCTTCCAGAACCTTGAGGTGAACTGAGTGCCTCGATCTGACACAATCTTCTTGGGACAACCAAATCTACATACGACATGGGTCATGTAGAGTTCTGCCAGTTTCTTTCCATCAAAGGTAGTTTTCACTGGCACGAAATGAGCCGATTTCGTGAGTCGATCCACGATTACCCAGATGGAGTCGTACCCGTTAGGGGTTCTTGGTAAACCGGTGATGAAATCCATCCCGATCTCTTCCCACTTCCACTTAGGAATCGGTAGGGGTTGCAGCAGACCAGCTGGCCTCTGATGCTCTGCTTTGACTCTCTGGCATATGTCGCAAAGGGCCACATATTCTGCGACATCTCACTTCCTTTCAGCCCACCAGAAGTATGCCTTGATATCCTGTTACATCTTCGTACTTCCTAGATGGATGGAGTAGGCGGACTCATGAGCTTCTTTTAAAATGAGGTCTCTTAACTCCTTCTTGGCTGGTACACAGATGCGAGGACCGCACCAATCTGTGCCTTGATCATCTATGGAGAAATCGGTGTCCTTCTTCTCCTGTATTCTTTTTATTAACTCTTTTATCCCTTCATCATCTTTCTGAGCTTCCCGGATTTGTGATTCTAGGGTAGGCTGCACTGTCAAGCTAGCAGGGACACCTGACTGCACCACGGTCAGCCTTAACTTCTCCAATTCTCTGCACAGGCGATCTTTGTCTGGCCATATTTGAGCTGTATTGCAATAGGTCTTGCGACTTAGCACATCAGCGACCACATTAGCTTTACCGGGATGGTAATGAATTCCAAGATCGTAATCCTTGATTAGTTCCAACCATCTTCTCTGCCTCATATTTAACTCGGTCTGAGTGAAGATGTACTTAAGACTTTTATGATCGGTGTATACTTCACATCTGTTCCCGATTAAATAGTGCCGCCAGATCTTAAGAGCATGAACCGCGGCTGCTAACTCAAGATCATGGGTAGGATAGTTGACTTCATGAGGCCTAAGTTGCCTGGAGGCATAGGCCACAACCTTTCGCTCTTGCATTAGGACACATCCCCAGCCTTGTCTTGATGCATCACAAAAGATTTTGAAATCCTTTCGTATATCTGGCAAGGTGAGAACTGGGGCAGTGGTCAACCTTTTCTTCATTTCTTGAAAGTTGTCTTCACATGCTGCTGACCATTCAAACTTCTTTTCCTTCTTTAACAGCTCGGTCATAGGTCTGGCTAGCTTAGAGAACCCTTCGATGAATCTTCGATAGTATCCAGCTAGGCCAAGGAAACTGTGGATCTCTAACACATTCTTGGGCGGATTCCAAGCAAGTACAACTTCAACCTTGCTGGGGTCTACTTCGACACCGTTACAGGAGATCACGTGTCCAAGGAATGCTACACGGTCCAACCAGAATTCGCACTTTGAGAATTTAGCGAACAATTGATGATCTCTTAGCTTCTCCATTATCAGCCTCAGGTGTTCAGCATGTTCTTCCTCACTCTTGGAGTATATCAGGATGTCGTCGATGAATACCACCACAAACTTGTCTAGGTATTCCATGAAGATTTTGTTCATCAAGTTCATGAAGAATGCTGGAGCATTGGTGAGTCCGAAAGACATCACTGTGAACTCATACAGACCATAGCGCGTTGAGAAAGCGGTCTTCGGGATATCTTCAGATCTGATTTTCAACTGGTGGTAGCCTGATCTTAAGTCAATCTTCGAGAAAACTTTTGCTCCTTCTAATTGATCAAACAGATCGTCAATCCGAGGCAACGGGTACTTGTTCTTTATGGTTACCTCATTCAAGGCTCTATAGTCAATTACCATTCTCTCAGAGCCATCCTTTTTCTTAACCAGAAGCACTGGGGCTCCCCAAGGGGATGAGCTAGGTCGCACATAACCTTTACTCTCCAGATCTGCCTTTTGACTTCTGCTAACTCGTTAGCTGCTATTCGTAGGGTCTTTTTGCAATCGGTGCGATACCTGGTGCCAATTCTATGGAGAATTCGATCTCTCGGTCTGGGGGCATACCCGATAACTCTTCTGGAAACACCTCGGGATATTCACAGACTATGGGCACCGATTCCAAGGGAGTGGCTTGCAAACTGGTTAGGATAGACCGACTTGCGGTAAGGGTGTTAGGGGTAAAGCGAACTTGCTTTCCATCAGGTCCTTGCAAGGTGATGGACCTTTCGGCACAATCTATTTGTCCTTTGTGCTTAGCCAACCAATCCATCCCTAGGATGATGTCTAAGCTTTGCGAGTCTAGGACTATCGGTTTGGCTAGGAAGTCAACTTCCTCAATTCTAAGGTTAACTTCCGGGCATATTTTAGTTGCCCTTATATCCCTTTCAGGGGAATGTACTATCATTGGTACTCGCAAATTTTGGGTTTTCCAACCATTTCTTTTCACAAAAGCTTGCGATATGAAAGAATGGGAAGCTCCTGAATCAAACAGAACTATTGCGGGTACGGAGTTGATAGAGAACATACCCATCACGACTTCTGGAGCATCCTAAGCGGTCTCAGCTTGAATGTGGTTCACCCCGCCTTGACCGAAGTTGTTGGAAGTACGAGAGCCTTGTCTACTTGCCTGAGAGCTAGGACGAGACTGAGCTACTGCTGGAGTAGGAGTTCTGGCGGTGCTGCCATTAGCATGCCCTGAGTTGGAGTTGGCAGGATTCTGAGGACACTGCCTGGCATAGTGACCCATCTGGTTGCACCGGAAACACTGAACTGCTGACAGTCCTAGTAGTGACTTGAAAGATGTAACACTATTTGGCACAGTATTGCCACTTGGGGCACGCTGCTGCGGCTGAGGTACCGGGCTGTTCATCTGAGGGCGAGGGGCATAGCCTGGCTGGCGGTTAGCCTGAGTGACCGATTGGTGATGCTGCATTGGCTGACCAAAGCGAGGGCGGGGTGCACCTCGGGAAGAATTCCCCTAATGGGTAGACTTGCGTTTCTTATATTCTTCGGTAGCCTCTTTTTTGGCATCCTCAAGTAGAAGTGCCTTGTTGATCATGTGCTGAAAAGTGGGCAAGTCGTGAGCAAGCAACTGGAGTCTCATTCCAACTGTGACTCCTTTCAAGAACTTCCTGATCTTCTTCTTGTCTGTGTCCACTTCCTCGGGAGCGTACCGAGTCAACTTGTTGAACTGACTTAGTTACTCATTGACACTACTATTGCCTTGCTTAAGCTTGTTAATTCTTCTTTCTTCATGTCAATAGTACTTTCAGGCACATGAGCTGCACGGAAACCTGTAGCGAACTCATTCCATGGAATGTTAGTGGGTTCGGGGTGTGCATTGCAGTAATTCTCCCACCAATCTGCAGCAGGTCCTCTTAGCTGGTGAGAGGCGTAGAGCGTCTTCTCAACAGGAGTACACTGCACTAAGTTGAGTTTTCTCTCAACATCCTTCAACCAATCATCAGCCTCAACGGGCTCGACAGTCTGAGAGAACTCTGGCGGACGAGACCTCAGAAAGTCTGTCAGCTTAGATCTATTGTTGCCCATGTGAGGGTGGCCATTTCCATGCACGTTGTGCTGAATACCGGCTATGGCTGTGGCTAAACCTTGCAAGATTTGAGTCTGAACTACCATCAAGTGCTGCATGTTATTCTCAACATGAGGTGGTGAAGGAATGCGTTCTTCACCAGAATTGTGACTGGCCGCGTGGTGAGAGCGGTGAGACTGTTCCACTTCTGCATTACGGGAAGCGATACGATGCGAACGGTTGCTATAGTGAGACTGCTCATTAGCTAACTCATGATCTGCTTCTGGCTCAATTCTACCGTCCTCAAAACCGAAGCGGGCTGGTGCACGAGCAGCGCGATGGGGGCGGCTAGCCATCTAAACTCTCAGAAGAGGGCGAGGTAAGAAACAGATAAGCACTTAAGGAAGGCAAGAAGCAAAATAAATAACAACTCAGATAGTACACACTAGGCATAAACTGGATTTCTCAAATCATAAAGACACTTGATACAACGGGTGTGGACAAGTCACAGAGCTACGCCGAGCTTGACTGTACGCACACCACCTAGGATAATCTAGACTACCATATAACACCCACATCAAACACACGCACGCACTACCTCGCCACGACCCCAAAAGAGTTGGCGGCGGCACAAAAAGGCCTAACACACGGACAACTGCTGAAGACTGCCTCCTCTACTCCTCGCCTGCCTGGCTGCCTCCTGTAGTCGGCTCCTCAGTCGAAGAGACGTCGATCGGCTCACGTGATGGGACCGGCGGAACCTGTCGAGGACCGGCAGCAGCACGGGCTGCTGGCGGCGGGGGAGCTGGGTAGTCAAAGCGGAACACCGTGGAAGAACCAACAACATGCTTCCGCACAGTGCGGATAAAGCGTGGGCCACAGCGGGAGGAAGCGACTGGGGTGTGACCAGGAGTGTAGGAGGGGCTAACTGGGTGTGGGTAGGGGGAGTGCACTGGGGAGTATGGCACACGTGAGCTGGGGGTGCGGGGGCCACTAGGGGTGCGCGGGCCACTGGGTGTGCGAGCAAGGGAGCCGCGGGAGTTGTGGAAGGACAGGTGGCTAGAGTGGCAGAGGCGGCTTGAGTCCCAAGAGGTAGTGTCAACTGAGGTGACACCCTCCTCGGCCAGACGGGCCTCCAGAGCTGCATAGCGGCGAGCAAGGGAGCGGTAAGCTTCAAGGAGTAGGTCGTGCTGGATGGCCTGAGCCTCAGAAAGCTCAACCATGCGAGTCAGCACAGGCTGAGACTCGTGGTACGGACAAGGGTACCTGGTGTCAGTGCGGCCAGAAGGAAGGCGGGGAAGCTGCCGGAAGGCAGAGCCCCCAAGACGGTGGCTGTAGTTGTGGGCCAAGCGACGAAGGGCAGTCCAGGAGAGGTCCTGGTAGGCAAGCTGAAGGGTAGGACGGGCCACATTGAAGTGGTGAGGGTGAAGGCCCGCCCCGTGTGCACCGCTACGAGGGTAAAGGTACACAGACAACTCACAACGAGGTGGGTAGCGGTACACAGAGTACCCCGAGTACTCAGGACGAGAGAAACCAAGGAAGCAAGCAAGGTCCCTAAGCTGGTCGACGTGGTGACCCTCACCAACGCCGTGGGAACTCTGGGTGGTGTTCACTGCCATCTACAATTTTGAAAGAGGAGAAAAGATCAGTAACCATTTTAGCAATAAACTACTGAAAATAAAGAAAACTAGAAAGAAGCCTTAGCTTTTCGCAAGTAGTGTTGAACTTAGTATCCTTAGGGTCATCCTAAACGTCGGGTTTCGCCCTAGGGCCAAGCCTGTGCTCTGATACCATCTTTTGTCACGCCCCGAACAAGTCCCGAACGGAACTAGCCCGTGACGCTCCAAATTAACCTGTTAATTTATACCAGTCCCAGGAAACAGTGCTGGTATCACAGGAAGACAGATTATCACAGCAACAGAGGTCTCTTTATTACAGAGTAGGAGTACAGTCTTGTTGGGCTACGGACAGATCCCAAGCTCTCAACTGCATTACAAAAGGGAAAGCGGAAGTCAAGACTTGGACCATTCATCACAGGCGCAACTTGGGAACTACGCCGAAACCCTAAAACTCATCGTAACCGACTTGCTCTTGGAAGAACTTCTCGGCAGCGGGATCTACTTCATCTTCTTCAGCAATTGGGGGGGGGATTATTTATATAGAGCAAGGGTGAGTACGGGAGTACTCAGCAAGTCATGGGAATTAAGTGTTTAATCTGGGCTTCAAAGGAAAGGCTGTTGTTTTTGCAATTGATTTTATTTAAACTCTTTTTTTTGAAACAACTAAGTGAGTGCTTCTCAAACGACATAGATGAGACAGTGCGTCTTGTCCGGTCGGAGTATGTGCAATGTATCAGTCTTTGACTTGATTCAAGGTTGGCACCCGGCCAACAGCTTTCAAACGGCCACCCAAGCCTGGCTGATCCCATCAGCCGCAGATTTTTCCAAACATCGAACCCATTCCACAACAGTAATTTCACAAGCAGTAGTCAAACAAAACTACGCTAGGAATCACCTAACATTCGCCCATGACCGTGGGCACGGCTGTTCGAATAGTTTAATAACCTCTGCAGAGGGGGTACACTTTACCCACACGACATTACTAACCCGGATCACCCAGCCCGTGCAGAACGGCCACGTCTGGAGACCTTGAGGCTTTCATGACAAGGCATTTCGAAAGCCGACACAGGTTCACCATATGCCAACGAGAGGGGTCCCAGACCAACACCAGGTTAGGTCCCAGACCAAACTGTGCCAGGAAGCCCGGGGGTTCTCCCCGACAACACCCCGTTGAATCTACATGTCTCTTGGCATCATGGTTCCCCCGATTAGCTAATTACTCAGCCAGGGGTGTCCCATTTCACCCATGTGGTCGCACTTGTCATATGTTCGGATGACATTCCAAGGAAACGGTCCTTAGTGCAAGAGCGGGAAACCGTACTCCCGGTACGTCCCCCGGTCCGCGGTTTTGGAAATTCATTTAGTTCGCAAACACCGACACAGGTGTCGGGTTTTTCCAAGTCTTTTGTAAACCCCAAGTTTTACCCATTGTGTGACATTTTAAATTTGAGGGGGGGTGTTTCAGTGCACATGCCTGAAGGCCCGTGCATCGAAGCACAACAGTCAACAAAGGAGGTTTAAGTGTTCAATAATTCAAGGAGGGTAATTGCAGCAATTAGGATTTGGGGCCGGCAGGCTATCTCGCAAGCCGCGGTCAAATTACTTGTGTAAATCCTATTCATGCAATATTTGCGGAAAAGAAATACTTAGATTTAAATTATAGGTGCAAGATGATCAAAGGTGACTTGCCTTGCTCGAGATCTTGAGCTTGATCCTCGAAATCCTCGCACTGCGGGTCTTCGGACTCCGAAACTACACACGAAACGGGACAACTCAACAAACGGCAAAAATAAAGCCCTATTATTGACCTCTAAGCGTGCCATTAGATAGATCTCGAGATTTGAGGATTTTTGGAAGTTGAACGGAGTCAATCGGATGTACGGTTGAGAAGATATTGAATTTCTAAGGTTATTGGATTTTTGGTCTAAGGAAAAAGGATTTATTTAAAGCCTTTTTGGAAAAGAAAAGAGGGAGGGAGGGAGATTAGACTTCCCTCGGGCGGCTAGGGCACGGCTCGAGAGAAGAGGCGCGGCTCGTCCGAGCTAATGGGCCGGCCGGCCCGAGGAGGCGGCCCAAGGCATGCGCGGGGAGAGAGAGAGGGAGGGGGAACCGGTGGGCCGGGTCCTCCTTGCGTGGTCCCGAGTCGGACCCGCTTGTCGGTGGCTCGGCTCACCGTGAGCGGGGAGCAGGCAGCGCGGCGCTAGGGTTCGGAGGGCGGGCGCGGTGCACGCGCGCGGCTCGCGGAGGACGCGGATGCGGCAGGCCCACGTGCAGCCTCACGGCTCGCGGTGGGGGGGAGTGGTGGACCGGGGTCAACTTCACCTGGTCGCGGCCGTGGTGGCACCGACGTGGCGCCTACGTGGCTGCCATGTGGGCCGACGGGAGGAAGACGACGACGCCGGCCGGAACGGACGGCGGACAGTGGCGGCGAGCGGCAGGGCGATCTATGGTGATGCAGGCGAAGGCGAGCACACTGGGAGGTCGCACAGGACGAGGAGAGACGAGCCAACGGCTCGGATTCGCCGGAGCGGGCTCGACGGCGGCAGCGGCAACCGGTGGCGAGAGAAGGAGGAAACGGCGACGACGCGACGGGAGTTCGATTCCTCCGGGCTAGAGCATCTACGCGGCCACCGGAGTCCGTTCCTTGCGCCGGATTAGGGGGGAACACACCGAGGGAGACCGGCGACGAGAGGCGGCTACCGAACTCGGGCGGCGACGGCGGCGAGCACACAGCAAGCAGCGGCATCGGTCGGGGTGGCGCCAGCTAGCTACGGGGAGGCTACACAAGCTTCTACCGAAAGCTAAGGGGAGGAGGAAGAGCGAGGAGGGAGAACAGGGAGATGCACTACCGTGCGGGCGGGCGCAGTGACGATGGCCGACGGCGTGGGGCATGATCGCTCCGGCCTTGGGCCGGTGAAGAGGAGGAAGACGTGCGCCCGGAGTCCACGTCACGCGTCCTCGCTCGTGCCGGCTCCTCTGGCACGCGCGACGACGAACGGCGACGGTGAACAGGGCAGGGCGGCAAGGGCGCGGCGGCTTGGAGCGAACTCGGGCGAGCGAAGGAAAACCGAATGAGAGGGGGAATATGGCGACTCTTATAGGCGCGGGATGGAGCTTCGAGGAGAAGGAACGGGTGTCCACGGGCACGGTCAAACGGTGCGGAGGACGGGCTGGCGCGGCGCGGCTGCTCCTCTACCATGGCGCTAGCTCCGAGCGGGGGGAGGGCAGAGGCCGGGCCGAGAGAAGAAAGGGAGAAACGAAGGGGGAGAAAGGAGGCTTGAGCCATGCCGATTTGGGGAGGGAGAGGGATGGGAGCGGGAGCTCTGTCTCCGGGTTTTGGACGGATGCGGGCGGCGCGGCTCGGGCACGCATGCTGGCTCGCGGGACCGAGCAGCAGCGCGGCTACAGGCGCGGCAGAGCAGCGGACCTAGGTGGAGCACGGGAGGCGACCGCGCGGGCGCGTGCTCGCGAGGCAACGGTGCGCGGGGATGTGAAAACACGGCGGGGAGCTTGCCGGGGATGGAGGTGGGGAGAGGAAGAGCGAGAGAACAAGAGAGAGAGCGCGAGAGAACGAGAGGGAGAGAGAGAGCACGCGAGAGAACAAGAGGGAGAAGGGGGGAGGGCGCTCGGCTCGGCGTCGGCTCACGCGCACGCACGCGCGCGTGCGGCGCATGAGCAGAGCGAGGGAGGGGAGAGCTGAGGGAGGGAGAGATAGGCCGAGAGGGAAAGATGGGCCGAGGAGAGAAAATCGGCCCACCAAACCTAAGGGAGGTAAAATATACTTTTCAGAGGGGATTGAATTTGGGAGAGATTTGGATTCGAAATTTGAATTTGGCGATGGATCGGGGATTTGAGATCAGAGATTGCCACGCACACAGACATCAAGCAAAGAAACGACTTTCGCAAATAGGTTTTTTTTGAATTTAATTTTCCCGCTAGGCGCCACGACGGAACGGGCGCTACACTACTAAATTGAGACTTATTTAGGGAGGCTTAGTTCAGAATACTTCTAATAACGAGATGATGGCAAGTGCTCTAAGGCTGAGTTCTTTCCCCAACTTTTCCAACCCACATCTCTCGTTTTCCGCACGCACGCTTTTCAAACTGCTCAACGGTGTGTTTTTTTAAAAAATTTTCTATACAAAAGTTGTTTTAAAAATTATATTAATCTTAAAAAATAGTAGATACTTCATTAATCATAAGAAAATGTGTCGCTCTATTTTACGTGCACGGGAGGTGAGTTCCCAACCTCACCACCCGAACACAGCCTAAGAGGCTATCAAAGGTAGACATGAAAACAATTGAAAATGATACTCCCTCCTTTTTTATATTATAAGTTATTTTGACTTTTTTTCTTAGTCAAACTTCTTTATGCTCGACTAAATTTATAGAAAAATATAGTAGTATTTTTAACATAAAATAAATATATTATCAAAATATATTTAATGCTAGATTTAATAAAACTAATTTGGTGTTTAAAATGTTGCTAATTTTTTTATAAACTTAGTCAAGTCGGTCAAAAATCTCTACATTTATAAATTTAACTATATATTTACAGGCGATAGCAATACGATGCCGAAAGATGTTTGTTTTTCAGGCTTACGCAAGCTTTTCAGATGAACTTTTTGATAGTTGTTTTAATTAGTATAGCAAATTCAATAATTTTTGTTTTAAAAAATAGCTTTAGTTGTCTGAATCATACTTTTCTTTTGTTCCATCGGAGCCTATTGCTCCCTCCAGTTATGAATATTAATTTTTTTACCATTAATAATTTCTCAATGCTTATCTTAAAAATAGTATGCTTAAATTTGCCTCAAAAAGTACTAGCATCATAATATGATAAACTTTTTAGATTTTATGAATTTATTTTAATATTAAATTAATAGTTAAAATTTAAACGTTCGACTGAATCTTACCCTACATGTGAAATATTCCAGCTCGGAGGGCGTAATTTATATGTGCAAGGTATAGCTATGAAATTCTTAGGGGGATTTGAGTTTTAAGCTTCACCAATGAATTCAGATTTTCAGTGCACACATGCATGAACTTAAGTGTTGGGTTTAGTCCCACATCGGTAATTGATGATGAGGGAGCACGATTTAAGAGATGGGGGCAGTCCTCACCCATCAGACTAGTCTTTTGAATTATGTAGGCCCAGGATCTAAAGTTGTGTCTCCGATTGAGCCTGTGGTGGAGCAGGCCCAATGTTGACCTGAGTGGCCCACGGTTGGTGGGCTGGGCTGCGCATTCTAATAAGTGGTATCAGAGCCCAGGTTTGGAACATGAAATAATTTCCATGGGTCACATGGTGGGAAGGCCAGGTAACACATGGGTCACATGGTGGGAAGGCCAGGTAACAGGTAACAAGTCCATGTGACGGGGGAGATTGTTGGGTTGTGTAGGCCCAAGACCTGAAATTGTGGCTCCGGTTTGGACCTGTGATGGAGCAGGCCCAATGTGACCTAAGTAGCCCACGGTTGGTGACCATTAAGCATATAATTAATGTGTCTAACTAAGACGTTCAGTAAGATGCAAAGCTCAAGTAGAGTGCCTCTTGAATTGAAAAACCATCAGTTTAATCGGACTTGTGTCATGAGTACTATGAAAGACCACTAGTACAAAAATCATCATAGGTGCCGGTTGGAATTGCGGAAAATTCCCCACTGCTGCCACTTGTGTCATGAGTACTATGAAAGACCACTAGTACAAAAATCATCATAGGTGCCGGTTGGAATTGCGGAAAATTCCCCACTGCTGCCTCCCGTAGGAATCTGGGCCATGTCTCAGTCCCAGTGTGGCTGATCATCCTCTCGGACCAGCTACTGATCATCGTCTTGGTAAGCTATTGCCTCACCAACTAGCTAATTAGACGCGAGCCCCTCCTTGGGCAAACCGGCACTTATTGCTAGCTAATCAGACGCGAGCCCCTCCTTGGGCAAACCGGCACTTATTGGTCAGCACCAATAAATGTGCCTCACCAACTAGCTAATCAGACGCGAGCCTCTCCTTGGGCAAACCGGCACTTATTGCTAGCTAATCAGACGCGAGCCCCTCCTTGGGCAAACCGGCACTTATTGGTCAGCACCAATAAATGTAACCGGCACCTATACCAAAAATAGAACCGGCATATAGGTTTGCACGAGCCAAAAAAAAAATCAATTCGAGCCTGAACTCACAATCGTCGTGCTAGAGCCGGAACTCACAATGCCCCCACATCAGTTTGAAATCCCCAAATCCCCACATCACAGATCATCCACAAATCAACCATAAATCATAGATCGAAACATATTCAACAAGAAAATCATTCATGAATATCCCCACATCCAAAATCAAAATCAAAAGAACACGTCAATAGCAACAACAATTCCTACCACGATTTAGTTATAATGTTCATCTGATCCAAATCCTCATGTTCTCGGTACACATATGAACAAGAGAGCTTGAGGGGAATTCAACAAGAGACATGCACGAGATAAAAAGAACACAGTCAAACCACAAAGCTGTGTTGAGGATGATGCGGTGGCGACGGTGCCTTTGGGTCGCCTCCTCCTTCCACGGGACAGCGTCGCCGGGATGGCGGTGGTGGATTCGCAGGTGAAGACGATGGGGACAGATCTGCCGCCGCCCACGGGAGGGTAGGACGCGGCCCCCATCGCCGCCACCGCCCCCGTCGGGCAGCCGCTAGCCGCGGGAGACCGCCGCCGCCTCCGTTGTTGCCACTGGCCGCAGGAGAATGCCGCCGCCCCCGTCGGGCCGCCGCTGGCCGCAGGAGACTGCCGCCTCCCCTCCCGCCGGATTTGGCGGAGGGGAGGGCACGACAGCCGCTGCCACCACCGCTGCCGCCTCCGTTGGGCAGCCGCCGGCCTCGGGAGCCCGCTGCCACTGCCGGGCAGCCGCCGCTAGAGCGATGGAAGGGGGAGAGTTGAGACGGAGGGGAGGGAGAGAGAGGCGTGGGAGTGGCGATAAGGACGGGAGTCACGCGTGGGGGTGGGTGGGAGTAGATAAGGACGAGTCACGGCGTGGCGCTCGGCTCGTTTTGTATAGGTGCCGGTTTTTCTAAAAGAACCGACACCTGACACCTATAGTATTAGTACCGGTTTTTACTAATGAACCGGCACCTACAGTGTCTTAAAGGTGCTGGTTCTTATTTTTTTTCAGTGTATGGAGATGGGAAAATGCACCTATAAGACCGATCCCTATGTACACTTACAATGAAACAGGAATCATATAGTACTTTGTTTCATGTCCACGCACCACTGAAATAAACTACAGATATATATTTTATTAAGGGCGGATTAACCTTGCTAGCCATATGGAGGATCATGATTTTATCTTTTTTTTTTTACTAAGATAGAATTATGATTTGAGGACACTTATCCTTAAATATAAGTTTGTTTTAGAATGCATGAATTTCATGTGCTTCCGGGGGAAAATTCCTCTAATTTGGAATGGAACGAAATTAGTTTTGCCGAAAAATAGAAGAACTCATTTTAGAGCACTTCACAGCACTTTGATAAACTTGAACTATCACATGATGAAAGAAAATGTTGCACAAAGAACCTGGAGAACCCGTGCTTCGCCTGCAGGCGGACCACTGGGAATGCCCACGTCGCCTTTGCCGCCATCGGAGTCTAGGTGGTCGCCGGCGTCACGGTCGCCAGGGTTGCGTCGGTTTCCTGTCACGGCGCAAAGAAGAGGGAACAGGAGAGTGAGAGAAGTTGAGAAAAGGAAGAAATGTGGGTCCCACACTTGGTCGTATTAATCACAGTCAACTCATCACGTCATTCGAAACCAGGCACGGTATTATCCTGATACCTTAGGTAATCCAGTATCAAAAGTTAAAGGATGTGTTATATCTGCTAATATAGTTCAAGGATGTGATTTCAACTTGACATCAAAATGCGGGACATAAAGTGAACTTATTCCTTCAAACTCTATAGGAAAAGTTCACTTGATGCCCCTCATAGTAGTCTAAGTTTCAAAATCGTTCTTGAAATGGAATACTAGATATAGCACATCCCTAATCTTGTAAAACCGGATCACATTGGATGTCTGGACAATATTGCTCTCGGGTTTGGCTGATGCAGTGGATAAGTCAGTGTGGGACCTACAAAGTCAGCAACGGAATCTTTTTCAACTAGATAGAACACGGTGCTAGGCTTGTCAAACGGTGGCTTGAAGGATGGCGGTCTTCGCTAAGAATGGCGGCTGATGGCGAGGCGAAGGACAAGCACATCATTGCTTCCCATGAGGCAATAGTCTCCGTAGTTGAGAGCCACGATACATGGGCACTTGACGTCGGTCCATCTACTGTTCCCACTAGTCGTATAGGTGACTCGGCCGTGGCTGATGAGGGCAGCCACGGTGAAGCTTCTCAGCGTCGGGTTCGGCATGAACACGACCTTCAACACCGCCGCATTCCTTTCGAGGAACGAATGGAAGGGAATCTCCTCACTAGTGAGGGCATTCATGATTCGGGTAGCCTTGCTGTCGTAGAAGGCGTACCAGCCATTGCGGGAGAGAGGATGGTGGCAAGGCTTTGGTGGAGAGTGATGGAGATCCAAGAGGACATGCACTAGGCGAAGATGCATTGGCGGTCGAGGTGGACTAGCAGCAACGACGAGGCCACGGGGAGAGCGGTGCCAACGGCGCCGCCACAAGTATAGGCCTAGATCAGGAGGTCGGTCGCCACCCTTCTCCTGCCAACCGTCATCCTTCTCCACACCCATCGCCGGCCCTGCCATCACTGCTCAATGGTCGCTACCCTTCTCTCTACTCGTCGCCGACGAGCTTCTCTCCGCCAGCTACCAGCTGCCAGCCACCACCCTTCTCCTCGCCCGTCGCCGATGCCCGTGAAGCTCTAGATTGAGATGGGAAGAGCGGGGAAAGAAGTGGAAGAAGATTGGGTTGCTGACACGTGGGGCTCACGTGTGTCTCACGCTAACTCAGCCATCTCGTTAGCCAAAACTGAGAACAATACTGCCTTGGGACCCAATGTAACCTGGTTTTGTAATATTATGGATGCGTTATATATGGTATTCCAATTTAGGGACGATTTTGAAAACGGATGACAAGATGAGGAACCTCATTAATTTTTTCCAACTCATACTAGGCTGTGGTCTTTTGTTGGGGTCGCGAACCCCTCCTCTTTGCATGTAAAATGGAGCGACGAATTAACCTAGGATTAATTAAGTATTAGCTTAAAAATTTTTGAAAATAGATTAATATAATTTTTTACAATAACTTTTGAATAGAAACTTTTATAAAAAATATACTGTTTAGCAGTTTGAGAAGTGTGCGCGTGTAAAACGAGAGAGAGGTGCGGATGGCAACCTGAGGAAGAACACTGCCCTAGTATGCTTCAAAGCGAGGCCTTAAACAGGCCGAAGTAGGCCCAACAGATCACTTTCCAAGAGCAAAAATGGGCCCAAGAGGAGAGCTTCGAGAGAACGCCACTCGTTCTTTCCCGCGAGCCCTAGATCCATCGCTGCTACCTCTTCCTCGCGACCCCCAAACCCCTCGCCGCCTCAACCCCTCCCTCGCTCCGCCGCCGCCGCCGCCGCCACCGCCGCCGCCGACGCGCGGAAGGACTTCCTCCCAATCCCCGGACTCGGCGACTTCCCCGCGAGCAAGATCCGGGCTCCGCTCCGGCGAACAGTGCAGCGTAATTGGCCTCTTGACTCCTCCCTTGCTCCCTAAACCCTAGTCGATCTCCCTCCTCCGTCCCCTCGCCCTCCTCGACTCCCGCTCTCCTCGCGAGTTCACCCGCCTCCCGCCTGCGCCGAGCAGCGCATGCGAGAGTAGCTGCGCCGGGGTCCTACTCCTGCTTCTTCGCACGGTGATCGGCCCGTTCGCGCATCCTCTTTCTCATTCCTCCCTACCCGCGCTTTTCCTCTTCGCCTCAACCTCTTCGCCTCAACCTGATCTTCTCTTCTAGATCTGGAAGCTTTTCTCTCTGGCCTAAATCTTAGTACTGGGGTTCAGCCTAAACCCTTTGCCCCGCCCGCGGTTGGTCCCCCTCTTCCTTGATGAGCGCATTTCCTCATAATCCTAGGGAAAGTGCACTATTTAGTTTACGGTTGATTGATTGGAACTTGCATGTTTGTTAGCAATAGATGAACTCAGTAATTCAACTTGTAATGGACAAAAGGCGAGTGTAGTCACTATTGTCTGCTTCCGGTAGTGCAAATTATGTACTGATAATTATTTATTTTCAAATATTTGCAAAGTGTCTTGGACTCTTGGTATTGGAGTAATATGTGTGTACCAGTTTTTTCTGATTTTGTTATTTATGTCACTGCACTCAACAGGACCAGGAGCAGAATAGGTTTGGCGCTGAAATTTGGAGTACGATGTTAAGTTTTAATTTCTCCTAGTTTCAATATCCATCTAGCTAAGGACTGTACTTTGTACATACTCCTACGTGGTGGTTCTCTGGTTTCAAAACCCCTCTTGAGGCCTCTTATCCATCCTGTTTATATCAGATACCTAGGTAAGGACTGCTGAGCATTGAGATCAGCCTAGGCATATTGCAAAGGCCAGACCATGGGATGCTCTGTCCTGCTCCCATATCATCCCTAGGAGCAAATGTAATGAAAATATCTGTTATGGGCTTACCCATAACAACTGTCCACTCCCACTCTCTAGTTCCAGGCCTGGCGCTGGTTCCCACACCCTAATCAAGCTATGCAACATTCACTCTGAATCTCTTTTGCCTCTGCTCTCTTGTCATGGAAACCACCTCGTCAGTGTGATATCCAATCTGCATTTACTTCTATTGTTTCTGCGTGCTTTGTATGTTTCAGTAGCTCAGAGTGTCACAATCTTGAATTTTCTCTGTCTTTAGGTAAATGGAGAGGGTGCTGAAGGATGATGCTGTTGAGGAGAAGGGCGAACGTGCCAGGATGGTGTGAAAACCCTTTCTTATCGATTTGACCTTTTTAATTGGTTTTTCTTAGTTAGTTGTATAGATCCTGTAATTTTACACAACAACCTGGTGTCTTTAAATTGGCAGGCAGCCTTCATTGGTGCTATGGCTATTGCAGACTTGGTCAAGACTACATTGGGACCTAAAGGAATGGTATGCTCCTTAGTGCTAGATTGCTAGTGCTTGAAGTACATGATTCCAGTGTAGTAAATTTTTACATGTGGCCATATTTATGTTCAGGACAAGATCTTGCAATCAACAGGCAGAGGGAGGAGTGTTACTGTTACAAATGATGGGGCTACAATTTTGAAGTCCCTTCATATAGACAACCCTGCTGCAAAGGTCCTTGTTGGTATCCTTTCATTTGAATCTGTTTCTTGATGATTTTTCATACTAACACGATAGCAAGTCATAGATGAAGTGGCACAGGGGCAAGTTTCCTTTATACAGCAACATGTGTACTTATAGTTTCTCATGCTACCTCATTTGAATATTTGATATGTATGATGTATCAAGGAAGTTAAGTCCTTAACGCATTGTTAGACATCTCAAAAGTTCAAGATGATGAAGTTGGTGATGGGACAACCTCTGTGGTTGTTTTGGCTGGAGAACTTTTGAGGGAGGCTGAAAAGTTAGTTAACATGAAAATTCATCCAATGACTATAATTGCAGGTAATTCTCATCGTTGGTTTAATATGCTTTCCAGGCTCACATCATATTTTGCATGATTTGTATAATATGGTATTCCTAACATATCAAACTAGGTTAACTCAATTAATTAGTTACCTCTTCAATATGTGTAAATTGGTTTCTTGAGGATAAAATTCTCAACACGCATTAGTTCATGTACTATAAATCTATAATTACAATTGACAATAGAAGTGCGTTGAGATTTTTGCAAGGACAATACAACAGATGGAAGATTGCTTGGTTGGTTTGAAAATTGGAAGTTAGCATTCTTAAATAGTTGGTTGAATGCAGTTTGTTCATATGCATAAGCTGAATTCAGATTTTTCACTGCGCCAACAAGAAAAACCATTATGTGAATTCATGAGTACACTAACATCTCCAATGCTCCATTTCTTTGTGAAACTATAGGTTACAGAATGGCTGTTGAGTGTGCTAGAAACGCTTTGCTGGAGAGGACCATGGACAACAAAGAAAATATAGGTAACTGTGTTTCTCACATATGGTTATTTAACTTGTTTTGAACTTTTTCAATGTGTTAAGAGTTGGAAGACTATCTTTCCATCATCTAGATACTCTTAAATCCTCAAAATTAGAATAAGATTGAACTGGTTCTTTCAATTTGAATTAATCCTTATTCTGATGTGGAGATACATTCCACTCAAGTTTCACAAACCTTCCTGGAGTACTAGCACACAGGTTCTGGCATCATTCAAACCTAATTTTCTTGGCTGACCTCTGAGGATAGTTTTCAGTCCGCTGTATAAGTTAAACGAACTCCATATGCATTATTTCTTATCTAAAGAATGTGCTCACCTGGACATGTTGATTTGACTGGATAAGCTTCCTTTGGATCTGCAGATAAGTTCAGATCAGATCTCATGAACATTGCCATGACTACACTTAGTTCAAAAATCCTCTCTCAGGACAAGGAGTACTTTGCTGAACTTGCAGTTGATGCTGTCCTAAGACTTAAGGTATTCACAGGGTTGAGAGGAAGTTGGTGTTGAAATATCTTGTTATTGCAACTACTATATCTGGGATGCTGTCTGATGATGTTTGTGCTGTCACAGGATGTTTTTCTAATGATTGATATGCACCACTGTGCAGGGTAGCACAAACTTGGAATCGATTCAAATTCTGAAGAAACCTGGAGGATCCCTCAAGGACTCCTTTTTGGATGAAGGGTATGTTCTTCCAAAAGCTGTACTATCGGAAATATTTCAACATTTGATGTCCTTCAATAGATTAGTTTCTAACCAGTCATTAGTGTGATAGTTTGTGCCAAGTAGTTTGCCAATTAACACTGAGCAAATATGGAGTGTACTAGGAAACACTATACCCAACTGACAACCATGATTCTGATTCTGCTGTCTGTTTAACGTTTTGGTTTCTGTTTTGCAGTTTCATTCTTGACAAGAAAATTGGTCTTGGACAACCAAAGAGAATTGAGAATGCCAAAATTTTGGTTGCAAACACAGCTATGGACACAGACAAAGTAAAGATATATGGGGCACGTGTCCGAGTGGATTCGATGGCTAAGGTCGCAGAAATTGAAGCTGCCGAAAAGCAGAAAATGAGAGAGAAAGTTCAGAAAATCATTGGTCATGGAATTAACTGCTTTGTCAATAGGCAGTTGATCTATAACTTCCCTGAAGAACTTTTTGCTGATGCTGGCATACTAGCAATTGAGCATGCTGACTTTGAGGGCATTGAACGGCTAGCTCTTGTCACCGGTGGTGACATTGCATCAACTTTTGACAACCCAGAGTCTGTTAAGCTTGGGCATTGCAATGTCATTGAAGAGATTATGATTGGGGAGGACAAACTTATTCACTTCTCTGGTGTCGCGATGGGCCAGGCTTGCACCATTGTTTTAAGAGGAGCAAGGTATGCCTCTATTGTTCACACGCATCCTTGTGTAGCATAATTTTGTAATTTTCATATGTTCTTATACGTACTTTATTTATGTGTTTTTGTTTTCTACAGTGAGCATGTGCTTGACGAGGCTGAGAGGTCCTTGCACGATGCCTTATGTGTGCTTTCCCAGACAGTAAATGACACCCGTGTCTTATTTGGGGGTGGTTGGCCAGAGATGGTGATGGCCAAAGCTGTGGATGATCTCGCAAGGAAGACCCCTGGGAAGAAATCTCATGCTATCGATGCCTTTTCACGTGCCCTGCAAGCCATCCCAACAATCATAGCTGATAATGCTGGTCTGGACAGTGCTGAGCTGATCTCTCAGCTCCGAGCTGAGCACCACAAGGAGAATTGCACTGCTGGAATCGATGTCATCACAGGCAGCGTAAGTTGACGAATAATCAGAAGTTCTTAGTTTCTTTTGAACCTTAGACTGGGTTTGAAACTTAACATTATGATCTGCAGGTTGGAGACATGCAAAAGCGAGGCATATCGGAGGCCTTCAAGGTGAAGCAAGCCATCCTTCTCTCCGCCACCGAGGCGGCTGAGATGATTCTCAGGGTTGATGAGATCATAACTTGTGCCCCGCGCAGGAGAGAGGATAGGATGTGATCACACAAACTCTTCTTTATCTTATGTAGGATCACGTTTGTCTGTCAAGTTTTGTGCGGTTTCACGCTTGGTTAATGTGATCCCGTTTTGAGTGCTGTACTCTAAGCAACTAGGGTGGAGTTGGCTTCATTTTTATCGAACCAGCTTATGTTTCAACCGCCATCCTAGGCTTCTATTGCAATGTGTATCTTTGGGTTGCAATTTGCAGAGTGCTTGTCTTTACACTTTAGTGTAGTGGCTGCTGTTTTCGCTGGGACCTGGGACATGGCATTTCTCTGCACCCTGTTTAACATTTGTTCTATAATCAGCCCCTTTGCGTCGTTGCGTTGCTCGTGGAGGAGAGTATGACTTGATATCGAAGAGGCAGCACCTCACCACCTCAAAATGGATGTTGTTTGAATGTGTGATCTGGTCTACTTCTCAAATTTCACTTGATTAGGTGTCTGAACCGAACCGAATGAATCAAATGGGATAAAATCCTGTGTAAAATCATTGGTGCTGGTGCGTATGATGTCGAGATCATGAAATCACAAGGTAATGCGGATATTGCGACATCATTTTTGTGATATTTGTGATCTTGCAGTCCTATTCGATAGAAGACTTGTCGTTGAACAGAGAACCCAAATGTAACCGGGTGACAGTAGAAATTAGAATTGGCAGCTGAACCTGTTTAGGAGTATCACCTGCAGAGCAGTGGAGTAGTAAGATTCTGTACTGGAGTGGAGTACTTCCGCAGGTCTAGAAGTTGTAGGCCAACATTAGTCTTCGTCTGATTTGAGTACTACCCGGTCTTGTCCTGTAATTTCAGCTAGTGTCCGTGGAAAAGCTCCCAAAAGATTCTATAATGATGGTCTTTGCGATTCTGCCTATGGGTCTGGGAGAGTTTTTACCTCCTGCAGCTTCTCAGCTCGCAGATAATCCAGCTTTTGGTCTAGATTCTGAGAATATATAGTTGTGGAATCCAACTAAAAGTCAGAAGTTAAGTTGGAAAACTCAGCTTTTCCAGATTCGCAGAAACTGACTACCAATCAGCCGCTTTTTAGAATTTTAAACTCTCCAAAAAAGCCATATCTCAGAGCTACCTTGATTGTTTTTGTGTTCATCATCATCATTGAGATCTTTTTTATTCTTCTGTTCTGTCTTATCACCTCCTAGTCTCCCACTTCTTCAACATTTATTCCTAGTTGTAAAAACTTTTATACATGAATTTCTTAAAAAAATATTTAAATTCTATTGTTCATTTTTGAGAAAAAAATAATGGTAGTGCTAAGGATTTGACCTCTAAATTTTGTAGTTTTGTGATTACTTCGATATTAAATATGTAGTTATGTGATATTTGGCCTTAAATATGTAGTTTTCTGATAAATTTGATACTGAATCTATAATTTTTTGATATAATTTATTAAATCTGTAGTTTTTTTATAGTTTGGTCAACATATCTGTAATTTTGTGAAATTTACGATATAAAAACACACTTGGAAGTTGAAGTGATCCTGACTTTGGGTGTGTGTGTATGGTACTAGTAACAGTACTAGTACTACACTCCGTAGGCTCAGGTTTCAGCTGGACATTTGGCTCCGAGTCCAGAGTTGTCTTCACCGCTCCTTGCAACCTCGTGGTAAGTGTTCGTTGTTCCATCGTTTTTCATCTGCAATTAGCCCTTCTTCAAGTTTCTTTCTCCTATCCACCTCGCTTGAATATGTTTAATAACTCTAAACTAGTACACCGATTAGTTGCAGCATTTGTATTGGGAACCTATTTCTTGTTCCTTAGAATGAAACTCCAATGATCTACTGACCTGTAACTCCATAAAGATTCTTTTGTTGAGAGAGTCAAAGGTAAGGCCGTCTCACCTAGCTCTTTCTTATCAGTAGCAATAAAATGACAGTCAAAAGCAGCTCTTCACCGCTGTGTATTTTTGTGTCTCCAAATATCATCCTTGTTTCTGCTTTGGTTTTCTCCAACACTTCACTTGGTAGTTTTTGGTTCTAGATCTTATCACCTATTTTTTTGCCTCGTACTATCTCAAAAACAATCAATCTAGCGTGGTTATTTGAGATCGTATCTTGTGGAAATTCTTATGCAGGAGATTGTTTTGTTTTCTACTCAATGGGCATCTGATTTAGGCTGTGAATCTTAGTTGACATGGCTGGAAGTGGTTCATGTATGAAGAAATCATGTGTTTGTTGCCAAAGATATTTGGAACATTTGGGTGGAAAGATGAACTGTTTCCTCAGGCGAATGACGGCCGATTCTAGACGTAGCATGGTAAGCCTCTGGCGAGTTTATTGCTTTCTGTTTACTAAATATCTCAGCTGGATATACATTTAGAATTGGTTTAGTTCCTCCGACAAGTTTTATTTAGCTCTTAAATTTCTTACAGTTCTATTGTGAATACCTTTTTTGTTTTAATCATATTTTCTGCTAATCTTGCTGTTAAAGAACTCTATATTTTTTTCATTATCTAAAAAAATACTTCTCAATGCTGTTGCTACAGATCATGCCATGTAAATTTGTGAACCATTTTGGAGGCGATTTCTCAGGGACAATAAAACTGCAATCCCCTAATGGTATTCTGTATGTTGTTGAAGTCACCGAGTACAAGAATAAGATAGTCCTCAGATGTGGTTGGGAGGCATTTGTTGATGCCCATCACATAGAAGAGAATGACTCCTTGTTGTTTCGTCACGTCGAGAATTCTCGTTTTGAGGTTCTGATCTTTGATTCCGATGATTGTGAGAAAGTATTTTCCTGTGCTGGCATAAGAAACACTTGTAAGAGTATTCAAGAAAAAAGTAGCAGCTCTTGTGATGATACTGCAGAGTCATCGGAGAGTGAAGGATTTGCTAGAAATCAAAAGGGAAGCTTCAGCCATCGTCGAAAAACCGCAAACTCGGCATCTTCTTCCGAGGATTCAGGCAAGTCCTTTGTTAAATTGTTTGCTTACATGCTTAAACTTTGGCAAAATTAGGATTATTATTCTAAAGTTTCTTGTCAAATTTTGTACAGGAGAGGACAGTCCCTCCGAACATGAATCTGTTGAGTCGGGTGATCTTGAGACGTCTCAAGAACCTTATGTATTATCTCGCAGGAGTTATCTATCTGAATTCCAAAAGGAGAAAGTAGATGCACTTATCCAGGAGATTCAGCCTGAAACTACCGTGTTTGTAGCTATCATGAGAAAGTCCAATGTTCAATTGCCAACTCCTTTTTTGGTAACCTACTGTTACTTTCTGTTCAACTGACAACTCAATGCTTTGTTTATTGCTTGTTGAATACTGAACCAGTGTACTTGTGTTGTCAATATTTCAATTTTCATCCAAAGAACATGCTTTTAATATTATATGGTGAATTCAGTTTTGTGCTTTCAATAATAGGGGAATTTCAGTTTTGTTCAAGTTCTCAGGAACATTCAGACCTTCTTTTAAATGATTTTTTTAAACATGATGGGTAGCATAATATTTTTTTACTTCAACCTTAATTTTCTGTTCTTGATTAGTATTTGTTAATGGCATCACACCCTACCCTATCCTGTCATTAGGTCATTTCCATTTGCTATGCTGAAGTACACTTTCCACATAAAAGCGTAACCGTGACACTTCAGAGGCCATGCAAAAGCAAGAAGTGGCATCCCAGATTCTACAAGAGAAAAGACGCAAGGATGAACATTCTCAGGGGATCTTGGGTAGAGTTTGTCAAAGACAATCGTGTGCAGGAACAGGACATCTGTGTCTTTGTACCAACTAAGGATGCAAGAAGAAATTTCACGTTTACGGTTCATCTGCTTCGTGTAGCGGCAGCTTATTCCCGGGGTGGAACTGGTGTTGATAGAGCCGGCTCAAGCCTTGGAAGAACAGATGTGAAGTCAGCTTCAGAGATCAGTATCAAGGAGGAACCAATTGATCAAGGTTACCATACAAAAAACTTATATTGCTAGATTTCAAACAAACAAACAAACAATATATCATATTGCTTTCTTACGACTATATGATGTGAGATTGTTGCAGAAGAAAATGTTTCCTCGAGAAACAGGAATGGAGTTTCTGATGAATCTGAGGAGGATGAGGATTCTGAAGGCCCTGCTTATCCTCCCTACATTGTACCATGCAAGAGCCGCCTGTCTCGATTGCAAAAGAAGATAGTTGAAGAGAAAGTGCGATCCATCCAATCCAAATTTCCCGTTTATGTAGCAATCATGAAGAAGAGCAATGTTGAGCGAAGTGCTCCCCGTTGCCAGCTAGTAAGCTCTTTCCCTCTTCCGATCTTCAAATTACTATTACACAACCGGGGTTTTTGTGTTTATTGTTAAGATACGGTTTGCTGAAAATGGGGCAAGATGTTCATCGTGACGTCTCAACTATTGACAGTTGGTATCGGCAAACTATTTGGCCTGAACTTACAGTTTCTACCACCTCCGTCACAAAAATACTTCGTTTCCGGCTATGCTGTTGGACAAGTACTCGTCCAGGCACATAGCCAGAAATCAAGTCCTTTTAGGACGGAGGTGGTAGTTACTTAATAAAGTATGAAGTATGAGCTTGTAACATCCATGATCTTTGTATGTGACAAAATACAGGAGCTAGGCGCACGGTTCGCCGCTGCTGTTCATCTACCAGACAGGAGGGAGACCGTGGTGCTGCAGCGGATGGGGGAGAGATGGGCCACCGTGATGCAGATCAGGAGCGGAACCAGGCGGCTCCTGATCAGCGGCTGGCACAGGTTCGTGCGCGACAACCGCCTGCGCGTCGGGGACATCTGCCTGTTCGAGCTCAGGACGCACGAGAGCTGGCGGCTCACCATGGCTGTCCATGCCATCTTCAGGGAGCAGTGCTGTTAGCTTTGTTCTGCCCTGCTGCTGCTTTGTGGTTTCAGGTTTCAGGTGGTGGCGTTTTTAAGCAGTTGCACTGCATAATACTCCGTATATACTGTGTGTAGATGCACCCAGCGATAGGGGTGGTAATATGTCAGGGCCCCTTTCGCAATCCATCTCAACCTTTAAATATTTTTAGCTTAAAAATGTATTAAATTTTAGCTCAATTATTTTTAGACTCAGCTCTTATATTTTGTAAGCCAACGAGCTGGCCCCGTTACCACCCTACCCAGCAATCCTACCGTGTTGCAGTGGAATAGTGGATGCTAATAGTAGCCCCGTTTCATAATATAAGAGATTTTGACTTTTTTTTTCTTGTATTGTTTGATCACTCGTCTAAAATTTGTGCAAATATAAAAAACGAAAAATTATGCTTAAAGTACTTTGGATAATAAACTAAGCCACAAATAAAATAAATAATAATTCCAAATTTTTTTTAATAAGACGAATGGTCAAACAGTGTAAGCAAAAAGTCAAATCCCTTATATTATAGGACGGATAGGACGGAGGAAGTATCTATTTTGTATGGCTAACAATTTTGTCAGATGCATTATCGAAAAAGAAAACCCAACCTTTGTCGGACAAATTATTGAATACTGATATTTCGCATTATCGAAAACTGTTTTCACGATGGATACCCACCCATGAAGACCGAAAAAATGCTTGGATCGGGCGCCCGATGCGGCGGAAAAAAAATCGCCCCCCCTCCCACGTACGCCCTGTTGCAACAAATCCCCCACATAGTACGGAAACGCCATATTAAGAGAATCTGTTTTATTTTTTGTTCCACAGTGTACTCATAATATTTCATTATGAATGGACGAAATGTTACAGTGGATTTTGATACTGTTTCATAATTTCAAAAAAAAGGTTAAAAATCAAGTTTTATAGTTTAAATTATGGCAACAGCTACAATAATCGAAGAGACAAAAGCTGAAGTTGAACTCGTAAAAGAGGGAGTAATTAATCGCTTGGTAATCCCATTGGTTGGTCTAATAATCTAAAGCAAAAGTTAAAATTTAAATTTTCGAATGTTAATTTTAAGATACTTCTAATATAATTTTTTACATTAACTTTTAAGTCGATAAGAGCCAATATATAAAATTTTTACCTATAAATTAACTTTTATTTCCTAATAATCCGCTTTACTTATTACTAAGAAATATGGGCAACTGATAGACTAACTTGTCCGGTCCTGTTTTGGAATCTGGAATGTACAGTACCCGCTTTTTTTTAGGAAGTTGAAGAGTCGAAATGCTTCTGAGTAAGCTCTCTGATTCTATGCACATTTCCTGCGCTCTCTGCGTCTGTATTCTCCTCTGTTCGATGACTCCATGAGCATACTCCTATCTCTGTCTCTCTCTCTCTCTCTCACAAACACTACGATATGCTTAGGAGCTTCATCTCATCTGGACTTCAGACCACCCAGTAAGTTTCTACCTGTGACTCTCTTCTTCAAGTTTCTTTTCCTCCCATCCTTTGCGTGAGAGTATTTCTCTCATTTCTCACTCCACAATAGTACTAGTAGTACTCTGGTATTGTAATGGGGATTTCCCTTTTTTTTTAAAAAAAAAAATTGTAATGCGGAACCTATTCCTGAAATAAAATGTTCTTTAGATTCTAGCTTGTCTTGGACTTGGACTTGCTAATATTTCTTGAACTAACGTTCTTTAGATTGCATTGCTGTCTCCGGAAATTTAGTACATCTTGTTTAAAGGAAAATCAGTGAAGTAGCATGCATCTGAAGAGGGGGAAAAAAGTTACTACTCAAGTAACAAGAGGCTTCGTCTTTACCTACATTCTGTGGTTTCAAGATTGTGGTTTTCTATTGAATAGGAAACTGATTTAAGCTGCAAATTTGAGTTGTCATGGCTGGAGGTAATACCCATAGGAAGAAGTCTTGTGCTTGTTGCAAAGAATACCTGGAGCATCTGGGTGGAAAAATGAGATGTTTCCTCAGGAGAATGGCTGCTGATTCTATGCGCAGCATGGTAAGCTCCTCACAAGTTGGTGTTTTTTTTTTACTCCAAAGTGTCTCATCTAGTCATACGTCAAATATATTGGAATACCCCTTTCAAAGTTTTCATCTCTTCCTGAATATTTCATTGGCTGTACTACACATAGTTGTTTGGAATGCATTTCCTCACTGCAATTTATACCTTTTACATTATATCAAGTTTTATGTTGCCACTTATTGTTATTTAGAGAAGTCCATATCAATACTGTTTCAAACATTGTTGCTACAGATCATGCCGGATAGATTTGTCAGCCATTTTGGAGGAAAGATCCCAGGAACCATAAAATTGGAATCTCCTAATGGTATTTTGTATGTTGTTGAAGTCACTGAGTGCATGAATAAGACACTCCTACAATGCGGTTGGGAGGCATTTGTTGATGCTCACAACATAAAAGAGGGTGAATCTTTGTTATTCCGACACATCGAGAATTCCCGTTATGAGGTTCTGATCCTAGATTCTGATGACTGTGAGAAAGTATTCTCCTGTGCTGGCATAAGAAACACTTCTTGTGTTCAAGACAAAACTGTAGATCCTGTTGATAGTTCAGGTAGCTCTAGTAATGATACCACGCAATCATCACGGAGTAGAAACACTGCAAACTTGACAGCAATGTGCTCTTCATCTGAGAAATCAGGTAATATTTTTTACATTATTTGGAAATGTGCTTCAAAGTTTGGACTACTATACCTTCAGTTTACACAAGAGACTGAACCTCTTGGGGAATTTTGTACAGGAGAAGACAGTCCTTCTGGATATGAATTTCATGAGTCAGTTGAACCTCAGACACCTTCAGGGTCTGATTACGTGCTATCACGCAGGACTTATTTATCTGAAGCACAAAAGGAGAGAGTGGTCGCGCATATTCAGGATATTCAACCTGAAATTACTGTGTTTGTGGCTGTTATGAAGAAGTGCAATCTTCAGTCTCCAGCTCCTTATCTGGTAACTTTATTATTTTACGTCGAATGGGTAACTCACTGCTTTCAAAATGATCTGATATTTGCTTGATGAATCTGTATGTTTATGTTGTGAATATCAGAATATGTCTTTTCATTGTTGTGGTTTCAATACTAAATATTATATCGAAATTGTTTTTAACTATGTGAAAAATTACATAAAAACAATTTTTTCTTTGCTTTTTTTATAGTTCATCCTGAGTTTTCGTATTTCTTTGTAACCTGTTCAAAGCATCACATCCTTCCATATTGTTGTAATCAGGTTATTTCTAGCCGCTATGCTTCTCTACACTTTCCACGTGAAACCGCAACTATCACGCTTCAGAGGCCAAGCAAGAGAAAGAAGTGGTATCCCAGGTTCTACAAGAGAATAGACAAGAGTGATCACATGCTTAGGGGACAGTGGCAAAACTTTGTCCATGACAATTGTCTGCAGGAAGAAGACATCTGCCTCTTCGTACCGACAAAAGGAGGAAGAAACTTCACATTTACTGTCCATTTGCTCCGAGCAGAAGCAACTCATTATTCCAGGGATGGGACTGATGTTCACAAAATTGGCTCAAGTCATAACAAAAGAAATTCAAAGATGGCTTCACAAGTCCATATTAAGGAGGCACCAGGTGATGGTATCATATATATGTATTTGTCCTTTGAAACATTTTAGGCATTTTGGTTATTTCTTTCTTTTATGATATAAAATAATTTGCAGGGGGAGACGTCTCCTCTGAGAGCAACAAGCATGGAGTTTCACACGAATCACTCGAGAGTGAAGACTCTAACGGTCCTTCTGAACCTCCCTACATCTTATCAATGAGACGCCGGTTATCTCAATTGCAGAAGAAGACAGTTGAGGAGAGAGTGCGAGCCATCCAATCTGAATTTCCCGTTTGTGTAGCAACCATAAGCAAACTTGCTGGCAGTGGTGGCAAGGGGAAATTCTGCGGACTAGTAAGATCGATTCCTTTTTTTTTCTTTTTAAATCTTGAGCGGTCTGAGTCCTTAGTTTCAATAGGCTTTAGGGTCATGAAATCTGCTGCGACAATCAACCTACAAACTTTTTTATCGAGAAATTTTGGTCCTTGAGAGGTACCAAAATTTTAGTCTAAATTTTCGTACCTCCTAGCATTGGATGTACCAAATTTTACATTAAAAAATATGGTACCGCCTCAAGGACCATAAAATCACTCTATTTTATCCAGTTGGTTAGCCTACAGATCAGGTTTGTTGCTTTTGTAAACATTTCCTTTGTCTTAATGCAATTATATGCAAAACCTTTTGCATACCCCCTAATATTGGGTTCCCATTTAAGTAAAAAAAAAAAGAACAGTACTGAGGCCAGGTTTTGTAAGCAGTAGGTATTGTGTGAACTGAAATTTTGCTTTTTATCAACCGCCGCAGAATGTATGGAGAGCTTGTAGTAACTGATCATAGTTGTGTACATCCATGTGATTCCATTAGATAGAGTGATATATCAAAGTTCCCCAAAATGCCATAACATACTTTTTCTAGAAATGCATTTTTAAATATTTCCACTAAAAAGGGTAGTTATATTCGAATAACTTGTTTTTAAATATCACCTCAATTCCATAATTTAAGATAACTTTTTTTTTCAGATGTTTCATAATATAAGACGTGCATGAATATATGCAATTAATTACTCCATCCGTCCCAACATGTAGCAACCTAGGATGTATGTCCAGATTCGTAGTCCCTACATATTATTTTTAAATCCTCCACTGTTAAGATTTCTAATTCTACTGGGTGCATGTATTATATTTATTAGGGTGATCCAAACAAGAAAGTAATAATAACAATTTCTTAGTCTTTGGGTTAAGGGTGGTTGTGCCTTATATTTTGGAATGGAGGGAGTACTTAAAATATTTCATTTTATATACTGTTCTTTTGGCAAATCATGAGTCCAGTAGCTAGTGGTATAAGAGCAAATGCCATACAGGAAAATATAAAACCTGTCACTGTAACTTGTTTCAATTCTATCTGTGTAATATCAGGAGCTAAGTTCGCGATATGCTGCCTCATATCTTCCGGATAAAAATCATCAAACTTTGGTGCTCCAATGCAAGGGGATGATCTGGCAAATCAATTTGGTGGTGCGTAGATATACAAATGGAAAGAGGTGGTTCCTTACTGCAGGTTGGCGCAAATTTGCTCACGACAACCGCCTTCGTGTTGGGGACTTCTGTCTGTTCGAACTGAAGAAGAAGAAGAAGCTCACCATGGAGGTCCATTTCATTTCCAATCTGCAGCGTTACCCTGAAGTAGACTAGCTAGAATGATGATGTCTGATCGATGGTAATTTGGAAGCTTGATTTTTTCTTGTTTTGTAATCTGAACTCCGAAAGGAGGATGAAACCTGTTTGTATTTGTGCTTCAATTTGCTTGTTTTGCAACCTGAAGTCCGAAAGGAAAGGAGGATGAAACCTATTTGTATTTGTGAATGATGTTAACTTTCCGATGCACTATATCCACCTTGTGAGTCCCTGAGAATTTGTGGTCTTTAGTTTTTCTACTTCGGACCATGTTTTGACGTCTTTCTCCTCGGGCTACGGATCTTATATTTGATAACTAGCATGGCGAACCGTACAGATTACGCGGCTAGTATCATTATATTTTCTCTCATATAATAGCATATATGTTTTCTTATTATATTATTCAAATATATTAAAATGATAATATAATTTTAAATTTTACAATAACTTTACAAAACTGCTAATGTGTAATATTCATATTATATTTTATATACGTGTTAGTTATTAATTATTTTTAATATCAAATTTTAGTTATTTATAAATTATATATATTCCTATATGGACTCTAGACTCGTCTTTTAATATTTCTTTTTTTTTCAATTCCGAACTTTCTGTAAATTGTATTTCTATATAGACTCTATGCTTTTCTTCCAATATTATTTATTTTTATTTCTGAATATTTATTATTTCTAATTTTATTTCTACGTGGACTCTAAACTCATCTTTCAATATTCTTTAATTTTTAATTTCGAATTTCAGTTACTTCTAAAGTGTATTCCTATATTGACTTTAAACTCTTATTCCTATGTTTTTCTTAATTTTAAATTTTAGTTATTTGTAAATTATATTTTTATACTGACTCTAAATTCTACTTTTAATTTTATTATATTTATTCCAAATTTTAGTTAGTTTTAAATTCCAATATGGACTCTATCCTCTACTTCCAATATTCCTTATTTTTTAATTCCGAATTTCTATTTTTTTCTTAATTGTATTTCTATATGGACTCTATAATCTACTTCTAATATTCCTTATTTTTAATTCTAAATTTCTATTATTTCCTAATTGTATTTATATATGGACTCTATACTCTACTTTTAATATTCCTTATTTTTAATTCCGAATTCCAGTTATTTCCTAATTGTATTTCTATATGGACTCTATACTCTACTTTTAATATTCCTTATTTTTAATTCCGAATTTCAGTTATTTCCTAATTGTATTTCTATATGGACTCTAGTCTCCTCTTCTAATATTTCTTATTTTTTAATTCTGAATCTCAACTCTTTCTAAATTGTATTTCTATATGGACTTTAGTCTCCTCTTCTAATATTACTTATTTTTTAATTCCGAATTTCAGCTTTTTCTAAATTGTATTTCTATATGGACTCTGCCTTTTCTTTTTCTTCGATTAATGTGAGAATTTCTAGGCCATGAGAGCGAACGTGGAGGCTCTTTTTTCTATTCCTTTAGTAATATAATAGATGTGCTCATATTGTTTTGGAGGATGTGCAAACTAAATCAAATTTATGTTCATGGTACTTGTTTAAATTATTTTGTGATGATCATTTCCTTTTTGTTAAAACTAGCATTACTGAACTTTTATACTACGTATGTGTAGTAGTGACGTAAACAGTTAAAAAACAACTACAATAGATGTTTTAGCTAAACTTAATTACGATGAAAATGGGTATACATCATCTTAATATGGCAGCTTACCACAAAACTACTACATCCGTATTTTAATATATGACACCATTAACTTTTTACCAACGTTTGACTATTTATCTTATTTAAAAAAATTGTGCAAATATAAAAATATTTATATAATGTTAACCCATGACAAATTCGCCACAAACATATACGATGTTTCTGGGAAAAAAATTATCACCACAAACATTTAGTGGCATCCATGACGCTCAATTATGTCATACTATAATATCATCACATACAAAATCTCTTCTGACTTGATCATAGTAGGCCAATTCTTTTTAGCTATGAATGTAAAATCTTTTTCATCAGCTAAATGTCTATGGGCATTTTTTTTGGGGGTTATTGAAAAAATAAACTTTACCAAATAAAAGTTGGAAAGGTAATAGACCCTATCACATAGTTGACCCAACAAACTATAAAATTTAGTACTACCGGGGAATTTGTTTGTCAAGTAAAAAAGCCAGAATTTTTGTTTCTACCAAATTTGGTAGTAAATCAAACATGCCCCATAATTCAGTTCTGCTTGATGACATCAATAACCCTAGTTTTTTTTTGTCATGTTAGATTTTTATATATTGGAAAAGAATTTATGTACTACACCTGGAATTGTACGCAAGTATTCCATCTATCCTAAAATATAACTACATTTGAAAGTTTTCACTGTGATTAAGGAATTATATGGAGTTAAATGGAAAAAGAAATGAAAATACACTGTTTCTTGCCACATTTTGCGTGAACGTACCGTTTTCAAAAACATTTGCAGAAAAATACTCGATTCACCATGTGTGCCTGAGTGCCCTAGCGTGCTCTCGTCTGGAGGCCCTGTTTGACCCCAACGAGGTGATACTCCATACGTTCCAAGATTTTTTACTATGAATCTGGACATTTAAAATATGTGATATAAACAGTTCAATGTTTTCGATATTTATAGATTGATACCGACATATTCCTATCCATATAGTTCCAGTAGTATTTTCTATTTTTCTATATTTCCGATACCATTTTTATTTCCCGCTTTACCTTTTAGATTCCAGGAAAAAATGGTTACTAAAATAATTGAGGCTATTGTCGGACCGTTTACATGATTTCAACACCTACTACCAATATCGTGGATTGGGATCCTCTGGCGTGAAGTCAGAGGAACGTGGTGACTGACATGTGGGCTCCACCGCTCGCGGGGCCCACCTATCAGTGACCACGTCAGGGGGGAGTTCGCATTAGATGATCCGCTTCCCAATATCGTATACGCGTGTTTGCGTGTGCACGTTAGTGTTTCCTTTCTTCGGAAAAGCTATCTCGCATACGCATCGGCAACACGCACGCGACGTGTATTCTTTTTTTTTCCGTGACTTTTTCGTGGGATTCCTTGTTTTTTGCGACTTTTTTTCGTGGGATTATTTTTTCCCCCAACTTTTTTCCAGTGAGTTAACGTAACTAATTCGGTTAGTTAAGGATAATGACAGTATTAAGATTTAAAACAAATTGAAAAAATTTTAAGTTAGATTTGCAAACTTTCGACTTAATATTTATACTTTGAGGTCAAAATTTGAAAACTTTTAACTCAAACTTCAAAAATTTTCAACTCAAAATTTAAATCTGTAAGACAAATTTTAAAAACTTTCAACTCGGATTTAAAAATTTTCAACTCGAGATTTCAAAACATTTTTTTTAGGGAAAGCACTGTAGGGGAAGCCCCCACAATAAAAAACTTTATTAATGAACAGAAATTACAAGAGATTTAACCAATTCAAAAGAGACTGTCTGTCAGAAACATTTAATCTAAAAACTAAAAGGGAAATATCACTCTTAAATAGAGCTTTCCACGAAGAAATTGAGGGTGGTAAATTCTGAAAAATTAGGGAGTTCCTCTATTTCCAAATGTTCCAGGCTGCATAAAGGATTTTCTCGACAAAGTGTGTAGACCTATAAGAATTCATTGCCTGATGCAGCATATCTTCGAAGGCAAGAGAAATATCCCAGACAATTCCAAATTGAGCCCAGCAATCAGCACTAAAAGGACACTGAAAGAATAGGTGAAAAGTGGTTTCAAAACATTCAACTCAGATTTGAAATCTTTCGACTCAAGATTCGAAAACTTTCAACGCAAGATTAGAAAACTTTCAACTCAATTCAAAAACTTTCAATGCAAGATTTGAAAATTTTCAACTTATATTTGAAAACTTTCAAGCCAAGATTTGAAAACTTTCAACTTAAATTTAAAAACTTTCTAACTCAAGATTTGAAAATATTTTAACTCAATAATGAAACTTTCAACTCTAAATCTAAAATTTTCTCTCATATTTTTAAAACATTCAACTTAATTTTCAAACCTTCCAATTCATATTTAAAATTTTCAACTCAACTATTTATTTATCATTCTATCTAAAACAATCTAGTTAGTGCTAAACAAAAGGGATTAGCACTGATCCCTAGAGATTAATTACTCTAGGATGGGATCCTAGGAGTAAGTAAAAATCTTCTCAAAAACAAAAAATAATTAATTACTCTTTTTTTACTTTCACAATGCTAAGAAGAAATAAAAAGATTAAGATACGTAAAACAAGATGAGTTATTAGTGTATAATTAATTGAGTATTAATTATTTCAAATTTAAAACTTCAATTAATATGATGTTTTAAATAGTTTTTTTCTACAGCGAAGTGGGCGTAGCTTAATTGGTTAGGTTCTTGTGTGGAACCAACCCACCCGGGTTCAAGTTCTGGACTTGACACCCATGATGATTTCGTCAATCTTAAGATCAGTGGTAAGCGTGCGTTGTGAGCACATGTGATTGAACTATGTTTCTAAAAAAAAGTTTTTCTACATTTTTTTTAATAAAGTATTCCCGCGTCCCAAATTATAAGTATTTTTAGATTTCGACACAGTCTTTGAGATACTACTTTAACTAAGAATATCTATCAAAATAAGATGTTTTAAATAAAAAAGAGTTGTATATTATGATAGTTTGTTTAATGATAAATCTAGTAATATTAATTTTAAATGGTTGATCTTTTTTATTTTTGTGCTATTAATAATTAAAGTTAAAAATATTTGACTTGCACTATTCTAAAAATGCTTATATCTTGAGAAGGTGGGAGTGCCCATTAAGGTGGTGTTTGAATCTCCTAAAGATGAACATGAAGATGAAGATGAAAATTAAGTGTTTCACGCAAAATGAGATGGTAATAATATGTGATTAATTAAGTTTTAATTATTACAAACTTGAAAAATGGATTAATCTGATATTTTAGAACAACTTTCATATAGAAAGTGTTGAATGTGGATAGAATTGATTGAGCGAGAGAGATTGCGCAAGAGAGAGAATTGAACACAAGAATGAGCGGATATCTTTATTGATCAATGCGGTACAATTTGTAGATGGGGAAGGGGTGGCAACCGGAGACGCGATGGTTGGGAACCATCGCGTCCGTTGCCAAGGAGCGCCTAGAGAAGAGGCGCGGTTGCCTTCAGTTGCGATCCATCCGTTTATATGGATGAGATCACCCTGTTGTTTCATAACACTCCCCCTTGATCGAATCCAGCTTTGATCATTGCTCTTTCATTGTTCTAGATATCTGTAAAGATAATCTTAGAAATAATTATAGTTAAATGCATCACGCAAAACTCCTCGAAAAACCCATTGGGAAAAATAAGGAGAGAACCGTGATATATTATTGACTATTTTTAGATCTCTATGAGTAAAGCTCATAGTATGATCCAAAATAGTATAATGTCTACAGTTATCATTTAGTAAAAACCCTAGTGGGGAAAAGCCAAATGATAAGACATATAACTTATGTTGATATTACCTCATTAAAAACTTTGGATGAGAAAACCTAAAGGGTGAAACTCATACAAAGGAAAAAGAGTATAATATGACGAAAATAGGTTATTTTCCAGAGGAAGATACTCCCCCTAAATCTTGCAAATTTTTAAGTCGTCTCATACCAATTCCTTCGACACATTTAAAGAATGTGGAGTATGGCAGAGATTTTGTGAATAAATCAGCAAGATTATCACATGACTTAGTTTGCAAGATGTTTATCTCTCCATGTTGCTGAAGCTCATGAGGATAAAATAATTTAGGAGCAATATGCTTAGTGACGTTGCTCTTAATATAACCAGTTTCCATCTGAACAACACAAGCGGCATTATCTTCATAGATAATGGTAGGTGATTCCAATGAACCAATACCACAAGATGTTAATATGTGGTTAACCATTCTGCGAAGCCATACACATTCACATGATGCCTCATATAATGCCATTATTTCAGAATGATTTGTGGAAGTAGCTACTAGAGTCTGTTTAGAAGACTTCCATGAAATAGTAGTTCCACCTTGTAACAATACGAATCCTGTTTGTGATCTAGCGTTGTGGGGATCAGATAGATAGCCAGCATCAGTATACCCAATTAAAGTCGAATCCTGGTTCTTTTTAAAGAAAAGTCCAAGATCTCTTGTGCCATTAAGATATCGAAAGACATTCTTAACTCCAGTCCAATGTCGTTTGGTAGGAGCAACGCTGTATCTTGCTAATAGATTTACTGAGAAAGCAATATCCGGTCTCGTACTATTTGCAAGATACATGAGTGCGCCAATAGAACTAAGATATGGAAAATCAGGTTCAAGCACATCCTCACCATCTTCCTTTGGTCTAAATGGATCTTTCTCCACGTATAGAGATCGAACCACCATAGGGGTTTTAGAAGGATATGACTTGTCCATATTAAATTTCTCCAAAATTTTCTGGGTATATGTACTTTGGTCACAAGGATTCCAGAAGGTAAATGCTCAAGTTGTAGACCTAAGCAAAATTTGGTTTGACCCAAATCCTTCATCACAAATTCCGTCTTTAAATGATGACGTGCTTCATTAATATCTTGTGTATTGCCAATGATGTTGAGATCATCGACATATACCGAGATAATACAAAATTCTGTGGGGGACTTTTTGATAAAGACGCACGGGCAATCATCATTTTTAGTGTATCCCTTTAGTGAAAGGAATTCACTTAATCGGTTGTACCACATCCTGCCCGATTGTTTTAAGCCATAAAGTGACTTCTGCAACTTAACACAATACTTGTTACGATTTACCTTTTGATTCGGGATGTCGATTCCGTCAGGAATTCCATCAGGAAACTTCATGTAAATATCAGAATCAAGTGACCCATAAAGGTATGCTGTCACTACGTCCATCAACTGCATAAATAGACGATTTTGTACTGCCAATGATATTAAATATCGGAAAGTTATACCACTCATAACTGGAGAATAAGTTTTGTTGAAATCAACGCCAGGTTTTTGCGTAAAACCTTGTGCTACAAGCCTTACTTTATATCTCACCACCTCGTTGTTTTCATTCCGTTTCCGGACGAAAACCCATTTGTATCCCACAGGAAAGATACCACGAGGAGTAGGCATTACAGTTGAGAATACATCTCTTTTGTAAAGCGAGGCTAATTCTGCGTCAATTGCATCCTTCCATTTGTTCCAGTCAAAGTGCTTTTGGCACTCTTTTATAGACCTAGGTTCTGGATCAACTTGGAGGCAATCAGCAATTTGTTCAAAAAAATTAATGTCGACAATTGTAGCTCTTCTATCAAAAGATTCTCCAGTTTCAGAGTAGTTGATGGCAATTTCATCAACCCTTATAGACTCATCGTGATCTCCCGAAACAATGTGTCTATGGTCTTCCGAATTCCTAGTCTCAGTATTGTGCACCACCGAGCTAGGTAGCAGACTATCACGATCTGCTTGATATATAGTATCAATTTGGTGTGTACCAACTAAAGGTTGGTTTGCATTTACCGTCTTTCTTTGCTTATTAACAATTGTTTCTCGCTATGTGGCCATACTTCTTCCTCTCTTTTTAGTGAGTGGAAGTTGAGTGGTTTTATTTGGTACCTCCACTCTTTCTGGCGCATTCTGAGCGGGAATGAAAGATTTAGTCACACCTTTATAATTGGTAAATGCATCTGGCAGGTTATTTGCAAGTCTTTGCAAATGTATAATTTTCTGAACTTGAAGTTCAGTTTCAGTTGTACGTGGGTCTGAGGCTGGAATACCCTAGGCATCCCAATCAATTTCCTGGCATTCTTTCTGGTACTAGAAGTCTCCCCCTAATGTCAGGAAATGTTCCTCATCAAAGATAGAGTCAGCGAACCGGGCAGTAAATAGATCACCTGTTAAGAGTTCTAAATACTTTATGATCGACGGAGATTTGAATCCCACATAGATCCCCACTTTCCTGTGTGGGCCCATAGCGGTACGCTGTGGTGGTGAGATCTGTATGTATACAAAACAACCGAACTTACGCAAATAGGAAATACTTGGAGGATTTCCATGTACTAACTGCATTGGGAAAGTTTCATGATATGCAGTTGGTCGTAGTTGGACAAGGTCAGCAGCGTGCAGTACTGCATGACCCCAACACGACGAAGGTAATTTGCAATTCATCAATAATGGTCGAGCAATAAGCTTAATTCTTTTGATCAACGATTCAGCCAAACCATTTTGTGTGTGGACATATGGGACAGAGTGCTGAACCTGAATTCCCAATGCCATACAATAATCATCGAAAGCATGAGATGTAAATTCGGCAGCGTTGTCCATACGGATTGATTGAACCCTATATTTAGGGTAATTTGCCTTCAGCCTTATAATTTGAGACATTAATTTGGCAAAGGCATGGTTTCGTGTCGATAGAAGACACACATGAGTCCATCTAGTAGATGCGTCAATCAAAACCATAAAGTACCTGAACGGTCCAGATCTTGGCACAATAGGGCCACAGATATCTCCTTGAATGCGTTCAAGGAATTTAAGTGGTTCGGCTCTAGTTTTGAGATAAGATGTTCTCAAAATCAGTTTCCCAATAGCACATGCAGTGCATACAAAATCAGAGGATATGGGAAATTTGTCAATGATCAAATTATGACCAATAGAGTTGCCAATAATTTTTCTCATCATCCCGATACTGGGGTGCCCAAGTCGATCATGCCAAGTGTGGAATGCATCAATATTTTGAAAAATTACTTTGTACGCAATATGTGCAATGGGCTTAATGTATGTATAGTATAATCCCGATGTAAGAGATGGAATTTTCTCGCAAATGCGTTTGCCATATCCGTTTTGTTTGGTTAAGAGAAGAAATTCTTCTCGATTATGCATATGAGTTTCAATGTGAAACCCATTTTGACGGATATCTCTATAACTTAGTAGGGTACGGGTTGAATCAGGATACAATAAAGCATCCTCAATTGTAATTTGTGTACCCAATGGGAGTGTAATAGTTGCTCGTCCTGAGCCAACTATCACAGTATCGCGCCCAGCGATAGTCAAAACTTTGCCTTCTCTCTTTTTGAGAGTTTGAAAGTATTTGATCTCCCTAAGTATAGAGTTTGTGGTACCACTGTCCACATGACATAATTCCTCTCCAATCGGAGCGATATCCTTAGACATCTATAGTGAAAGAAGAATTGCTTAGTGAAGAATTCTTTATCCACAATATATACATACATACAATAATGAAAACATCAAATACATAGTATGACGTTTACATAGGTTAATAGTACATACTCTAATGACTAGCAAGTCTTATAACCTTATAATATAAGGGAGTTTGTACTTATCTACTTATTACAACCAATATTGTTTTGACAAACTATAGGATATCAATATAATGTCTCAAACACATTGAGATTAAAGCAGCTTTATCTCTAAGTCGGACGCACTGAGATTACAGTAAATCTCCAAGTGAGTCCATTGAGCAGTATTCGATGAGCATGTCATCCATTGCAGAAAGTGCAGCGGTATCCTCTGGTAGAAGAACGATGTTGTTCTCTGGTTCAATAGGAGCCTGGTGAGAACTTTCAACCTCAGATCTTTCTTTTGTAAGATTGAAGTGAGCTTCAAATCTTAGTTCCTCAGAAGATTTTTTCTCCTTTAGGGATTTCTGATACAGGAGAACAAGATGTTGTTGGGATGCGGCAATCTTTAGCGACATGATAGTCAGATCCATACCTGTTGCAATGCCTGTTGCTATTGCCACGAGGTTATGGTGCCTTGTCCTTCCCTTTTCCTTTCCAATCGACCATTGGATTTGTGCCGTTGTTGTATTTGTGTTTTCTAGTCAGATTCTTAGGGTTATTCGAGTAATTTCCCTTGAATCCTTTGAGTGCGATACTGTTGGTTCAGTATCATGTCCTTTGGAAACATAGTTGATAGAGTTTTCTCTATCTTCTCTGCTTCCATTGGCTCTTTTTCACAAGTTTTCAGTTTGACAAGTGATTGTTTGTAAGCTGTATTGTGTGCTTTGCCTAATAGCTAGCAGTGCTAGAAACATGGACATGCATATGAGACTAATCTAGCAGTGCTTCAGATATCAAAATGAAATTAGGACACATATAAGATTGAGCAAGCGAAAAACTGAATTCAATAGTAGCTATAGTAGAAGCAAAAATCAGTAGTCTGCAGATTAAGCAAGCAATAGCTGCAAAATTCATGTTTTACATCCAGAATTTCTTCATTAGATGGTTCTACAAAAGATCTACTAAAAATGGACCAACCCAGGAAATTATTTTTAGACCATTTGAACCATGTACCAAAATAGTTCAGATTTAAGTAAGTTGTATTCTGCCGACTGCCAAGAGCTTTTTACAGGCCTGAACTAAAGCTGCACATGACTCATTTTTCTTACTACTTACTTTGTACTTTGTTCAGAAAATATGGCATGTGGAATGGCTCATTAATCTACTTGTATTATGGGCACTGTCAAGTATGGGTGAGATCAACTTGTTGGAATCACTTCTGATGAACAACATTTGTCTAGTATTTCTGAAAAATGAACAGCATTCACTTCTGATGCCTCAATGTTATTACGCACTGTATGTTTTTGTGGCATTACTATTACCTGCCAACTAATTTTAAGAATAAACCATTTTCATAACCTTTATGTACAAATTTAAAACAACTCACATTGAGAACCAGAAAACGTGGTCTTTCAACTACTCAACTACCAGGAGAATCAGCATATTCTCACTAGGGCACTACAAACAGAGGATCAGATCCAGGAAGGACATGATAAGAGCTTCAGACTAAGTTAGGAATATTACACAGAACAAATCAAGGGAGAAAGAAGAATAAATCAAGAAACCTTGTGAGGAACAAAGAACAGATCCATGTCCTCCTGCTTCTCCTTGCCGTAGCGCTTAGAGCTTCAACGGCGCCATGGTGAGAGGGTGTGATGCCACGGCGTCCCCCGCCATGCGTGCCACCGTCGTGCGCCGCCGCAGTAGCACGAGGCCACGAGCGCAAGAAACCCTAACAGTGGAAGAGGAGGCTAGGGGAGATGGGAAGGGAAGGAACTCACCGGGGAGAAGGTGGCCACCGGAGGAGTCAACTGCCGGAGGAGAGAGCGTGCCGTCGCCATCGCCGTCCCCGCCGCAGCGCCCCCTCTCGCTGCGTCGCTGCGTCGAGAGGATTTTTTCCTCGCCACTAGAGAAGCTGAATATTTCCCGGCCGATGACGAGGGGAAAACACCGGGGTGGGCCGGGATAAAATCTTGCCTGGGCTTAACCGAACGCCTATACTTGCGTGGGCCGGTACTTTTTCCCCGCCGGGATTTTCCACGGGGATTGGGCCCCGATCCCGGCCGGAAACGGCCCAACTGAACAAGCCCTCATTGGGTTTCTTAGTTGTATTTGAAATCCCACGAGAGGAAAATTTTATTTTGATATCGGAAGCCCAAATTGGTTAGTTACTCCCATCAAGGGCGAGTTCATCGAACTCTACAGTTGCCATGTCCCTATAATCATGATTAACATTATTAATTTACAGAGGTAAATTAATAAAAACATGATATTAAGGTTGTAATCTCAATGCGAAATGTAAAACTTCATATTTTGTAATGTTTCGAAAAGATGTAGGTAATAGACCTGATAATTTGAGTTAGAATTCAAAATTAGGTGGCACAATGTGGATAAGCTCCAAGTAATTAAACAGTGGAGTAGATCTCTTAATAGCGGGCAAGTTATACTTGCTGCCTAAAACACGGTCTCTAGGCAAATATATTCTGGTGAATATACCACAGCCAATGTTTAGGACTCCACTACCTTATGCTCAACCAAATTTCAAATAATCTCATTTTTCAAAACATATTCTCGGAAAATAACACATGTGGGTAATCATCGTGAGATGTAGACCTTTGTAAGATGGGCAAGGTGCTCGCTGCCTAAGTTATGACCAGTGTGGCCAATATGTAGGACTTCATCGGGTAATCATCTCAAAATGTAGACCACTTAATGATGGGCGAGATACTCGTTGCCTAAGTTATGGTCGATATAACCAAAGTATAGGTCTCCATCTCCATATGATTAATTTCCGAGTCAAAATGTGCAGTCGAACATGCATTAAATCCTCCATTAATCATTTTGTATATAATTAAGAGGATTTGCTAAATCAAAGTACAAAATTTATAGAATTTTGTAAATTAATAAAGCGAGAAAGTAGAGCGTGTCTTGAAATAATATGCAAAAGGCATTTTATTAAGACAACAAATAAATTTAGTAAAGCAGGGTATTTAATAAACACATATGTCACATGACATACAACATCAGGAGTCTGAAAGACTATTACATAATTGTCATTATAACTGATGTACTGCTTTAACTAAATTATCAAAGATATATGGACTAATAAGAAAATGCTGCTAAATTAGAAATTAAAAACTAAAATAAATAGTAAATTGGGTGGTGGGCCGAAATCTAAAGGATTCGGCCCACCACCGTGCGGCATTGGGACGGCAAGCAAGGGGCAGCGGGGGCGCTAGGGCGCGGCCCATTAGGCCCGACAGCAAAGAGGCACGGGGGCAAGGGTTAGAACCCTAACCGCCCCCCGCGGGATTTCCGCCGTCGCCGTTCCGTTGCCGACGCCGCCGTGGGGCACGCCGCCGACGCCTCCGTGGGGCGCCACCGACGCCGCCGTTGGGGGCGCCGCCGATTCCATCGCCATTCCGCCGCCGTATCTCGACGCCGTTCCACCGCCTCCTCCGCAGCCGCATCTCGCCGCCGCCGCCGCTTCCATTTCCGCTGCCGCCTCCTCAATCACCCGAGGTCGCCACATCCGCCGTGTCCACCTCCATGCGCCGCCGTGGCCGCCCCTCCATCCGCCGGCGGGTTGCTGGCCGGGTTAGGCCGACGACCCCCCACTCCTTGTCGGAGTCGGAGGACGGCCGGACCCGGTCGCCATTTCCCCCACTCCGTTGAGGAGTGTGCGGCTCGGGGAGCCATGGGGAATGGCGCGGAAGGTGAGGACGGCGAGCAGTGGCTACACAGGCTTGACGGCGAGACGTGGAAGCGAAGAAAACCGGCTCCCCCGTGCACGCTGCTAGGGTTCCAATCCAACCGAACCCCGGCATCGCGGGAGTGGGGAAGTGGCTTCGTCGTGGTGGAGGGGTTGGAGGGGGACGACGGAGCGACGACGAGCGGGGCCGGCGGCGACTCCATTTCCAGTGGGGTGGAGCAATGCTCGCCGGTGGGTGGTACGCCGGTGGGGCGCCGGTGTACCCGAGACGGGCACGGTGGTGGTGGAGGGTGGAAACAGTCGCCGAAGGTGGTGGCAATGGTGAAGGCGATGAGTGCGGTCTCGGCGAGGGAGGCCGAGAACAGTATCGAAGATGAAATCAAGGTAGGCATACCTTCTTCCTTCTTCGATTTCCTTAGTTTCTTCTGTTTCTTTCGCTTTTCTTGAAATCAAAAGCGATGTAGTTTCCTTCTTTCACTTCGCGATCTCCTTCGCGAGAGCGAAAGTGCTGATAACATGTTGAATGTGGATAGAATTGATTGAGCGAGAGAGAGAATTGAACACAAGAATGAGCGGATATCTTTATTGATCAATGCGGTACAATTTATAGATGGGGAAGGGGTGGCAACCGGAGACGCGATGGTTGGGAACCATCGCGTCCGTTGCCAAGGAGCGCCTAGAGAAGAGGCGCGGTTGCCTTCGGTTGCGATCCATCCGTTTATATGGATGAGATCACCCTGTTGTTTCAAACAGAAAGTTTTCGCACGAAACGTTCCGTTTAGCAGTTTGAAAAGCGTGCCACTTTAATCCAAAATTTTATCCACCTTTTTCAGTAGATCAACTTTAGCGGTTCAGAAACGTAGATGCGGAAAAGAAGAAAGTCTTCCTCCATTTATGGACTAGAAATTAAAGTTGAAACGCTTCTGACTGCTTGCCTCCTGCCCTCTCTCTTTACTCTCTCATCACTCTTCTTCCATCGTGAGATGCTTGCAAGCTTCATCCAAGAACTCATCGCCCATCTCGACATCGCAGTAAGTTTCCTTCATCAAGTTCTTGTTTCCCTTTATGTCAAAAAAGTTCTTGTTTCCCTTCCCATCCTTCGTGCGAGAGTTTTCTTATCTTCTCTCTCTCTCTTTTTTTTCATTTTCTCACTCAAAAATTGTGCTCTGGTACTGTAATGGGGAACTTATATTCCTGCATTAGGGTGTTCCTGCTTGTCCTGTGCTTGGACTTGCTAAGATGATCATCCTGCCTGCTAATAACCGGAAAATCATGACATCATCCTGTCTACGGAAATTTATTACTACATCTTGTTTAAAAGAAAATCAGTGCAGGATGTAGCATGCATTGATTATTTAATTTCCATGGCTCCATGCAGTAATCTGAAGATTGGGAAAAAAATCATTCAAGTAGTACATGTTTAAGGAGGAAACTACCTATTTCCTGCTGTTTTAATATTGTGTTTCTACTTTCTACTGAATATGAATCTGACTTGAAGCTGCAATTTTTAGTTCACATGGCTGGAGGTGGTTCTCATATGAAGAAGTCTTGTGCTTGTTGCAAGAGATACCTGGAACATTTGGGTGGAAAAATGAGTTGTTTCCTCATTAGAATGACTACTGATTATATGCATAGCATGGTAAGATCCTCACAGATTCAGTGTCTTTTTCTCCTAGATGTATATCTCATCTGGTAATACATCCATGAATATGATTGAGATATCCCTAAAAAACAATTAGTTGGATCGAGCTCCTACTGAGAAGTTTTCCTCTGTTCCTAAATATATCATGGTTGTTCACATTATCACATAGGATGCTTTGAACTGAATACTAGTATATTAATCTTTGGTAAACTTGATTTGAGCTGTTGATTAAGTAAAAAATTATTGCAAACCTCAAGTAATAAAATGCTAATATTTTCTTACCAATAAGGGGAAGTATGTGAATAGGACAGGACAGAAGTCACGAATCGATTTTTGCACAAGCATTTTGATAACATAATTGTACCTGCCCAGTCAAAAAATTAGGAGGAAAATATTAATAATGCATTGATACTGTGGCCCAATGAGCCAATATATAGAGACGGAGTACATGTGACAGAAGATTCCAAACCAAAAATAATACAGTTATAAGTAGTAATAGTCTCTGACATCCTTACAGCCTAATGCCACGAGCATGACATTGTCAGTTTTTTACCAGTAGTCACCAGTTAACGTTAATCTAACAAATTAGATTAGTATTGATGGTTAAAATAAATACCGTAGATGGTAAGGATGATTCTTTAAAATATAATTTATACCCCTCTTAATTAAAAGATGTACTGGTTGTGTATGCGTTTCCTTCCTGAAATTCATACCTTTTACACTATATCGTGTTTAATGTTACCCTTCTTGTTTGGAGAAGTCTATATCAATGCTTTTCAATATTATTGCTACAGATAATTCCAGATAGGTTTGTGAACCATTTTGGAGGAAAGATCCCAGGAACCATAAAATTGGAATCTCCTAATGGTATTCTGTATGTTGTTGAAGTCACCGAGTGCATGAATAAGATGGTCCTACAATGTGGTTGGGAGGCATTTGTTGATGCCCATCACATAAAAGTGGGTGACTCTTTGTTGTTCCGGCATATCGAGAATTCCTGTTTTGAGGTTATGATCCTAGATTCTGATGGCTGTGAGAGAGTATTCTCCTGTGCTGGCATAAAAACCAGTTCTTGTGTTCAAGACAAAACTGTAGATCCTGTTGATACTTCAGGCAGATCTAGTGATGATACCGCGCAACCATCACGGAGTGAAAGATTTGCTAGGTGTCAAAGGGATACGTCCAATGATCATAGAAACACTGCAAGCTTGACAGCAGTGTCCTCATCATCTGAGGAATCAGGTAAATTATTTGCAAATATGCCTCAAGTTTTAGACTGGTATACCTTTAGTTTCTTGTGAAATTGTTTAGAAAAGAAATCGAACCTCATTTTTTATTGTACAGTTATGTAATCATGTAAATTTGTTGTAGCAGAAAATGTTTCCCTGAAAAGCAATAGGAATGGAGTTTCTGATGAATCTCAGGAGAGTGAGGATTCTGAAGGCCCTGCTGGCCCTCCCTACATTCTATCATGGAAGAGCAAGAGTCGTCTATCTTCATTGCAAAAGAAGATAATCAAAGATAAAGTACGGTCCATCCAATCCGAAGTCCCCATTTATGTAGCAATCATGAACAAGAGCAATATTGGGTTAACTAGTTCCCCTTGCCAGCTAGTTAAGCTCTTTCCCTCTCTGAATTTTTCAACTAATAACACTTCGTATCGGCGAACTATTTGGCTAGCTTGAAATTTAGTTTCTAGTTACATAGTACATCGCATAATTGGCACACTTATCACTGTAACTAAGCTTGTAACACCCATGGTTTTTCCATGTGAGAAATAGGAATTGGGAGCAAGATATGCAGCTGCTGTGCATCTTCCAGACAGGAGGCAAACCATGGTGCTCCAGCGGATGGGGCAGCGATGGGACACCGTGATGCAGACCAAGAGTGGCAGATGCACCACCAGGCGGTTCCTGATCAATGGCTGGAGCAGGTTCGTGCGTGACAACCGCCTCGGCGTCGGGGATATCTGCCTGTTGGAGCTCAAGAAACACGACAGCAAACTCACCATGACTGTTCATACCATCTTCAGTCAGCAGAGTTAGTTAGCCGGCCTTGTGATGGTGCAGATCAGAGCAGATTGGCAAGCTCTTAATTTCTCCTCTTCTGCTATATGTGTTTTTGGGTTCATGTTCTGGGGAGTTTTTAGCTATGCAGTTATGCTGCTGGATATATGTATGTATAACTGCTCCCAACAATCCTACTGTGCTGCAGTTGTTGCTCCCTGTTTTAATTTGTATGGCTTACTCTTATCATAGTACTTTCTTGTTGGATACACTACCCAATTGCTATATATTCCACAGGTAGCCTGCTCTTTCTGGGTCTGTCCAGGTCGATATGGCGACTGTTTAGCTAGGGATGTAAGTAGGGGGTAAAAACGGCCATGGAAATTCTAGACCGACCGACACCTAGTTTCTGATTTTTATAGTTGGAAGAAAGTCTCACATATAAGTATGACAAAAACATATGTATTTGTCCGGCGTTCGTTTTCTAAATCAGCGTGCATATGTATGCCCTTTCACCCACAACCCCAAATCCACCCATCCCATTTCACAGATCCATCGATGTCTCCCACAAAATCTCCCCCTCGTGCATCATCGCCGTCGTCAATTATGAATTTGAGCTCTTATGCTAATTAGGGCATGACGGATGCTCAACACCTATGGATGAAACAACCGGAGGTAAAACCCCGCGTCGCCTCTCGCGCAGGCGGCTCGGGGGGCGAAACCCTAGCCGCCCGCGCCACCACACCCTCTTCCCTTCCTCCACCTCGCCGCCGCCGGAACTCATCGGCGGCAAAGCCGGTGGTGAGCTGGGAAGGCGGCGGCGAAGCCAAACGGCTCGGCGGAACCGCCCTTGCAAGAGGAGGACGGGGCAAGGCCATTGATGCGCGCGGCCGGAGGCGGAGACGGCAGGTCGGCTTGGGGCAGCGGATCCGGCACCTCTGTGGCCAGATCTGGCCCCCCCACCCACGGATCCGGCCGGCGCGGTGAGCAACGCGGCGACACAGGCGGAGCAGGCGGCTAGCGGCGCGAGGGAGGACGGCGAGGCAGCCTGGAACCGGCGGCGGCGGGGGTGTTGGGGTCGCCGCGTTGATTCGCTGAGGCAAGCCCGACGACGCCAGCTTGCTCCGCCATGCCCCCGTCGGGCGTCGTCGCCGGTAGGCTGCGAGTCCGTGACTCGTGCGGGATGGGCGGGAAGGAGGAGGACGAGGCCGCGAGCCAGGGCAAGGCGGCGGCCGGTGGTGTGTGAGGTGGCGGCCGGCGAGGCTTTGGCCGAAGCGCGGCCATGGTCAGCGGCGTGAAGCTGTGGGCGGTGGTGCTGCGTGAGGAGGAGGCCGGTGCACGCGCTTGGTCACCGAGGTCTTCTCTCTTGGCAGCTTGAGCTGTGGGGGCAGGTGGGTTGTGCTTGGGCGTTGAAGAGATAGCGTGGTGGTCCAGTGATGGTCGTTGTGCGGGATGGTTGTGTGGGGCTTTGTTTGGGAATCGCTAGCGAAAGCCTTGCCAGGCCATGGGCCGGCATGACGACGACGACGTCTTTAGGCGCCGTTCCCCTCCTTGGAGGCGTCGTTTTGGCGTTGACCCCTCCTAGCACCAAGACCCTTTGCGTGCAATGGTAGTCATTGGTGGATTCCTGCAATGTCTCCGAAGCTCTACAAGACTAGGGTGTTTGACGAGGCCTTCACTGCGTTGGTTTCGTTCTTTGCTCCACGACAGGTGTTCGTCACTCTTATTTGTTTATTGTTGGGTAGAGTCGGAGCTGCTTCGTTGTTGGGGTGCGACGAAGCTTGGCAAAGATGGCACATTGCAATCTCTTTATAGGATTGTTGATGCTAGCTGTGAGTAGGAGTGGTCCCTTGGTATTTTGGGCTGATGTCCTTCGTGGGCGTCGCTTTTGTTTGTTCATTTTGACGTTGGGGTAGTATCACAATGAAGTCGAAGCTGCTGTGTTGCTTGGGTGGCAAGCTTGGCAACGATGACATGTGTGTGCTGTCGTATCGTCTCTATGGCAAGCTTGACCGATGCCTTGTGTTGGGCTCCGTCGTGGTAGCTTAGGTTAGGTTAGCTGTTGGTGTGGTGTTGTAGTTGTGGTTTTCGCTCAGTTTTCCCTAATTAACTGAGCATTGGTTTGGTTCCATTTTCTCCTTAAAATGAGATATCTTCTTCTTAATATAAAACATCGGCAATGGCCTGATAGTTCGGAAAAAAAAAACACCTATGGACGAAGAGCTTTTTCTGGCGCGGTGCTACTGCAATTCATCGAATGCAGGGTTTGGGCAGGTTAATTTGGCGCCTGTTCAGGGATGATATAATAGAGTGAATCCATTGTGTGCCACTTACTTTATCCCCGTTCTAAAATATGCCACTGAGTTTATCAAGTTCTACAATATATCATCGTATTTTGCTTAACTTTTATAATATACCATCGCCTTCTAATTAGCCTCCGTTAGTACTGTGTAATTTTGTTCTAATGACCAAAATACCTCTGGACAAGAATTTCCAAAATTTGGCTGAAAATTTCGAAATATCATATTGTAAACTAGCATAGAAGTTGCCCATCTTGAACTTTGGAAGTTTTACAATATGATATTTTAGAATTTTTTTACCAAAATTTGAAGTTTTGGTCCCAGGGGTATTTTGGCCATTAGGATAAAAATATATAGTATTAACGGAGGCTAACTGGACGGTGATGGTATGTTATAGAAGTTAAGCAAAATACGATAACATATTATAAAACTTGACAAACTCAGTGACATTGTAGAACAGGGACAAACTCAGTGGCACACAATGATTTCTCTCATGATAATAATGGTTTGAGATGATAAAATATATAAGGAAAAATGCTTATATTCTTGGACAAATTTTAGAAGTGCAGAGGGAGCAAATGTTAAAAGTACATACTCATAAATATCAACACTATGCTTTATTAGATCATACAAAAACAAACAAGCCACATATGCCTGCACTATACATATATACACACATACAGCACAAAGAATAAAAAAGAAAAAGGAAAAATCAATACAGGCTAGTAGGTCATACTGACTCATTCCAGATTTATATATAAAAGTAGGACGAAATGAGTATATGAAGGACCAACGATCGATACACTCGCGGGCACACACTAGAAAAAACACACTTAATTGAGAAATTCTATAGTACTTGACAAAATATCTCGAGGCACCAAAATTTTACACTAGAAAATATGATACCTCCTGATACTTTCTCAACGACGTTAAAATTAGTCACTTATTATTTACTCCATCCGTTTCACAATGTAAGTCATTTTAGCATTTTCCACATTAATATTGATGTTAATGAATCTAGACATATATATCTATTTAGATTTATTAACATCAATATGAATGTGGGAAATACTAGAATAATTTACACTTTGAAACGGAGGAAGTACCTAGCTAGTACTTCTCACAACACACGGACACATACATGCACGTACACAAATTAAGCTGCGAGATCACATCACACGGCGACGTACGTACGTATAATAAACATAATTCATATACGTAGCGCTGGAAGAGTTCACAGATATACCTGCAGGCATTTATATATACGGATCAGTATAGTATATTGTTTACGTTATGATCTTATAGGGAGGCACATGTGAGTCTCCACGCGGGCCGTGGTGGTGTCCGCCGCGGCCGTGGTGGTGTCCGCCGCCGCCGCCGCAACAGCCGGAGGACACGTCGTCGCCGTCGTTGGTGGGTGCCAACAACGCGCGGCGCCCGCCGTGGCCGCCGCCATGGTGACCGTGGCCGTGGTCGTGGTGATCGGTTACCGACGACGAGGCGGCGGCGCCGTCACCGCCGTGGCCGCCGCCATGGTGATGGCCGTGGTCGTGATCGGTGATCACCGACGAGGCGGCTCCTTCACCGCCATGATGGTGGCGGTGATCGGTGGTGACCGACAAGGCGGCGTCGTGGCCGCCGTGGTGGTGGCGGTGGTGGTCGTCGTCGTCGTCATGGTGATCGGGACGGTAGCCGGAGACCGTCGTCTTGGGTGGCGAGGCGGCGGCGGCGAGGAGGACGGCCAGCGCGAGCACCGGGAGCCACCTGGTGATCATCACTGATGCAGCCATTTCACCTGTGGTGTGGTAGAACTATGTACGTAGCTGGAGGAGGAAGTTTGGTTTTTCCGGCTTGTGTGTCACGTTCACGCACAAGTGAGCTCTCTTTTATATATAGGATTAGGCCATATTTAGTTCACAAACAAACAATTTACTCTGTCACATCGAATATTTGGACACATATATGCATGTATGGAGTATCAAATATAAAAAAAATAATTACACAGATTGCGTGTAAATTGCGAGACGAATCTTTTAAGCCTAATTGCTCTATAATTTGACAATGTGGTGCTACAGTGAACATTTACTAATAAAAGATTAATTAGACTTAATAAATTTATCTCGTAGTTGATAGACGGTATCTGTAATTTGTTTTGTTATTAGTATACGTTTAATACTTTAAATGTGTCCCTATATATTTGATGTGACACGTCACCATTTTTCGTCGCCTTAACTGCAAACGCACCAGCGAATCGATTGACCGATCTCGGTCGCTGCTAGCTCCGACTGCACTAACTGCAGTGTGCGTGCGTACTGATCTGCTGCCTGGCTAGCACTGACCATGCGTCCATGCGATAGATTAGATAGTGGTTAACTAATTATCTTTTGCTTTTCGATACTAAAACCGCGGTGGCTATATGTTTAGATTTTACAATTCTAGCTACATGGGTTAATTTAGTAGTGTGCTGCGGATCTAGCCGATGGAATACGTGCAGTTTCAGGTTTCGATCTGTTAATTACTAATTAACTTGGGCGCCATTAGTTAATTGATTCCTCATTTAAAGGTTAATTAATTCGATCGTGGTGGGAAGCATATCGTGACTAAGTGGGGGTTAAGATCGATGGATGCATGCATACAGATAAATTAAGTTACTATCAGACAAATGGAGTGCTCAAGGTAGGACGACGAACCGGTTGATCAAGCCCACACACTGTGCAGACTAGCAGACACAAGAAGTAAACACTGTTTTCCATTTTTCCCCTTGCGGCGGCAAGAAAGACGCTTTTGATTTTTACTAGTTCGAAACTGATAAGTTTTTCCGTAGTTACAACTTACAACGGTAGATGAGGGAACACGGAAAGAAAGGAATAAAGTACTCCATCCGTTCTGGATTTTGAGCGTTTGCTTACGCTGTTTGATCACTCGTCTTATTCAAAATATTTTGAAATTATTATTTTTTTTACTTACTTTTGTCGACGTTTGATGTCGCGATTCCGGTATTTGCATGGTATGGGGATCGTTGGTACTAGGATATATGTGAGATTGAGATAAAAAAGACGGGGACGAGGACTTTTATACAGGTTCGGTTCCCTAAATTGTCAGATAATAACCCTACTCCTGTTGGCCGAAGCCGGTCGTTGCTCTTATTCACCATAATCACATCAGTACAATATTTGGGGTAGTCTATCTAACTGTTGTCGACATGGTGATCTGAAGTTCTGACTCGTAGTCGACAACAGGGTAGCCTTCCTCCTCGAATCCGCATCCAGCGAGATCAGAGACAGCGCTAGATCCCTATAGCCGGCCTCTGTAGGTACCGGATAGGGTTGGCCCAGGCATATCTCTGATGTCGATATCCGGCGGCTTGTCTTGGCGTATGTTGGCTTGTATGTTGATCTTGTGTCTTAATCTATTATTCCGTATCCCCTCTCCTCCTAGGGGGCCTTGTATTTATACCCATAAGTGTCCCCTTATCCAAGTAGAACTAGGGAAACCAATATGGATACAATCCGAGTAGTCCTTGTCATTTCCATGTAGAACTCTAGTTGTCTTTCCTTATCCGGAACTCCTCTTATATCCGAAGGTTGTTTCCGTATAAGACATGGTATGTGGTGGGTCCTGCCGAGATTTGGTCGACTACTATTAGGTATATGGTATTCATAACCCTGACAACTTTATTATTCAAAGTACTTTAAGCATAACTTTTTATTTTTTATATTTGCACAAATTTTTTGAATAAGAAGAGTGGTCAAACAGTGCAAGTAAAAACTCAAAATCCCTTATATTATGGGACGGAGGGAGTATCATGGATTCATGGTGGCACAGCGATAAAACCCAAAATATTTTTTTTTACGGGAAACGAGAGCTCTATTGATTAGGGAACATGGTTACAATCATGCCTCAGATATTGAAAAATTCAAGCCGGAGCCATCTCACGCCAAACCGCGCTCTGCCCTGACCGCTTTGCAAGCTGGGCAAGTTCATGAGCTACCCTATTACACTCTCCTTGACTAAAAACATAACGTCCTTCGTCTCACGCCACAAGAAGGCCCATCTTGATCTATCTTCCCCTTTGGATTTGAGTCTTGCGATCACCGTAGTGCAATCTGATTCTAGCTCAACTGGCAAAAGTACTCATTCCACTGCAAGTTTTAGTCCTTCACAGCAAGCCAACACAAGTTTTAGTCCTTCACAGCAGGCCAACAGTTCGACTTCCTCAGCCTTAGCACAGCGTCTGACAAATCTCTAGGAAGAGAGAATTGCCTTCCCCTCTGAGTTCCTGATGATGATGCCAATGGCGCCTATGCCCTATTCTACCGAAAAGGAGAAAATTGGGATTATACTATTGTCGAAACAAGTATAATCCCAATAATCCGAAAAGGAGTAGGGTATTACTTCTTCGGGCTTACGCTTGCGATCCTTGTGGTTGGCACTTCCACTCCCCCCTGTAGTCGGCGTATCTTTCTTTGGCTTCCAAGTGCTGCCTGACTGCTTGGATGCAGTGTCAGCGTCTTCTGCTTTGGCGTACTCGTTGCTTTTTCAAACATGTGCTTGACCGTCTTGGGAGGCTTGCGTTCAAACTTGCCGACCAAGAGTTCATGACGAATACCCTTAGTGAAGGCGGCGATGATAAGGTCGTCAGTGATGTCGGAGATCTTGTTACGTTGTTTAGAGAAACGTCGAATATAATCTCGAAGGGATTCTCCGGACTTCTGGATGACGTTGTAAACATCAAACTGGGTACCAAGGCGTTCAAAAGTGCCCTGGAAGTTGGCGATGAAGTGGTCGCGAAGCTCCGCCCAGGATCTGATCGTGCCACGGGGTAATCCGTGGAGCCAGGACCGGGCAGAGTCTGCTAAGACCACGGGCAGATAATTTGCCATGGCTTTGCTGTCTCCTCCTGCTGCGCGAATTGTGAGACCGTAGACGGTGAGCCAAGACTCGGGATTTGTCGTGTCGTCGTACTTCTCAATCCCAGTCGGTTTGAAGCCGGCTGGCCAATCCACTCGACACAGGTCACTTGTGAAGGCAGCAACTCCATCCACATCGTCGTCGTAACGATCTGGTGAACGGTGGGGGATGTGACCTCTCCCTGCACGACGCTGGTTGATGGTATCGCGAAGATCGATGGGACGCCTACAATGTGGAGAGCGAGGCTGTTCAGCCCGACGCTCCCTGTGTCGATCGGCAGGCGAGTGAACAGATCGTTCACCATGATCCCTGCTCCTGCGACTAGATCCCGTGCCGACAACGCTGAGGCTCGGCTGGTGATAGTCTTGAGATCGTAGAGGTGGAACTCGGCTGCCAGTCGGCGTACGGACGCTTGAGGAGTTCACTGGGACCGAAGCGGCGATCATGGTCTTGGTCTGGTTTAAAATGTTGAAGACGTGGTCAGGTGCATCTTCATGAAGTAGAGTGTCCAGAAGGGTGATCGCAGCAATCGCGTTTTGCTGCGGAGTGCGGAAAACCGCCGTGCCTTCAATGTCTTGTTGTCCGATGAGCTCTCGCGCTCGCCGCCCAGCCTCCAAAGCGCGCTGCCGCCGGTCTTCAGCTTCCTTCGCAGCCCGTTCGCGTTCCTGTTGCTCACGCTGCAGCCGTTCTCGCTCTTGTGCTTGTCGCTCTTCCTCCAGTCGGCGACGCTCGGCTTCTTGTCGTGTGCGCTGTTCCTCTGCTTCTCGGGCTTGACGCTGCTCTGCCGTCTCGTTATCAGCCATGAAAACGCCGAAGAAGAGAGGCGTGTAGTTGTCTTCGTAGCCTTCGTTGAACTCGTCGAGGTTGCTGTAGTCGTAGTGGTAGCCGAAATCATCGTACTCGAGGATCTCCGTTGGTCGAGAATCGACACCAAGGGAGCTAAGGTAGCCATCTAACTCTTCCGTCGAAACCGTCCTGAGAGGTTGGAGTATGACGCCGACTTCCCTGGAGCTAGATTGGATCGGGGCCGAGGCCGGATTCCGTCTAGTTCTACGGGAAGAAGACACCCTTGTGGTGAAGACCGCGGCCAAATCGTTGGGGAGTCTCATTAGGATTGTGGGATAGGCCACATCGTCTTGATCAAGTTGTGTCGGAGTAGATTGGATCTCGCCCGAGTGGTTTGAAGCCGATTCGGTTGAGATGATCTTGGGATAGATCTCGGTCGAGTTCGGGATACCGAACGGGGCGGAGACCTGGCCTCTCCCTGACTGGTCCGAATCCGAGTCAAGGAGAGAAATCTTGCCGAAGTCGTTGGTGATGAAGTCGAGGCTGCCGAACCGGAATGCCTGCCCAGGGGGAAGACGAAGTCGTCGATGCCGGAGACGAAACCCATCGCACTAGTCGGTGAAGAACTTGACGCTACCCCTACCTGGCGCGCCAACTGTCGAAACAAGATTTCGGCAATACTAAAAGGGGGTGGCTATCAAGCTGGAAAAGTAGATGGGTTTAGAGACAAGTGATTTTATACAGGTTCAGGCCTTCTTAGAAAGAAGTAATACCCTACTCCTGTCCGGGGATTGATCCGCCGAGTATATTATTAATCGTATGATCTGGGAGCAAAATCGTACCCAAGAGGCACCCGGACCCCTTCTTATATAGGGGAAGAGGTCCGTTTTACAAAGTACAGCCCATATCCCTAACGGAATAGGTAGTTACAGATAAGACAATCGTAACCGACTAAGATCTGCAATCATAACCGACTAAGATCTCGGATATTTCCTTGATATACAAGTTTGAAATTTAACCCGAGTCCCTAAAAGATATTCTGTCTACATATGGTACCCCCATACCCAGTCAGATATACATACCATGTGGGTATAGGGTATCCATAATCTCCACAACTATCGTAAAAGAGTAGTTTCGCTAAAATGCTATCGCTTCAAACTGATTCATTGTAATGCTATCCTAAATTGAGAGGTTTCACCAAAATGTTATTTTCGTTCTTTTATGTGAATAGAAATATTTTTGCTCAATTTTATATTTTTGTCGAACCAAAATACCCCTAACATGGGCCCCACCTGTCATACTCTCTCCCCTCTCTTTCCCCTCTTCCTCCCCCACCATCTCGATCTCTGGTGAGGTCGCTCCACCAGCGGCCGCACCAGAAGCAGCCGGCAAGACACTCCCTTTAACTCCTCGATCTCTCGCTCTCCACTTCATCTCGCACTCTCTCATCCCACTCTTGTTTATTTGGAAGCATTAGGTCAGCAACCCATTTAAGTCTTGCTCTACTTCTTTTGCCCAGAACTTTCAAGTTATGTTCTCTTGGAATCTAATTGTCTCTCCAAATTTTGATTTTTGACCCCGAACCAACACGCCAGATAATTCCTTTTTTCAGTAATTCCAGGCCATACTCGATTCCTTTCCAAGTCTCTGAAGACTCACTGGGGGAATGATGTATCAGATAACTCACCATTTGGATAATACTTTGCTTTAAGAACCTTAGCACATAGACTATTCGGGTATTGAATGAGGCGCCAGGCCTGCCGAGCTAGGGGAGCTTGATTAAAGAGCTTCAGATCTCTGAAACCAATTCCTCCCTGACTCTTTGGGTTAACAAGCTGATGCCAAGAGATCCAATGGACCTTGCGCTTATGACGATCTTCCCCCCACCAAAATTTTCTAATCAGCTACATATATTCCTCACAAAGGCTAACAGGAATTTTGAAAACGCTCATCATGTACATCGGCAGAGCTTGCAGGACTGATTTGATAAGGACTTCCTTCCCTCCATTGAAAGATTTTTCTCACACCAGTCGGATAGTCTTTTCTCAAACTTTTCTTTTAACGACTGAAACTTCCCGGATTTTATTCTGCCCGAAGGTGTTGGGAGGCCCAGATACTTCTCTTCAAACACTGTCTGTTTAACTTTCAGCAAAGTTTTAATAGACTGTTGCGTGTTGTCAGTCTTGTCGACGGTGGATACCAGTCACGCCCAGAAATTCACGAACCAGAATTTCTAAGCTGAATGTGTATTAAACCCCTGTCCAGGACCAGCCAGGGTACACAAACGACAATTGTTGACATACAGATCCACGTCTTACAAAAATATAAAAGATTACAAATGCAGCGGAAAAGATAAAACGAGCTAGACTTGGAAACTTGACTTCTGCAGCAGGGCGACTCCACTCCACAGGCAATCCTTGACGACAGCGACGAAACCAACTTCGACAAGACAGCTCCCACTAGGAAGATCTTCAGCTCTGGTGTGGGGGAAAGAGAGCAAGACTGAGTACTACCCACTGTACTCAGCAAGTCATACCGGAAGAGGAGGTATGATGCAGGATATATCCAAAGGAGGCTAAAGGCTCATTTGCATAAAGCTAGCATTTAAAAGCAGTAGTTGAAAGCGGTACAACAGCTGTAGTGATTTATCAATATTAACCAATCATTGTCCAACGCTACACCACGTTGCAACAGGCCCAAACCCCTCCTGAACTAACCAGTTCCATTAGCTAGCTAGGGGTGAGACTAATCACGGTGAATCTGGTCGACCGCCCATAACCGCGGGCACGGCTATTCGAATAGTTTTACTTTGATCAGAGGTGTACAACTGTACCCACAAGACACAGCCCCACGACACGTTCACGTGTGCCGACATGCCACCACGACATACCGGAAAGAGGCCGTGACAGGACCCTTCGCATAACCCCCTCTAACCGATCGCACCACACCTTAGGGTTCGCCCCCGTCCGCAGCAGGCAACGGGCAGCCCCCCTTTCGTGCCGCAGTGAATCCGGAAGCCGATCAACCGGACACCCCGGCCGACCCAACTCCATCACGCCCACCCTCGCCTGGGTACGTCGGCTAGAGAAAAGCTACACTACAAGCCCAGCCGTTGCCCACGCTGGCTTGTGGTAAGCACGATAAATTCTTCCAGGGTTTCCCGCGAACCGATCCTTAATCGCCATGGGCACAACTAGAAAAACCATGCACCCACAGCCCACCGTGTAGTGTATTTTAATAAGCCCACACCATTACGGTGGCACTAATCCAAAGCTATTGCCAAAAATCAAAGTCTATGCTTTAATGTGATTCCCTTTTTGTGTACTAGTAGAACTAAGCATGGCTAAGCATTTCCTAAACCAACATCTAGTCATTTTAATACCCGAGTTAGCAATGGCATAAGGTAAACAATATATGGCTGAGTAGTAGGACCCATCCCACGTGATATTGTAAAACGATGCAATATTTAATAGAAAAGCGGGACATTTGTAAATTGGGTACAATATGATCGATTATAATGCACGACTTGCCTTGCTCTCGCACTGATGAGACCACAGCAACGTCTTCGAGAAACTGCAGATCGACGAAACGGCCGAAATCTACGCGACAAACAAAGCACACAAGCAAAACAGGCTATAAGACTACTGAAACAGGAAACAAAACCATTTTTAATGGATTCTATGCATTTTTATGAATTTACTGAGACTTGAATGGACTTAATCGGAGCTCGGATGAATTAGATATGATTTTTAGAAGATTATCTGTGTTTTTACTAATAAAGAAAAGGCCTTAATGTATTTATTGCGCAATAAATCCCAGGGCTGACGTCATCAAGGGGGGGCGCCGACAGGCGGGACCCGCATGTCAGCGGCGCACGGGTGGCCGGTCTACCGTGGACCAGGACCACACGGGTGGTCCACCGCCGGTCCACGGGATCGACGGCCCGGATCGGCCCGGGGCCGATCGGACGGTGCGGCGGCGGCCTGGCTCGGCTCGGCTCGGCACAAAGCCGGCCGGCCGGCCATGGCAAGGGCGGCAGCGCGCGCGCGCGTTGCCGGCGACTGCAACCGACGGTGCAAAGGCGGCGGCGCAAAGGCGGCGGTGCACGACCGGGGCGGCGGCTCGACCCGACGCGGCTAGGAGGGAGAGGGAGGGGAATAGAGGAGGAGGGATGCCTCACCGAGAGTGGCCGGCGCGGAGGAGGACGACGGCAAACGGCGACGGCGAGCCACGGGAGGACAACGGCGGCGGGCGGACGAGCTCCGGGATGCCCTAAGAGAGGAAAAGAGAGAGATTAGTGGGAGGGAGGTGAACCACGGCGATCGGAAACCATGGCCGAAGGCGGCGGTGGAGGTGGTGCTCACCGGAGTGCGAGGGGATGCGGGCTCCGGCGACGGACCTCGATGGAGGAGGGGCGGACGGGGTGGCCCTTGACCTTGCGAACCCGACAACGGTGACGGCGCGGCGCGGCGGCGAGTCTAGCGGCGGCTAGCGGCGGCCGGAGCAGCGGGAGCAGCGGCGGCGGATGGGTGCACGACGCGGGAGCGATGGAGAGCTCGGGAGAGACCGGCGGCAAAAGGAAAAGTGAGGAGGAGGATGGGGGTGGATTTTATAGGGGCGGAGAGGTCGGGAACGGCCCGGGGTGGCCCCATTTCGCCGGCCGACGTGGGGAGTGGGGGAGAGGAAATGGGGGAATTCAAAATGCGAATCCCGCCCCTTTTCGAGCGCACGCGCGAGCCAGGAGACGCGGGGAGAGGGCGGCGTCGTGGGGAGGACGCGTGGGCGACACGGCGTGGGCGCGGGAGGAGCGGCGGAGGTGGGCGCGGCGGCGGTTTCGGCGGTGGTGGCGACGTGGGGGCGGGCGGCCGGAGGAAGGGGACGACCCCGACAGGTGGGGCCCACCTGTCGGTGTCCCGGGGAGAGAGGGAGGGGCGGATTGGGCCGGCCCACAAGAAGGAGGGCGCGCGCGGCGGCGGGGTGGACTAGGCCGACGGCCCAAGAAGAGGAAAAGGAGAGAAAAGAAAAAGAAAAGGAGGAAAAGATTTTCCCTGGGATTTAAAGATTGCATGTGCTCAATTTTAATTGGTTAAAATTATTTAGAGAGCTCTAAAAATTCCACTAAAAATCTCGTTAATGTATTGGAGCATGGGGAACTCAAGAAAAATTCCACCACGCCGAATTTGATTATTAAATGCATTTATTAATTAAGGATTCAACTCTAGGTTAATTCAACAATTTCTTTAGGCGATTTATTTAACAAATTTTAAAGCTGGAAAGGGGAACTTCAGGGCGTGACAATACCCGTAGACCAGATATAGAGGGTATTGGGGTACGCTGGTATAAGGATCTATGTAATATGACATCAAGCAAACAGAAGACAAGGATTATATTGGTTCAGTCTCCTTGGAAGGTAATAGCCCTAATCCAGTTGGTATGGGATTATATGATGGAAACCACATATTACAAAGGGAATAACAGAACTCGATGATACCGACGAGACCGTAGTCGAGTTGGTTCGACTAGATCACCCAGCGACTAGGCTCCTGTAGGCTTCGACTTCATAGGCTGTGGTGGAAGTGTTGGCGGTGTGATTCGATGCCCTAGGTCCTCCCCGGGGGGTCACTTTTATACCGCGGGTCAGTCGATCTCTAAGTAGAACTCGGAGATATCAGACCCCACACGATATGGTAACGACCCAGTTCTGTCCGAGTAGGACTCCTTCCATCGGTGGACTCCATTTCTATCACGTGACAGATTTCCTTAATGTATACAGGAACTACCCGTATACGCGCAGGTATACCGTATCGGTATACAACGTATATCCAAGGATAGAGGGTATACCTTATCTGTAACGCTGACAAGTCTAATATGCAAAAATCATTTTTGCAGATAGTAAATTCGATTTCTATAACCCTACAATGTCATAAAAAGCGAACATCACCATGTCATCCTCACGTGGGCGGCTAGCGGGCGAACCCTAGCCGCTGCTACCCTTCCTTCCTTTGTATTTTCTGCCTCACCGCCGCTAGAGAACCGTGTGATGAGCCAGGACGATGGCAGGTGGCGTGGTGGTTGAAGCAGGTGGTCGGGTGGAGCTGCAGCATGTTGTTGGAGTCGGAGCGACGCGCTGCCAGGGATAAGCCGCTACCACCTAGCTCCCTCAGGCTCCTCCACCTACCAACGCCCTCTGCTGTCGCCAAGAAGGAGAGAGATATTGCTTTATATTTATATTTTATGATGACATGTGGTCCCCATATTTATATTTTAATTCCTTTGATGGCTGGTCGGCCATGTGGATGCCACGTCATCGAAAACCACTCTCAAATCAGCAGAGGAAGTAGTTTTACACTATTTTAATAGTTGGAGGAGTCGATGGACCTGGTTTTATGGTTGAAGGATACAAATTAGTCCCTCCGTTTCAGTTTATAAGACGTTTTGACTTTAGTCAAGGTCAAACTACTTTAAGTTTGACTAAGTTTGTAGAAAAAAGTAATAACATTTTTAATCAAGACAAATTTATTATGAAAATATACTCAATTATTGATTAGATTAAACTAATTTAGTATTATAAATATTACAATATTTATCTATAAATTTAGTCAAACTTGAAACAGTTTGATTTTGACATAAGGTCTTGTAACCTGAAACGAGGGAGAAGATTCGACTTATTTAAGTAAGTCTTTCCTTTTTCTTTTGTGCAAAGTGTGCTCACATTGGGCCTGGGCCCTGAGCCGCCGCTGCCAACACTATGGGCTTACGTTAGTCACCTAGCCCATTAGAATTAGTTCACCCGCACCTATGGCCCAAGGCCCAACTTACTCCCCATCTTCCCATTTCTCCTAACCTTTTTTTTCCCTTCCCATTGTCACTCTCCAGGCTGGCGATGGCGCCGCCGCGGAAGGCAACGAGCGGGGTAGGCCGTCGGCGGCGGCCGGAGCTTCTTGGCGGCGCAGGAGGGAGCTGAGACCGGCCTGACCGAGCTCGCTCGCCCGCGCGGCCGGGTTCGCAGCACAGATCCTCCGCAACGAACGCAGCAGCCTCGCGCCAGCCCGCGGTTACGGAAACCTTGGGATTCGCTATATTCTTCTATGTTTATATATATATATTGTAGTAGCAGCAATCTTTTCTTATTGATTCGCTGTATTCTTGCAGCTAACGGTGATCTTTACTATTAAATGTATTGCTCTAATGTGCATGTGAATCATGTGATCCGGAATCGGCATGATTCTGAATATCTCATCATTAATCATCTTGAATTGCTTTGCTCTTCTTTTTTTGAGGGCAGTATTACTTTGCTGTTAGTCGTGTATTAATGCATTAATCATCTTGGATTCTTGTAGCTAACGGTGGTCTTTACTAGTAAAACTTGCTCAAACCTGGCAAATGCTGGGCACAGCTCTCATCATTAACCATCTTGGATTTTTAATCCATTCATCCATGGCTATATGGAAATCCCTGATGACTTTTAGACCGGCTCACTGGCCTCCTTTTCGGTCTCTGCATATATAGTGGATACAGATGCTTATAGCACTACGCACTACAAGTCTGAAGCAGCGATATATCTGGATTCCTGAATTCCTGATGCAGGTATATAAAACTCTGCTAATTAACCTGGGTTAATTACAAGGTGCAGCACTTCATCTCATATGGTAATCTTTATAAAGCAGTAGTACTGGAGAATATTTTTTCCTTGCTACATTATACATGTTCTATCTTTGTCTTGCTTGTTACTACGAATGAGGGGAAATCATGAGATTCCCTGCCAACTTTGAGTGAAAAAGCTATGCTGATCTCATATAGTATAGTGCCAGTGCCTATATATGAAATGTCTTTCCATGGGATTCTCTTTTACTACTTCCTCCGTTTCACAATGTAAGACTTTCTAGCATTGCCCACATTCATTTAGATGTTAATGAATCTAGACATATGTATGTGTTTAGATTCATTAACATATATATGTACGTGGGCAATGCTAGAAAGTCTTACATTGTGAAACGGAGGGAGTACACATATATGGCTATTGACTATACACCTTCAATTGGTTCATCCCTCTCTATCTCTTTGAAAGATTCTTCATGATTGTTCACGTTGACTGCATTCGTCACTTGTGCTGGTTTGTGTGTATATATACATGTACCAGTAGTTTCAGGGGCTTTTTCTCTGATCTGCATCACCATCAGCTCGTAGAACTTCTGTTCTGTGTGCAAAGGTAAGACTGATTTCTTCTATCTTGCGTCCTACCAGAGGGGAAAAGGGCTACAATTACTGTTTCTTTATATCAATTTCATTTACATGCTTGCAAACATTGTTGTTGTTGGATATCAGTACATGAACAACGACATAATCCCTGGCTTTGATTTGTTTAATAGTACCATTTATTGGTTGATTTTGATTGCTTTGCTCCTTTTCTGACTTGCTGCAGAAATATATAATGGTATGTAATTTGTGTTTTTTAGTTAAGAAAATCTATGTTCTTCTTTTTATCATCTTCTGTTGGAGGTAGACCAGGAAGAATGCCACCTCCGAGAAATATGGATGAGGAGTGACATGCACTATTACTAGAACTGGCATAAGTGCTCTTTAGGAAGACAAAACTACCTTTTGCTAGCATGTTTAGGATCTGGTTTGTTCAGCTTGGTACACATGAGAGTACTTGTTGATTACTTGCATCTTCAGCTGACGCAACATATATATGCTACAAATTTCAGTTCACACGTATGGCTGGACAAGGTTCCCAAAAGAAGAAATCTTGTGATTGGCCCAAAAGATATGTGGACCATTTGAATGGAAAGATGAAGTGCTTCCACCTGCAAATGAGTGCTAATTTTGGGCATAGCATGGTAAGCCTGCAACCAAGATCACTCTCATTTATTCGCATGTTCTTCATGGTGGATTGGTTGGATTTTGCAAGTGGTTAGTTTAAAGCTGCTTTGGCGAAATTGATTATGTTCAATTGGTATCATTTTAACTAAACATACTGAAATGAGAGCTATCACAGGAGCAAAATTTCAGTAGTTAAAAACCTTGAGTTTCATCATAGCAGTTTATCATGTAAAGATGAATCGTTGTACCAAAGTACTCGTAAGTCCTAAGCTGAAGTTGATCAATATATCATGTTCTCTAAATAACAATGTCCTGTTTTGTTATTATGGACTTTTCATTAATATTATACGCGATCTTTTTCATCATATTTCCTTTCCTCCACTATTGTAGGAAACTAGCATTTGCTATTCACACCATTATGTTCCTTTTTTTTTTCTACAGACCATACCAAACAAGTTCTTGGACCATTTTGGTGGGACATTGTCAAGAACCATTGAACTAGAATCCCCCAAGGGTGTTGTGTATATTGTCAAAGTCACCAAGCACATGAATGAGACAATCCTACAGTGCGGATGGGAGGCATTTGTAGATGCCCATCACATAGAAGAGAATGACTCCTTATTGTTCCATCACATTGAGAATTCCCGCTTTGAGGTTCTGATCCTTGATTCTGATGGTTGTGAGAAAGTCTTTACCTGTGCTGGCATAAAAAGGACTTCTAGTGTTCAAGAAAGAAATGCAGCTCCAGTTGATATTTCAAGGAGCACTCATGATGAAACCACACAATCATCAGGGAGTAAAAAAATTGTTAGATGTCAAAAGGCTAGTAGTGACAGTCAGCGTGGAAAAACTGCAAAATTGGCAGAAACATCTTCGTCTGGGGAATCAGGTTTAAATTGACGATTCTCTTCTTCATAAACCTTTTTGAACCATGCATCAGCTAAACATTTTCATTTTAGATTTGCAGTACTCTGAAAAATAGATTTCTCTATATTTGCCTTATTGAATATTGTGAAATGCACAGGAGAGGAGGGCACTGACAGCAGTACTTCTGAAGATGAGTCATCCTATGAGCTAGATGATCCTAAGATGTCTCCAGGACATAATTATGTCTTATCGCATTGGACTAGTCTATCTGAAGCACAGGAAGAGAAAGTAGATATGCTTGTCCAGGACATTCAACCTGAAATTCCTGTATTTGTGGCTATCATGAAGCATAGCAATGTTAACTCACGTCGTGCTTGTCTTGTAAGTACTTCCTTTTAGTCAAGTAGATAGTTCAAATCCTGCATGTGCTAAGTTTTGGGGTTTATGAATGCACCCTTTATTCCATGCAACGTACACAGTATAATTGTTCTTCTCTAGATATAATGATAGTAATACGACAGAGTGAGTTACTTTGAAATTAATAGAAATGGTAAAGTAACCTTGCAATCATTTGAGAGCCTAGATTAGAAATGCTTGTAATCATAGAAAACGATGAGGATGCATCAGATAAGGTTATTCAAGTTCCATTTGGAGATAACTCCATTTTTCAATAAACAGCATGAATTGTGCATGGTGTATGGTCAGTTGTACAATATGCAGCCTTTTTCTTTCAGTAGAGAAGGCTGTTAAATTTGCTGTGGTCTATAGACCTTTGCACAATGCAAAATTTATTTTTGCTTTTCTCTATTTTACATCACAAAAATACATTTACAGCATCATATTCTGTCTGGATCAGGTAATTCCTAAGCGTTATGCATCTGCACACTTCCCACATGAAAGTCAAACCATCACACTTCAGCGGCAAGGCAAGAACAAGAAGTGGTATCCCATGTTTTACATTAGGAAAGATGGATCTGGATACATGCTTTATGGGTGTTGGAAAAATTTTGTTCGTGACAACCATGTGAAGGAGGGAGACATGTGCATCTTTCACCTAACAAAGTTTACTGGCGGGGAATTTGGAGCAACAGTCCATCTACTCCGTGAAACAAAATCTGGCTCCTTAGGTTCATTCCATACTAGTCATAAAAGGTTTGACTTAAGGGATGGCAGAACGAGGCCGAAAGTGACTGATGCTAGAAGAGTAAGTTCTAGGCCTTACCTGACAGCAGACAGAGTTTCTCTGACTGAAGAACAGGTCAGGAAAGTGGAAGAAGTTGTTCACTCCATTCAATCTGAAGGTCCCATGTATGTGTCAATAATGAACAAGAGCAATGTTGGTACCGATGGGCTCTACATCATTGTAAGTCTGTCAATAGGCTGTAGTTGGTATGGTTTGTTTTCTTGAATTAGACAATATGTCTGGATCTAGTAAGTAATCAGTATCACCACAGCACTTGATCGCACTGTATCTTGAACATTCACATCCAAACAAGCCTTGGCAATTGGAACTGCAATTTTTCATAACCCCAGTGTAATTTAAGTTGTTCTTGTTTGCGGATATACTGGCTAACCTGTTGCTGTAATGAACACTGTACTGTATCCGAAAACAGATCTTCGGCAGGCAATTCGCGACAAGGTACCTCCCGGAAGGGGAGCAAACTTTGACGCTTCTGATGCCGGGGAAGAGCAATGCATGGCAGGTCAAGATGCGCCCTCGGAGCGGCGATGCGCAGATGATCACCACGGGCTGGCGCCATTTTGTCCATGACAACCGTCTGCAAATTGAAGACATCTGCCTCTTCCAGCTGATGAATGATGAGAGTAAGCTTACCATGACAGTCCATATCATTCGTCGCAATGAGAAGAACTAGTTTCCAGTTTCTAGTAGAAGAGAGGGATTGACCTCTGGTGGCACTTCCATGAGAAGCGTTGGCTTTTATTCTAGTACTTTATTTATGTAAGCTTTTGCTGGAGTAGTGGATTTGAATTCTGAAAATTGTGGATATGCAATACTAATTATTAAGAGTTAGCTACTTTTAAACAACCTCACTGATGGTACTTGTCCTACTTGCGACCGCTAGAGGGTAGCACTGTAAATTTCTAAATTTATTATAAAGTTAATGTGGGCCTTGCTCATCATTTTTTGTGTTCACATTGAAGATCCCCTATCCTTTTCCTCTGTATATTGCGAGAGGATTATGTTCTTCTAAAGCGTCATGTATTAAGGTCTAAAGGATTACTGCAAAAGTATTTGAAATATGTAGGGAATAGCAGTATGGCAAAAACAAATAATGAGTGGGGGAGTCAATGGCCATGCAAAGAGAGGTTGCAAATACTTGTATGTGTTTATTGGTTTCTCATTATTGCAAATACTTGATGATGCCAACAGGGGGGGTGAATAGGCATTTAAAACTTTTAAGTAAATATGGAAGCTAAACTTTTTAGATATTTTGAAATATTTTTGGATATTCCAAAAATCTCATATTTACAAGCAAGCTAGCAAGGCAAGTGTAACATACTAGATTTTTCAGGGTAAAATTTTTGCGAAAATCTTTAAAGTCATTGTTCTTTGTTCTTTCGAATTGGAGCCTCCCAATCCTTATATTTTTTTTTGTTCCCTCTAAGTTTCCGACTCCCACATAACCTTGTTTAGTTTCCCTCTCCAAACCAAATCCGAGATATCCCAAAGAAAATTCCCAAAATCATCAGAAGAGCTCATGTTTATTTTAAGTTAAACCGGAGTCATCATGCAAATGTTCTAAGATCCCAAATCCCACCAATTCCTATTCAAAAATATCCTACCAAAATTCCATACAAAAATCTCTCCAAAAATTCAAATAGATCACTGTGTTTCTTCTCGGGTCCCTCAACTTGTCATCGAGTTACAAAATCATCCCCCAACCACAAAACCGGATACTACGCATCCCCCAACTTACAAAACCAGTGCAAACTAGGTCCCTCGGCGGTTTTGACCCGGTTTTATCTGACGTGGCGGCTGAGTCAGCGTGAGTCCCACATGTCAGGATGCCACGTCAGCAGAGTCTCTCTTTCCCCTCCTCTCTCTCTCTCTCACTCCTCTCTTGGCAAGCCAGCCGGCGGTGGGGAGGAGGTCCGACGGCTGGCCGGCGACGCAGACACGAGAGAAGGGGAGGGCATCGGCAGGGCGAGGCGGCGTCGGTGGGCGAGCGCGGTGGCGATGAGGTTGCGCCAAGACCGGCAGACGCGCTTGGAGCGGCACACGGAGCGGACGGGAAGACGGTGGAGGATCTCGATGATGAGGTCGTCGGTGAGGCTGGCCGCCGGTTCCGCCGCCCCATGGGGACATCCTCCATCTCGGGTGAAGCTGCGGAGAGGATCAGCCTGCAATCCGCCAAGAGAGGGGATTGTATTACTCGAACAGAACATCGAAATGACAAAGAAGTAAAAATCTGACAACGAATCAACACCACGGTTCATCAATCCATGCACTAGACGAACTAATTTTGAGAAGTACGGAGTAGATGTTTAGATCGGGGAACCTACCGATCAAGGCAGCTCACTTGGGAGGCACGAAGCATCAATTGCCGCATGGTGCGGCCGCTCGGTCACGGCAGCCTCCGTGCGCTCACCACGGAGCACGTCGCACGCGCTGGCAACCTATAGCCCTCGCCGGTCATCGAGAAGAAGACAACCTAGAAGCAATGTCCTTGGATGCTGCCATGGTGGTACGGAGGCAGCTGGTTGTTGTAGCCGTCGAACATGTAGTCGGACCATTTAAGCTCGTCCAGCGTGGCGCCGTAGTGGTCGACGCCGTCCACCAGTGGCCGCCCGTCGCCGCATCACCATAGCCCGGTGGGGCCAGCGCCGCAGTGCAGCAGCGCGCTGGCACCATCCACCACGTAGCCGCCCATGAACTCCGCTGTCGCTTCCGCTTCTGGGTCGGCGCCGCCGCTCCCCATCCTCAGCTGTGCCGCAGCCGTGCTCGCCTACCGCCACCGCCGCCTCTCCGCCACCGCGCTCGCCCGCCGACGCCACCTTGCTCTGCCGCCACCCTCTCCTCCCATGTCTCCGCGACCTCCTCTCCACTGCCGGCCGGCCTGCCCAGAGAGGAGTGAGAGAGGAAGGGAGAGGAGGGGAAAGAGAGACCCAGCTGACGTGGCATCCTGACATGTGGGACCCACGTGGGTCCCATGCTGACTCAGCCGCCACGTCGGACAAAACTGGGGTCAAAACCGCCGAGGGACCTAGTTTACACTGGTTTTGTAAGTTGGGGGATACGTTGTATCCGGTTTTGCAGTTGGGGGATGATTTTGTAACTCGATGACAAGTTGGGGGACCTTGGGTGTACTTTTTCCTTTCCCTGGTCACTCTCTGTGTTGGGCTGTTCTAGCCCATGTCCTGGCCCAGCCTAGGCAGCCCGGCTCCAGCCGAGCCGCTGCAGGCCGACGCCATCCAGGGCCGCTCGCGCGAATCTTAGCGAGAGGCTGAGCTCGCCTCGCAATCGATCTCCCCGGTCGGTTCCTAGACCTTGCACTCTTTTCCTTATTCTCCTTCTTCTTTCCCTGGAAGCGTTAAACTCGTTTTCATCCCAAAATTTCCTCAGCCACAGCCAAGGCCAGCTGTGTAGCCGATTCGTCGTCGTCGTCCCTCTGCTGCTGCACCACAGCACCGCAGGAACACCTCTCATCGGTGACAATTCTCCCTAACCTTTGTCCCCCTTCTTTCCTTGCTTCTATCGGGTTCCTATCGTACTCCTGTCCACCACCATGGCTGCCACCGAGGTCGGCATGGCCGACGCTTCATCTCTATCAACTAACCACAAAAATGGAACCTTCTCATCCGGGAACACGTTTTGACGCGCTCACCCGCCCGCGTTCGCCACCGGAGCTGCCACTTCCATGCCCGGTGTCACCATAGCTCCCGATCTGGAACTCGCGTTCCGGTTAGCTCTGTTGTCTTCCAGCCCAGTGTCCACGTCCTGTGGGGGTGTCAGCCTGTGGAACACGTCATGCTATCGTATCCGTCCCGTTCCCTCACTGGAGCTCTAGAGCTTTTCTCTCTACCTCTGTTACTCACGTGAAAAGCCACGGGAAGAAGATGAACAGTGCCGGCAGCACTGTTTCCTATTGGTTGAACCCAACCAATCCCATCAAAACCACCTAAATAGTGCCTAACCACAATAAACCAGTCCAAACAATTCTATTAGGATGTTTTCCTCCTGGTCGAGCTCTAAAACATCATATCAATTTCAGTTTTCTCCTTTGTTATCTATAGCATTAATCCCAAAGTGCAACCATATACTACACAGACCATGAATCATAACCCTAGGATAAATCTTTTTCCATCCAACTCAAGTTAACTCTCGATTTGTTATTTTCTTTTGTTCGGACTCCGATTCACAATATTTATCGTTTATTTATAGTATTTTTGTTATAGGCTTATTTGGTCGTTTCTTCATGTGTGTACGTTAGATCGCGTTGAAGATCCCACCGGACTCGCAGGAACTGAAGTGGACCTAGAAGGCTACGTTGAAGCTTCCGAAGGCCACGTTTCACAAGGCAAGCCACAGTTCTAATCTTTGATCATATTGAAACCTAGTAAAGAACCACTTAGTTATTTTATGCATTGAATATTTATAAAATTATTTTGCGTATGAATTATTTTTTAATAAACTTGTTAGTTTAGTTATTACCCATTATTACATTGTTATTATTGGCCAAATCCATGAATTGCTACATCACGCCCCTTTGATAACCTAGGTGTAGATTTATATACTTCACAGTAATATTCTAGTGGATAAGACCACCAAATATCTATACTCATATACATGGTTTACCCGTCGTCACGTGGTGGCGTGTCGGGTGATATAAAATGTGTTATTTGATATGAGTCACTCGCCTGGAGTGATATGGAAGATTAATTCCGGGTGAAGATGGATGTTGTGGTGTGTGAGGCCGTGCATGTTGTTATAATTATTTTGTGGAAAGTGTATATTTACACTTAAAGTATGCACGGGCCTGTGCTAGTTTTGGTGGCTTTCCCCGAATATAAGGACTACCCTCTTATGCCATGGAAAATGATGTAATTTGCGCCCATCCACAGGAGTGAGTAATCATACTTAGCCTAGTACATTGTCCCACTATATGAAAAACTGTAGGGTGGCTCTATGAGCAGGTTTGGGGTGGACATGTGGAAGGGGCTTCGGCCAGGTTGACATGATCCACAACGGTGGAACCCGTGAAAGCAGCAACCGTCTAGCCTTGCTTAGGCCCAGCAAGTGCCCGACTGCTAGGACGGATCAATATCCCACTGGGCAGTAACTAGTAGTAAGTGGGACTCTCGAACGGCTATGTTGTCCTCAGCCTAGCTAGCTGTTGACATCAGGTGGGTAAAGCTGGGCAGTCTCTGCAGAGATGAGTCTTAAATCATTCGAATGTGTCGTGCTTCCGGTTAAGAAGCTATGTCATTGGGTGATTCCTATTTATCATGGTATGAGTAGATTTTAAATTAAAATATGGAATATGATGAAGATGAGGATGAATGGTGATTAATATTGCTACTATTTTAAAATGATAATTTACAACTGTTTGCAGATGAAATGTTTTACAAAGTAGGGAAAAACTATTTATAATAGGCTTGTTATGAAACCTCCTTGATGAACTATATTCTTCTTTGTGCGCCTCGCATATATTCTATTTTTATTATTATGGATGTGGCTTGCTGGGTACCTCGGTACTCACCTCTTGCATAAAATGTGGTTTAGACGATCAGTTCTTCCCTGAGGAGGTGCAGGAAGGGGAATAATTCTATGGTGATGACGAGTTCTTGTTCTAGATCGATCTGCTCTCAGGCATTGCCTGTGGTGTTTTTATCCTATTTTGTGTATGGGTCTTTTGTTTGTAGGGAGTGTGTTTGGCATGTCAGCCCCTAAAACCTGTCTTAGTTATCTTTTATGTGATAATTTCTATAAAAACTTGGGTATATGTATCGAAAGCAGTTCTGTTTATCAATCTATGCGCGATCGAAATCTTGGACGATCGCGGGCGGTTTCGGGATACTGTACTCAAACCAGTATCCCCACAGCAAGCAAAATGGAATAGTGGCACAAGTAGGAGATGGATTACACAAATAGCAACTAATTAAACTACTAGCGGCACCAAATAGCAAAGCTAGAAGAGTGAGAGAGAGATCACTAAGATTCTTTGATATGTTACCGAAGTTCAAATCCATGAGGAGATTCGACTCTCCGTTGAGGAGCTCACAATGAGCCAGATCTCAACCCTACCCTCGAGGTTGCACAAATGCACTCCTCTTCCACTAGTAGTGTCTCTTCCCTTTCGGAGGTGAGATCCGACCTTCACAGACTTCCTTCAACATACTACAATTGAATCGACGGGAGGTTGAAGTATAGCCGTCTATGTGTCCTCAGCCACCAAGAGTAACAAATGCAACAAAGATTTCTTGGGATGAATCTAGTGCTCACAAAATCTTGATGAAGTCAATCACTCACACAAACTCAAATCCACCACTCTCACACACGCGAAATCCAAACTTGTAGATCGGTGGAGAGAAAGAAGTGAGAAAGCAAGGCTCAAAGTGAATCTCACAGCCTCAAATCTACCCGTTGGGACGAAGATTTCATTTTTTTGGGGAGTTTCCGAAGTGCTTTTTTGGAAATATCCGGATATTACTAGAGAGCAAAATCAACTTTCGGAACTTTCTATAGTGATTGTCAGAAGTTCCCGAAAAGTGTAAAATTTCAGCATGAGCACAAAAGAAAAACTGGGCAAAATAGCATTTTGGGAAATTCTGAAAATATTTTGCAAAAATCTGAAAATCACTCGATAGCAAAATCAACTTTCAGAAATATCCGAAAAGTATCAGAGAGCAATTTGTTGGCCATATCATTTTCGTAAGTTTTCGAAAATCAGCAGAGAGCTTTTACCATTCCATAGCTTTTTGGAAGTTTCCGAAAATCATTTTCAGAAAATTCCGAAAATCACCGGTACTTAAAAATCCAAGAATGAGAAACACTTCAACAAAGATTTTGAGCACCAAACTCATCCCTAGACATCAAGACAACATCCCCCTTAATAGTACGGTTTTCGTACCAACTCAAGAGCAAATAGAAAAGCTATACCAATACGAATACCTTTATGTCATCTTTTTTTCTTTGCATTGATCACTGCTAATATGGTATTTGGCTTAATGAATCACATCCTCTTGATCTTTCAACATTTCATCTTGCGATTATTCTTCACCAAGGATTGATCCTTGGCAACTTGTGGCATCCTATGGCCTCGATCGATTCATCAGTATTCGGCCAAACACTTGCTCATTCACCACTTCATCGGCTCCTTTGGCGCCAAGCCTCCGCTTGCCCTTCTCCCATGCATGATCCACCGCATAGCCAAGTCTTGCTAACCCTTCATCGTATCTTGCCATCTTCCGTCACTTGTAGCCTTGGATCACAATGAAACATCGTTGAATTGCATCTTCTTCTTCACCATCTTCATCGTCTCTTCATCGGACTAATCCATTGTTTGTACACTCAATAAGTGCATTAGTCATTTAACCATTTGTTATCAATTAACCAAAACCCACTAGGGGCATAGATGTTCTTTCAACTTCATTATTTTCGTATGAGAGAAAAGTGAACAATTGGCACAAACGTGTGATCCAAGTGGAAAGTGAGGGAGGAAGTAGCGCACATGGAAAAGATCAGTTAGTATTATGTTAATGAAGTTTGTGGCGAATATTGCATTCCTCGAAGGGTTTTAGCATGTATGGTTTATATATCATTAGATTTACATTTAAAAGTAGTTTTATATGATGTTGATTTTGTAATTGTAATACATTGTCGAAGTGTTGTACCCGACAACGTTAGTTGTAGAGTATGGGGATCGTTGGCTAAAGTATACACGAGATTGTAGTAAAGAGATGGGAGATAGAGAATTTTATACAGGTTTGTCCCTCCAGATTATGGGTAATAGCCCTACTAATATTGGCCAAAGCCAGTATTGTCATTATATATCAATATCTCACGAGTACAATATTGAGGGTGGCCTAATCTATTCTCTTTCAGCCTAGCGGCGTAAAGCTCTGTATATGGTTAACGACTAGAACTAGTCTACTTCCTCGAATAAGAACTCGGCGATATTGGAGGTAGCTCTAGTCGGCTCTTTTTAGCTCCGTATCGGGTCTTTCTAGGCTTGCCTTCGCCTATGTTGGCTTGTCTTTGTCTGTACTCGCATGTCCTCTCTCCTCCTGAGGGTCTTACATTTTTATACCCTTGGTATTCTCTTGTCCAATTAGAATAAAAAACAAGTATGGATACGATCCGAGTAGTCCTGGATATGATCAGACAAGAGAAAGTATACATTTGCAGTCTAGGATATATATGCACAGGGTGCAAAAGTTTTTTATATGCATGTACTTATATTTAAATACCTATATATTGAGCTAACCGACATGCTTGGGGGCTTTATGATTTCTAACCAGTTTATTCAAGTATTTTAGGAGAAAAAAATAAATAAACGAAGGATTCTCCATCGATACTCTATTTACACAAAAGTTCTGAACTCTATCAAATTGCCGGATCCAACCACGTGATCATTTCACCTTCCAAAAAAGTCCAAGTTCTCGGCTCAAACTTTATCACCTACATACCGATAAAGTTTTCTATTTCGACAACTCGACTCTTTATGTGATTCTGCATATACATTTGAATAGAGTTCAGAGGCTATTGCCAGTGTTTTAAATATGGGATACCCTATACTTTTGTACTAAGTTTGGTGGGACCCACCATATACAAAGTCCTATATGGAATCAAGCCTCATACATATGGAAAAAGCCCTGGGTAGATAAGAAAAGAGTCCCGGATAAGAAAAGAAACATAATCTATTTAGGCCCAACCTAGACTACTAGAATTTTATCCATACTTGCATCCCTAGTTCTACTTGTAGAAGGGAACACTTGAGGGTATAAATACAAGATACCCCTGGAGAAGAGGGAACAGACAAATCCATCAAGCCTAATAAGAGCCAAGAGGGATCTAGACTCTAGAGCCACCTCTCAGTCTCACCGAGTTCCTTCTTGAGAAAGCCAACAACAACTAGTCCTCGACTACATGCTCTAGCTTTACGTCGCTACATTGACATGCTAGATTAGGTTAATTTCCTTCCCATTGTACTTCTGAGAGAATGTTATATAATGGCAACACTGGTTTCGACCAATAGGATGAGTAGGTTATTAGTATTACCCATCAAAACCAAACTTGTAGAAAAATTTATATCTTCCGTCTCTTTATCACAATCTCGTTTATATGCTGATATCAACATACCTTATACTTAAAATACCGTTATCGGGTATAGCGCATCAACATTTGTATTGTATAATAAAATATAATGCCTCAAGAATGTACTGAGTACGTCTCAATTGAGCCGTAACTATGGCTCTTATAGTCTTATCCCCTCAGCCTTCATCTTTGACCCTTAGGACTTATTATCCCTATTTTTACTGCTTCTTAATACTCAACAAGTTCCCATCATCATCATCAGCTGCTGAGTGTGGGGGTGATGCGAGAAGGCAGCAGGAATCCGATGAGAAATACACCAGCACTCCTTAAAATAGCGCGGCAAACGAGGAGGAAGTTACAGGTTAGTTATGACCCGGGTAACTAAAATTGGCCACTGTAGTGACCTTTTCCACCCCTTAAACTACCCTTATTAAGCAAATCAAATCAGCGACTTGGCCAGCCCAGGAGCCTCACTTGGCCTTGGGAAGTTGGGAACTCATCAGGCGAGTTCGTCCACCAGCAGGCCGGAAAAGCGCAACTGCTGCAGCGGCAAATCTCCCTTCAAGACGACTATTCCAAACCCAGAGGTAGTAACTCTTTGTTGTTAAACAACTAAATACTTACAAATTAGTCAAAATTTGAAGGTCTCTGTCTTTTTCTTCTTTTAAATTTGAAGGTCTATGTCTTCTTCTTCTTTTTTTTTTGTTTTTTGTATATTATGATCCATAATTTTTTTAAGGCGTTGGGTGTTATCGGTGTTTTAGCATCGGGAGTGATCTTGAGGTGCTTGTATGATGGTGTTTTCGGCCATTTCTTATGTTGATGTTTATCTCTTCTCTATCAATAATAAGACGGGGTTTCTACCTTCGTTTTTTAAAAAAAAGAAAATGAACAAACAAGGAGAATCATTCTCTGTCTTGATGTGAACAAGATTACTTCCCTAGGCCTGGATTGTGATAGAGTAAGGAGCAATTTCAAAGTCATGACAAAATGGAGAATGAAACGTCCAAAGTTCTAGATTTGTTCAGTAAATTGATTATCTGCACTGGCTGTATAGCTGACTAGAGATTGGATAAAAGAAACCGGTGATTTAATCTGGCTGTTGGATCAATTTGTCACGTAAGGAAGAAGATTGCTGTTGTTTTGCCTCAGATTCTGTTGTAATATATATTAACACTGTAAAAAAATTAGTAAAAATATTTGGAGTTTTGACATAGTCTTTCCGACAGATATAATCCCATCATTTTCGTATCTCTAACATAAATATTCATTAAGATGTTGATTGCCAAAGTTTTACTAATTTTGACTGTCTGTATTCCAGCACAAGATCGAGTAATCATGGTTATTAGTGTGCAGTTAACTCCCTAATAAATCATCTTACTAATTTATTTGGTTAGTGGGGGTTTTCATTAGTTACCTTATTGACAGCACGCTCATTGGAAGTTCAAGTGATTCTGACTTTTGGTCTGGACCCCCTTTTGTTCTCTGCATACAGTTGCTTGGTACTCCCTGTAGGTTTAGTTTTGAACTAGTACAAGGTCTCCAGAAAATAAATTTCACCACTATTTTTTTATTCTAATATATATAGAAATATCAACAAATATATGGTTTTATTTTAAGACTAATCTATATATATGGTCTCCATATTTCATTGACAAATACTTTAGAAATTATTCATAGTCAAAGATTTTAAAGTTTCATATCAGCTTTGTTCAAAACGATAAGTATTATCAACCTGGAGAGATCGAGAGAGTATAATATAAGCTCCACATAACTTTGAGAAGCACCTTTCCTTGCTTAGGTGTCCATTTTGATTTAAAATACTACTCCCTCCATCCCTAAATATAAGTGATTTTGGTTAGATGTGACACATTATAGTATAATGAATTTGGACATAAAGCTTGTCTAGATTTGTTATACTAGGATACGTCACATCTAACCAAAATCCCTTATATTTAGGGATGGAGGGAGTATTAGCCTCTTCATAACTTTTTTATCTCTATCTACTGCGCCACAGTATAATTCTGGTGATAAAACAGTACTCCCTTTGTTGATTAGTTGCATCTGTACCTTGAATCAGCACTTGCTGATTAGTTGCATCTTCAGCTGACATAAGCTACAAATTTCAGTTCATATGGCTGGACAAGGTTCCCAGATGAAGAAATACTGTGATTGCTGCAAAAGATATGTGGACCATTCCAATGGAAAGATGAAATGCTTCCACAGGCAAATGAGTGCTAATTTTGAGCATAGCATGGTAAGCCTGCAGCTAAGACCACTCACTTTTAGTCACATATTCTTCATGGTGGATTGATTGGATTTTGCATGTGATTAGTTTATCGCTTATCTGATGAACTTGATTAAGTTTCAAGTGGTATGCTAATCAAACATGCTGAAATGCAAGCTAGCATGGGAGCAAAATTCACTAGTTAAAAACCTTGGGTTTCTTGATAACAGTTTACATGCAAGGATGACTCATTGTATCAAGTACTCCAAAGTCCTAAATTCTAAGCTGAAGTTGATCACAATATCATGTGTTCGAAATAATAATGTTTTGTTATGCCATTGTGGACTTCTCATTAACAATATATCAAGTGTTGTATGAAACTAGGAATTGCTCTATTCACACCAATACCATTATGTTACACTGTTATTTTTTTTCTCTACAGATCATACCAAACAAGTTCTTGGACCAATTCGGAGGGAAAATATCAAGAACAGTTGAACTAGAATCCCCCAAGGGCAACGTGTATGTCATCAAAGTTAGCAAGCACATGAATAAGACAGTCCTCCAGTGTGGATGGGAGGCATTTGTAGATGCCCATCAGATAGAAGAGAATGACTCCTTATTGTTCCGTCACATCGAGAATTCCCGCTTCGCGGTTCTGATCCTTGATTCTGATGGTTGTGAGAAAGTATTCTCCTGTTCTGGCAAAAGAAGGGCCTCTGGTGTTCAAGAAAGAAATGCAGACCCAATCGATGTTTCAAGCAGCACTCATGATGATACTGCACAATCATCCGGGGGTGAAAGATTTGCTAGAAGTGAAAGTGGTAGTGACAGTCAGCATAGTAAAACCGCGAAATTGGCAGCGACATGTTCATCTGGGGGATCAGGTCTAAATTGCTGATTCTCTTCTCTGTGAACCTTTTTTATACTATGCTTCAGCTACACATTTTTATATTAGATTTTATAGTTAACTGAAATGTGGAGTTTTTTTTTCTATATTTTCCTTGTTGAGAATGCACAGGAGAGGAGGCCAAGGAGAGCGGCAGTTCTGAACATGAGTCATCCTATGATCTAGTTGATCCTCAGATAGCTCCAATGCCTGGTTATGTCTTGTCGCGCGGGACTAATCTATCTGAAGCACATGAGGAGAAACTAGATATGCTTGTCCAGGAAATTCGACCTGAAATTCCTCTATATGTGACTACCATGAAGCATAGCAATGTTAACTCACACCATGCTTCCCTTGTAAGTTCTGCCTTTTTTTTAATCAAGTACATAGGCCATAATCCATGCATTTTACACAATATAATTGTTTTACCTATTTATAAAAGAAACGCAATGCAGTGAATTAGATGCAGGCATCCCACAATCATTTGAGAAGCTAGATTAGAAATGCCCATGATCGGTAGAAAATGAGGAAGATGCATCAGGTATAGTTATTCAAGTCCTGTAATGGAGATAGCTCCATCAGAGGTATAGTTCTGTAATTGGTAGGGGGAAAAAAGGAGAAGAGCATGAATTGTGTGTATGGTGTATGGGTAATTGAATCACAAATGTAGCTTTTTGGATTAATTTTAGTAGAGAATGCCATTAAAGTTGCTGTGGTCTGTGCACCTTAATTTGCACAATGAGCTAAATTTATCTTTATTTCGTCTTCCGTTACATCATAAGCCACAAATTATGTAGGTTCAGAATCATTTACAGCATCAAATCTCTCTCTGGATCAGGTAATTGCTAAGCATTATGCATGTGCGTACTTTCCGCGTACGAGTCAAACCATCACACTTAAGTGGCATGGCAAGAACAGGAAGTGGCATCCCAAATTTTACATTAGGAAAGATCAAGTTGGGTACATCCTTCATGGGCGTTGGATAGACTTTGTTTGTCACAACCATGTGAAAGAGGGAGATATCTGCATCTTTCACCTAAAAAATTTTACTGGGAGAAAATTCAGGGCAACAGTGCATCTACTCCGTGAAACAATTCCTCACTCCTTTGGTGCCCTCCATATTCCTAAAAGGTTTGAATCAAGGAATGGCAGAATGAGGCTGAAAATGACTGATGATAGAAGAGTAAGCTCAACTGAATGTAGGAGAGGGACAATGGAACCTTCTACAACCAATGTCAAGAAGGAAGCGGACAATGGTAATGTTGTGATACATTGTTATTTGCTCTTTTGTGTTACATGTGAAATTTCTTGTTGACGAGAAAATGCTACTTCTTCAGAACAATGCAACAATGGTCAAGGAAAGCGTCAGGAAACTCTCAATTTTGATGTTTCTGTGGGGAGTTCTAAGCCTTACTTGACAGCAGACAGAGTTTCTCTGACCGAAGAACAATTCAGGAAAGTGGAAGAGAATGTTCACTCCATTCAATCTGAAGGTCCCATTTATGTGTCGATAATGAACAAGAGCAATGTTGGTACCGATGGGCTCTACATCATTGTAAGTCTTGCTTTTTTTTCTGGACACACTTCCAGTACTATTTAGTACTCCCTTCGTTCCAAAATATAAGGATTCTAGGTCATTGAGCAAGAACAACCCCCCCCCCCTATATAGTACCGGATGGAACACATCCTGGTACTATGAATTTGGATATTTGGACAAGACTTCTGTCAATATTTGTAGTATTATGATATATCTTATCCGGTACTATTTGCTATATGATGGGGGCAGAGGAAATGTACTAAGGTTATGTTAAAAGATTCCTCTTTAGTCATTTCATTTGTCATTTTTTGAATTTTGAATGTATTATATTCCCTTTCGAAGCATCTGATTGGCTTTGGATTTATTGAAGTGATATGAACCGTGGAAATCAGTGTAGAAATCCTTATATTATGGTACAAAATTTGAATCCTAAAAATCCTTATATTTTGGAACCGAGAGAGTACTTATTTATTAGGGCCATTTTGGCTAGTACCATTACAAAAATCACGGAGTTGGAAAATAAGTACTGCCACTTATCAATAGGTTGTATTGTTTTTGTTGAATTAGACAAGATGTCTGCATCTACTTTTTCGAGTTGTTCGTATCTTGAACATTCACCATTCACCATCCAAACAAAGTTTGGTAGTTAAGTAGAGTTGTTCATATTTATAGCTGTATTAGCTAGTACTAACCTGTTGCCGTAATGAACACTGTACCACATCCGAAAACAGACCCTTGGCAGGCAGTTTGCTACAAGATACCTCCCGGAAGGGGAGCAAACCTTGACGCTCCTGACGACGGGGACGGGCAAGGCATGGCAGGTCAAGATGCGCCCTCGGAGCGGCGACGCACGGATGTTCACCCTCGGCTGGCGTGATTTCGTCCGTGACAACCGTCTGCAAACGGAGGACATCTGCCTCTTCCAGCTGATGAAGAACAATGAGAGGGGGCTTGCCATGACAGTCCACATCATTCGTCACAACGAGAGGAGCTAGTTTCCACAGCTTCTAGTAGTAGAAGATCAGAGAGATGGACCTCTAGTAGCACTCTTTCATTAGTGGTAGACTGGCAATGAGAAGAGTTATTAGCTTCTATTTAGCACTTTCTTTGTGTAGCTTTCTGCTGGAGTTGAAACCTGAAAATTATGGGCCTGTCTAAATAATGGTTAAAGGAGCTCTCTACTGCAATATTTATCCAGAGTTGGCAACTTTTAAACAGCCTCGCTAATGGTAACTGTCCTAGTTGCGAATTTCTACACTAAGTACAAAAATTTGAGCCTTCTTTGTCAGTTCTATGTTTGCATCGAAGCTAAGCACCTGTCTTTTTAATTTGTTCAACAAAAAGAAAAGGTGCACGCGCACACGCACAAACACTTTGAGTTTAGAGTAATTTTGATATATATATATCTTTAAACTTATGTTGAAGTATTTATACGTCCATAAGCTTCTCAATTTCAACATTTATCTTTTCCCTCCGAGTACAGCACTAAGATGATCAAAAACATGAAACATGTATGTATATATGAATATTTATCCATTCTAGAATGTCATGGCACGGAGGAGATTCAATATTATGAGGGTGTTGTGTTCTTGTAAAGCATCATGTGGGAATGTTTTATAGCAGAAGTATATGAAATATGTAGGGTATAGCACAAAGAGGTAGTGAGGTGGGGAATCAAGAACCGTGGAAAGATAGGTTGTGAATATTTTTATGGGGATATCGGTTCCAAACTATCAAAATATTGACTTTAGAAATATACCGCGTAAATATAATACACTACAATAATACCACAAAAATTGCAACAATAGATATTTACCATTTCATCATCCTTTGTTGCACTACAATAAATTAAGTAGCTCAACCGATTAGATTCCTTGTGATGGAACCAATCCATCAAGATTTAAGTTCTAGGTTTGACACCGATGTTCGCATTTTACGGCCAATTATTTTTTTAGTGGTGGGCGACATACCAATCGAAAGAGAGGCGTTGACTTGGGTGTGCTTGTGTATGTTCATTACCCGTTATGAGCTTTTGCGTTTGTACTGTGTTTCTTAAAATAAAATCCATTCACCCACAATTTCTCACACGCGAGTGCACTTATATTAGAATTCTAGTGATCACTCGAAGGGTACATGTATTATGGAAAACCTAATACTTATGTAAACCCTAACAAAAAAATCGTCTAAATTCAGAAAAAAAAAATCCCATATACAGATGAGATGATGTTACATAACCACATAGAAAGTCTTGTCCAAACTCACTTTGTCTATGAGATATAAAAATAACAACAAATACACATATGGACACTCCTAAAGGATTTCTTCGTTCCAATGCGAATGTGTCTCTAATGGATGCTCGTACAGAATTAAAGTAGGATGTTCGCCTCTATTAGAAACAACCTTTTAAAAAAAAATAAAATAAAAGAGCAGCTAGCTAGTCTGGTAGATGGAGAGAGAGACGGGAAAAGCCCATGGGCCAAATCCAACACCATCTCATACTCACACCAGGCCTAATTTAAGCTCATGCTAAGCCACTGTCAACTCTTGGCTCTCAAGCCTCACTTAGCTAGCACTCCCACCATCTCATTTATTTAACGTCGATTAGTTCAATTTAAATAGGAGTAATAATTAAGAGTAAAATGCACAAGCGATACTTAAACTTGTAAGGGTGTGTTATCTAGGTCCCCAAACTCTCAAAATACATATTCAGATCACAGAACTTATCAAAGTGTGCCATCTAGGTCCTAATTCGTTACAGTCCCTCTAGGATCCTACGTGGCGTTGACGTGGCATGCCACACGAATGTGACGTGGCATCATCTTAACTTAAAAAATGGAACTTACTTAAAAATTTTCCTTTTTTTGTTATTTCCTTTTCTTTTCCTTCTTCTATTTTTTTTTCTTTCTTCTCCTTCCTCTCACTGAAACGGTAGGACACCACAGTCTCAGAGAAAGGAGAAGAAAAGAAGAAAAGAAGATAAACGAGGAAAAATTTTATGTGGGACCCATTTTTTAGTCAAGATGATACCACGTCACGTCCGTGTGGCATGCCACATCAGCGCTACATAGGATACTAGAGAGGTTGTGACGAATTGAGACCTAGATGACACACTTTGACAAGTTTTGAGACCTGAATCTGCGTTTTAAGAGTTTAGGTATCTAGATGACACCCCACCGTGTACTTTACTCATTAATTAATTACTCCTTCACTCTGAGTTTTCTTCAGCCAATCAATTACGGAGCAACATATGACAGAAACCAATGGAGATTGGACAGATTTTTTAGCATGTAGGGATGTATATACCCCAGTTCTTTATGAACTTGATGATATTTTATTCCAATATGGTCTGGAAAAGAAAATTCTAGTCCAATTTATCCACAAACGTAGCAACACATAGCTTGGATCATCATACCTACCAGAGTACAATAGATCGTACAAATGAAACAAAATTCGAATTTCACAGGAACTACATTAAGTACATAACAGCATAATGCATTCCGAAGTCCTAACCTGAACTGACAGTGTTTTCCCCAGTCCTAAAACAAGAACAATAACAGGAATCACACTACCACAAAAGACTGAGGACATAAAAGAAAACAAGCGATCTATGGAATCAATCTGTTTCATTATGTAAAAATGATGGAAGCAAATCTGTTTGATACCCAATAAACCTTGTTTCACCAACTCACACGCAAAAAATTGTGCCCACTGCTGGACATTCTAGCTTCGAAATTGCTGAGATCCTGTGTAGAGTTGTTCCTTCAATCCGATGCCAGTTGTAGAAATTTGCTTGCAAATCTTAGCTTCCAAATGCAACCAGAGTGACACCTTGTTGTTGCACCTTCCAGTATAAACGAACTCACAGCCAACTCAGACGCACCCAACTCACCCAAGCTTGCTGATTGATGCTGTAATTAGCAGGCAAAAAGCAGTGATGAAATCTTGCATGATCAAACAAGAACATGTATCAGAGTACCAGAGCATGGGATTTTGTCTTAATCTTTTGACTTACTAATGTTCAGTTCAGGACTTCAAGTGTAACAACGACAGGTCTGGCACAATGTGTGGGGTATAATAAATGTCCTTAAGACCCATAGAAAAATTCATATACGAACTAAGAGGAAACCTTTTCTCACAATAAGAACGTCAGGCAACGCATAGGAAACTGAAGAACCTTCAGTATTTTCTCGTGGGCAGCCACAGTCAGGTTACCATCTAATTTCTTCTACTGCTTACTCAGTGCTTTCAGTGTTTTCCTTTCCTCCCTACTTCTTGCTGAGTTGTACTGCTTGGGTGTAGGGTAGGCAGCTTAACATATCATACACAATTCATTCTCCTGGTATAATTCCAACCACGCAGCATCAATTTGTTTATTTACCCAAAATCAAGGGAGGAAGGACAAAATTAAGATCAGACATAACATGAACTTTATCAGGAATTGCTATTGCAAACAGGACGCGTCAAAGAACAACATAGTGTCTGTTGAAGAGCTACAGATTTGTGATGAGTTGGAGGCTGACAACAAGGAGGATTTAGAATGAGAGATCATCGACGATATGTGTCGCCTCGCTCGGCATCTGCAGAGGCTATATCAACTGAAGGATTTGAGAGAAATTACTGGCTCAGCTACTAGTTACCACTTAACAGCTGCCGCTCTACCATACAACAATTGCATTTCTTTCTGAAATGAATATCAGGATAAACTTGGACGGACAATGCAAAATCAACATAACTAAGATTGACCAAGATGCTTCTGCAGAAAAATAAACAAAGCCACACTCCAATACTTAACAACCTGACAAAAGGCAACTTGACAAAATCAACCTATGAAGACAAAGGTTATACAGTTTCTGCAGAACCATCCAGTTGCACCATGGAGATAACTAAAACGAACAGATGGTTCTGTATGAACTACAACTTGCATCACTTATTTTGTCAGGCGCACGAGCAAATAAGTCATATTATGTACTTCAATCATGTAAGGTAAGTCAATAATATCTTGTTCTGTTGTTCATGGATGACATAATTAAATATATATCTAGATCAATTGGTTTGAGCAATCATTTGGTGAAAGATACACAATTAGTGGCATAATGACATTGCTGAAGTATACAGAAGACAGATGAAAATCATGGTGAAAATGAGACAGTGAAGAATACAACTGTAAACTGTTAGGGACGGAAGCATATACAAGTTAGTCTTGATAATACTGCTGTAAGATGGCTGTGAAGAATGAAATCTACAACCGCAGATTGACTTATAGATGGCTGTCAAGGATACTTATAGATCCAACTTTTATTAACTTTAACCATCTTGGATCATGTAAAATTTGCTGCTTGACTGAACAATTCCTTCTTTTAATGGGCTGGCTTGTGTATATTTTCTAGAGCAAATTTCATTAAACCCCACTTATTATGGTTCAAATTGCACAAAACCATAGGTACTTTAAAACATGGCATAACCCCATGTATTATGATTCTAAAATTTCACAAAACCACACCGTTAACCATTATAATATACTCCTATATCAAAATAGAAAAAGCGGATGTAACATTTATATGATGGATAAAATGCTCATAAAATAGAGATGGAATGGTAGAACTCAAAAGTGTGATAGATCAAAGTCAAAATGGTTAGTAATGTGGTTTTGCAAAACATAATATATGGGGTTATGTGCAACACGTCAAAATTCCTGTGGTTTTATCAAACCTGGACTATAATAAAAGGGTTTTATGAAATTTACTCTATTTTCTATGATGTGGTGTGTTTGGGAAAGTATGTTTTTGTGTATGCACATATGGGTGCAAATTGTGATGTTATGTGGCACTGTGTAAAGCCCGAGGAATTTCTATTTGATATACTAAAATAACTGATGGATTTGGAGCCAACCAACCTCATCTTCCGTAAATGTATTTCAAGTTTATGCTACTGTCTCACCAGCTCTCTGCTTGCATGCTATCGTTGTTTGTTGACTATCCAAATCAAGCTAATGTTAAATTCAGTTATGTCAACATGCAGGACATATCTTCAAACTGACAAGTTCTAATGGGGAGTCAGCGAGCAGTTAGGGTTTCTTTTTGTTGCACATCATATCACAAACTGAATTCGAGAGGTTGTATAGAAACTAATTTCCATCCTATGTTTTCTACTTAAAGACTTCCAATATTGGTATGACGAGGTCATAGAACCATTAACATCATGCACATTCTGATCCGGAAGAAACTAAAATTTATATTCTGAGTATCACATCCTCATAAAAAAGTACGTGTATTTTTAAATCATAACTCCCTATGTCTGCAAACAAACGTGACACTACAAATAGCACAACTCAACCAACCAATGTTACCTGCAACTGTAACGCATAGCTACACTCTTGAAGAAACATGCACATATGCATATAAGCTAGTATTATTCATATTATAGAAAAAATCTATGATTTACCATACCCACAGCATTGGTTCTATGATTTACCCTAGGTTTTGAGGTCTATTCAAAAGCTGACAGTTTCGCCTATCATGCAACAGTACCTACTACCTCCGTCCCATAAAAATTGAATTTTTACCTTTGAACCTTTGTCCCATAAAAGTTATATTTCTACTGATGTGGGACATTTCCTTGTAATCTTCTTTCCTTCCATCCCATCTCTAACCCATTGTCTCAACATTCCCTTTAATCAAGTTTATATATGGAATGTGTGCATGTACTGTGTTCATTAAATAGGGTTATTGTAGTCATTTGTCTATCCTCCTAATATGTCCTTAATTCCCTAGAAATTCAATTTTTATGGGACGGAGGTAGTATTTCTGTGCGGTTTTTCCATGATATCATCTACATCAATTTTTTAATGGATTATTTCTAGTGTATGGTTGTGTTGATATGAACTGATTGGAGTGTGCAAAAAATACTTCACTGAATAATTTCGGTAATCTCATAGAACCAAAAGGAGACAAGAAATCAATGATGATAAAAGAAAAGGAGCATACATGGACACTATCATATCAGACTCGGGAAAGATAAAATCATAAGAAAACTTTGTATAGATAACATTCAAAGCAGGGCCATAAACCTGAGCTTTTTGGAAATTGGATACCATTGATCTATGCAGTCTGGACCACTCTTTAACATCAAAAGTCTGGTAAGATACCACTGATCTAGGAAGCTTTAAACACCCATTAACATCAAAATATCTTGTAGGAGCCTGTTTATTGGGGTGGCAGGCTGCTGCTGACACCACCCAACCCTGCTTTCTGCCCCAGTTCTGAGAGTTGCTGAATAAACTCCACCCCATTAAGAATTTCAGTTGCTCCATATATGACTTGCTTGGTAGTCTGTGAACGTTGCGCTAGCTCTGTCAAGCTCCTGTATTCAATGTAATTTCCACCACCAATCATGAAAACAATGGCCTCTCTGAAGGGTCCTCTGAACTGTCCAGCAGTTCCTGATTTAGGGGCCCGTGGATCAAATAGTAGGTAGTTGTCAACTTCAGGATTTGGTTTCCCCTCCATCAAAGCTTCTACAGCCCTTGTAACGGCCAGCTGCTTTCCATCTGATAACAAATTCCTCACACCTGTCATAGCACTAATGGAATGCCCATAAAGCTTTTCTGCCCAATCAACTATGTTAACCTTGCTTGCGGTGTTTGATGCACCAGCGAACTGGGAATTCAATGACTTTATTCTCTTTACATACTGAAACGCGGACATGTCCACTTCTGACTCCCGCAGAGCGGCCTCAACCTGCTCTAAGTCAGATGGCACTGGTGTCTCGAAGGAAAGCAGGTAGGTCACAGCCAGTCGGAGCTTATCCTCCTTAGTGCCGTTCCCTCTCAGCAGGTTCATCAACTTGGTCCGGTCCAAGGTGCCATCCACGAGCATACTATTCTCACACTCGAAATATCCATCCAGAGACCTCCCCTTGATATGGCCAAGCAGCGCCGTTGCAATATTCGTGTGCTTGTCAATCATCTTCTTCCGTTCCGTCAGTTCTGGGAGCGAGTTCACTGCATTCATGAGATGCCTGGTGTTGCCAATGAGATCGGTGCCATCAAACTCAACACCATCCCTGCCACCACCTGTGCGCTGGTTCACCTCATCCACATCCTGCTTGTACTTGGCAAGCTGGGCCTCAATTTCCTCTGCCACTTTGGGGAATTGCAACCAGCTGTTTGCCACCCAGAACGGATCGGTATCATCCAAATCATACTTCTCTGGCAACTTCAATTTGTTCGACTTCAGGCCGAGCACGTCATGGACCAACGGACGGTAGCTCCAATCATGCTGGATCCCCACCGAAAGCTCGAAATTCCTATCAAACAGGCACAGGAGTGGCCGCTGGAAGGATGCAACTGCTGTGGACGCGGCCTCAGTGAAGAGATTGGGCTTGGCGATGAGGTGATCGCGGAGGCGGGCGTCGAGCGCGGCGGCGACCATCTCCGCTGGCCCGCCGCGGGCGCACCTGATGACCGGCACGGCGCCGAGCGTGGCAACGACGCAGAAGAGGCCGAGCGCAATGGCGTCGACGAGTGCAGTGATGTCGGCCTCGGCGGCGGCGGGGTCGTTGAGCGCGACGTACGCCCTGGGCTGGGCGAGGGAGAAGAGCCCCTCCTCGAGGCAGACGAAGTCGAGGTACTGGTCAGCGACGCGGGCGACGCGGTGCGCGGAGCGGGACGCGGCGGTGGCGGAGGCGAGGCGCTCGAGGAGGGGACGCGGGACGCAGGTGGAGAAGTTGAGGTGGAAGGAGGCGTAGAGGCCCGCGGCGGCGTCGGCGGCGACGCGGTCGACGTTGGCGGCGGTGGGGCGGACCAGGTAGACGGCGGGGGCGTCGGGGACCTGCTGCCTCGCCTTGTCGATGTTGAGGTGGAGCGTGACGCCGTGCCTCCGGAGCTCCCCGACGCGGAGCACCGGCGCGAGGAGCGCGACGCAGGGGGAGTCCATCACCAGGATCTTGTACGCCTCCTCCTCCGCCGCCTCCCCCACCCCTCCGCCGACCCCGTCCGGCGAGCCCTGCAGCTGCTGGTTCAGGTGCAGCATCCTCACGATCGAATCTGGATCACGCAGAGAGAGCGAGCGAGCGAGCGCTCGGTCAGATCGGAGAGGAAGGGGGGGGGAAGAGAGGAGGGGGTGGGGGTGAGTTGGAGCTTACCGAGCTGCTTCTTGCGGAGGGTGAGCGCCATGGCGGCGCGCGGTGGTGGTCCGGCGATCGCCGTCGCCGATCAGATCTGCGAGGGGGGGAGGGGAGGAGGTCGGTGACAGAGAGAGAGAGAAGCAGGAGGGAGTTGAGGAGTTGAGATGGCTGCAGTTGGAAACGCGATCAGATCATGGCCGTTGATTTGTTCTGTCATTCAGATGGGGACTTGATGACGCGGAAACCCAATTACACCATTGCCCCCATCTCATGACTTCGTGTAGAAAATGAATCATTTTGGGATAATGTAATAGACCAAAATTATATATTATTCGTCTTATTGAACAAATCGTGGCAAAATATATAACAGTTACTATAACTTCCTTTGATAGTAAATATTTAACACATGTGATCATTCGTCTTATTTAGAATTTTAGTTAAACGTGTAAAAATATATGTCATGCTTAAGATACATTTAATTAAAAAAAGTCACGATAAAATAAATAATAATTAAAAATTTTTAATAATACGAATGATCAAAACTCATATTTAAAGCCAATTGCATGAAATATTTATGTTTTTTTTCTAATAATAAGATGAATGGTCAAATTATCGGTTTTACGGATTCAATATACCTACTATATTTGGACTTATAATTACCAGAAATACCGTATACCTATAATTAAAAAGGGTGCTCAGTCTTCAAAGATGCTCATATGGGTAGGGTTTGCGTACGTGCATTCATAGGGGTGAGTGTGTGTGCGTTGTGAGTATCTGCGTTGTACTGTGTAATTTAAAAAAAAGGCGTATTCATACCTTTACCTTTTATCTTCTCTTTATATTTACATATTATAAAAAAATTGTATTGTTTCTGTCGTCCGTAACTGCTTCCGCATTGGTTTTGGTCTGTGTTGTCTTCTGTTCCATGTAACTAGATTGTGCACGGCTCGCTATAGGCCCTAGACGGCAACATCGTCCAACCGGCAGCGGCAGCCACGCCACCAAATCCATCAAGACCATGTTTGGATAATGGGTTTGGGATATGATTTCCCACCTTTAAAGCTTCAATCCTAGCCATCCATTCTTCTCACTCCATTTCATCCTATCCATCGATTCATTTCTATTTCTTAGTCCCACTCTCCTAACCTATTATCCAAACACACCCTAAACATCCCAGCTCCATTGTTGCACACGCCATCATCAAACGAATCAAATCAAAACAACGCGCAAAAGGATACAGGTTAAGTTTGAATGGATTTATATCTGTCATGAACATGAGAACGGTTCAATGCTCCTCGCTATTTTCTTCACTCCACGCCGCCACCACCACCACCACCGCGCGCTGCCGGATCACTCGTTCCCTAACAAGGGAATACCCCACGGGGAACAGAAAAATCAGCCGCAATATCATCCCTAAACCAACCAATCGGCACTTTCTTCGTTATCTCTGGCGAAGATGGGTTATGATATTGTAAGGGTGTGCTTGTTGCCATCAACCTTGTTTTCTCCATAATAAAATAACCTTCTCAAAGTTGAACTGTAAAGGGAATTTAATATTAGCACTATTTGGGATATATTCATTGTCGTGTTAAGAGGGAATTCTTTGTATCACTGCTATAGTGGTTTTACTGTCCGGGTTTGTCAAGCTATCACGGAGGAATCTACTGCCTGCTCTTAAGTAAAACTCAAAATTGATTCGCAAATGAAGCATGAAAACATAACATATCATTTGTAATTTTACTGTATTTTTAGAACTCGATCAGCGTGCAAGCAATGTCAAATCACCATCTTCCCATTATTTTCACATCATCTAAACATATATATCTATCATTTTTATAATGTACTGTATAATATTTATTCATCCACATATCCCACAGTAAAACACAGGTATCAATTAGTTATTATTATAAACACACACACGTAGATGGTGATTTAGTTTTGGTTGTGGTCAATTCGAAAAAAAAAATCGTAATTGGATCGAGCCAAATAAAGAATTGCCATAGGATAAACATACAGCAATCAGAAATGAGTTTTTTTCTTTGGAATATAAAGGAAGATGCTATTTACAATAAGGAAAAAATTCAAATAACCCTCTAAACTTTATATGGAAGTCTGTCTAGCACCCTAAACTTTAAAACCGGACATCTAACGCCTTAAACTTTGCCATACCATCCATATTATCTACTAAGGTGGTTTTAGATGATGGTTTTGCATATTTTAGAAGCTTAAACGAACAATTTTGAATAACTAATATGACATATTTGCATATGATCAGTTATAAATCATCAATTTATTCTTATACAGTGATATCATGCTATTTTTTTTGACGTGAAACAGCAGGAGTCTCTCCTGCTGTGCTCATGCTATTATTTTATTGGTACTTGTTCTTAAGTGAGACCTAATAGGGAGCAAAAAGTAATATTGAAGTCAAAATTTTAGTATATACTAGACACGTAGTCGTGCTTTGCATGACTTTTAATCCTGTTTAAGAACCTTTTCTATATGGTCTATTAGTTTTAGGTAAGCTTTTAAAAATGTTTTCATATAATAAGTTCTTTTTATGAAGTATTGATTTCCCTAGCCAACTATACATTTAACTACTTTTGATTCTGTTTAAGAACTTTCCTATATGGCCTATTAGTTTAGGTAAGCTTTTAAAAAGTTTGATATAATAAGTTGTTTTTTTACAAATTACTGATTTCCTTAGCCAACTATAAATTTAACTAAGTTGTACTATATGTTTATAGGAGCAATCACTATAAGCCTCATATTTCTTCTCTCTTTATCCCATCTCTTTTTTATCATGTGTTTAGGAGGAGGTATCAGAAGCCTTCGAAAAATTCCATATGTTTAGCCCATTGTGTTTTTAATACATGTATTCTTTTGATCCAATGGCTATTGTTTATCTAAACCCTTTATCCAACGGCTAATATATTGATGATGATGTGGCGCTCTCTCTTTTTTATCATGTGTTTAGGAGGAGGTACCAGAAGCCTCCGGAAATTTTTATATGTCTAGTCCATTTGTGGGTAACATGTACCCTTTTAATCCAATGGCTATTTTTTATCTAAACTCTTTATTCAACGGCTAATATATTTGTGATGATGTGGCGAATTCTCGTGCAAGAAAGCTTGTTACTTTCACTATATAAGATATATATGTCCAAAGTGTATGACATATGATCAAACTCATTCAACTTATATATATATATGTATTAGATAAAAACTTACTATGTAAAACCATTTTAGGGGTTATATATACGGTATTGTAAATTGGGGGTTGTTTAGACTTTTTTTTCCTTCACAATATTGAAAGCAAACAAAAACACAACGTCACCATTTATATGATTTAACATGCACACTTATTCATCATCATCCGACCTTAGCTCAGTTGGTAGAGCGGAGGACTGTAGTAGCTGCAGATGAATCCTTAGGTCGCTGGTTCGAATCCGGCAGGTCGGATTAATTTTTTCCTATTTGCTATCTTTTTGGAATTTTGTGCTTTCTATCAAGATATAAGATCCTTCTGTTCTCTCTTTGCTTTTTTCTTTCTTTCGAATTTGTGTTGCCTAACGTTCTCGAGAACTTTTATGAGTGTTTATTCTCATAGACATCTCATCCCTTCAAGATATAAGATCTTTTTTTCTCTCTTTGCTTTTTGTTTCTCTTTGCTTTTTTCTTTCTTTCGAATTTGTGTTGCCTAGCGTTCTTGAGAACTTTTATGAGTGTTTATTCTCATAGACATCTCATCCCTTCAAGATATAAGATCTTTTTTTCTCGTTGCTTTTTGTTTCTTTCGAATTTTGTGTTGTCTAACCTTCGAGAGAACTTTTATGCAGTGTTTATTCTCATAGACATCTCATCCTATTAAGAAGATCGACCAAGAAATGGACTGGATTTGACATGTGATTTTTTTTTTCGAATTTTGTGATGTCTAACCTTCAAGATAACTTTTATATATTTGTTTTTCATAGACATTCATAAGTTCGACCCAGAACTGGACTGGATTTGACATGTGAATTTTTTGTTGTCTAACCTTCAAGATAACTTTTTATGCAGTGTTTTTCAAACAAAATATTCTCATAGACATCTCATCTTATGAAGAATATCGACCAAGAACTGGACATGATTTGATATGTTTTCTCCTCTTCAGCGGCTATGAACTATGTTGCAATTTGCAAACTGACAAAATAAGTTCACACTCAGAGCTGCGGAGCATGTTTTATGGGAATATTGGTACCATGCTATTAGCTACTATTATAAAAATTGAAGATGTTTTTGCTGATATTTTGGTACGCCATCCGTACTTGAGTCGGTTTTTAAGTTCGTTCTTTTTTGAAATATAGATCCGTGTTTGAGTTGGATTTTAAGCTTGTTTCCTTTTGGAAGTATACAAGTAGTTGTATAAGAAATTGTATAAGAAATCTTTTGAAAAAACTCTCATGGTAACTTGAGATGAAAAACATACTACTAATTGTAGCTTATGATTTTCTAAAAAATATATCCAAATGAATTTTCACAGTGAATTTTATCCGTTGCAATAATAAAATTAAGCTAAATCGTATAATAATAATAAAATTAAAATAGCATTTACCCGTTGCAACGCACGTGCATTAAGTTTAGAAATATACCATGTGAAACATTAAGTTTTGGATATACAATAAAATTTTTCGTTACATAGATATTTACCATATCATAAAATTTTTCGATGCATAGATATTACTAGCAAGTTTGGAAAGCGATACTGAGTGTACTTTTGTTCCTCCCTTCTTAAAATATAATCACTTATAATCACTTACTGAGCATGTAGCCATGTATGCTCCGATTGTTTGACTATTGCCAACATTTAAAATTTGGAAAGTAGTTGATTTTGAATTTTCTTAAAATTTTTATGCATTAGATTTTAAATCATGAAAACATATATAAACATTTTATTTATAAAATTGTTTTTGTTGTTTCATTCAACTTTCGTAGGATTAGAAAGTTTAATAGTACAATTAATAGCTTTAAAAATTAACATGTCATCTTAAGTTAATTCAACAATCTCCCTATACATATTGTATACATATAAATATATTTTACACCGTTAATTCTCGGCTCACCTCTCATACACGTAACTTTTTGAAGTCTGTTGTAGTCTTGTAGCTAGTTCTAAATCTGTAGTCTGTTTTTCTTCTCTCTTCTTCTCTATTCTCTGATTCACCTAAGCATAAATATGACGTGGCAATTTTTAGTGCCCGCTTAAAAGAAAATAATATTTGCCTTGCAACTTCTCTCAGAGATCTATAGCTCCTCTGAAGTTTAAAAAAATGGCAGATTCATACAATATGTAATTATAGAATCCAAAAAGTAAATAAAAAAAACAGAAACTAACTACTACTCCCTCATTAACATCAATACGAATGTGAAAAATATTAGAATGACTTATATTATAAAACGGAAAAAGTACCAAGTAGCTACTTCTCCAAACTTAAAAGTCCCCAGCCAGGACCTAGCAGTTCTGTGTGGAAAAAAAAAAGCACACACTAAGGTGCTTTTTTTGGTTCTCGTTCATTTTTGTGCTGTGGGTAAGAAGATCGTAAAATGTTGGTACCCGTAACAATTTCACCGATTTCCACCAGCGACGTCTCCTTCCTTCTCACGTACGCCTCCTCCCGTTCGCTTCTCTTCTCGGCTTCTCCCCTCCCCCATTTCAAAACCCCAAACCCCCCAAGCTCCTCCTCCTCTTCCCCCCCCCCTCGCTGCCCTCCTAAACCCTACCCAATTATCCTCTCCTCCATCGATCGATCGCTCGCCCATCGCCATGGCGGAGGAGCTCCCCTTCCCCGCTAACATCGAAGGTAAGCGCCCCCCGCCCCCCCTTCCACTAACCCTAGCCCCACCAAGAGAGCTGACTGACCACTCTCTCTCTCCCTTCCCTTTTCCGCAGTGATGCGCCACACGCCGCGGTTCAAGCTCATGCAGGCGGCGTTCCACGGCGACCTCCGCGGCTTGAAGCGTACGCCCTCTCGCGCTCGCGCTCTCCCTCTCCTCCTCTGGTCCGGGGCTCGGATGGATTCTGCTGGGCTGCGGCGACCTGCTGTTTTGCCGCAACGCTTGCTGAAATTTTTTTTCCTCTCTGTTTTTCTTTTTCTGGTTTGGTGGTGGTATGTGATTCGTTTGCAGGGCAGGCGAAGATTCTGGATATGGGGAGGGGCCGCCTGAGGAAGGCCGTAGAGGATGTGAGGGTGGAAGGCGTGCCGGGCGAGGAAGGTACAGGGGTGCTGCATATGGCTGCCTCCCATGGCCACATGGAGATGTGCAAGTACCTGGTCGAAACGCTTCAGGTGGATGTGGATGACGCGGATGACAAAGGTCCATACTTTTTTCACAAAACTGAGCCCGAGTTTGTAGAGCTAGGACTTTGGAGTCCGGTATTTGCTCATACTACCGCAGTAGGGAAATGCTGGTTTTCGAAACTTCGCAAAATGCTATTTCTAACTTTGTAATAAAGTCATACGGAAGCTATTATCTTAGTTTTCATGCATAGGTTAGGGCACTGTTTATGTTTAGCCAAGTTGCTTGGTATATAGATTTGAAATATGACTTAGTGCTGCTTAATTGATTGTGCTCCCTAGGGTTGTGCATGGCATTTTGGAACAACACTTTGAAGGAATTAAAATTTATTCCACAAAATTGAATAAGAAAGCAATAGAACATCGCACTAGATTTGCCTGATTGCCCCCATTTGTCATATTCTGTTGTGCGTAGTTATGTAATGTTTCATGCAAAATTAGGCCATGCGCACTTCTATTAACCGTTATCTCTTGTTATAGCATACGGAAGTGGGTGGTTCATACAAATGCATCTCGGCATCAGTAAATTATTGGTTACTTTAGGTAACATGATATTTGATGTTTGCACTTAATAAAATATGCTCCTCATCTATGGTCATGCACTCTGTAATTCTACTTCATACAAAACCTAAAATCCTGTCTATATTTTATTCCCTTGAGGAGCAATTGCATTTGGCTGTATGTTTTGACATAGATAAATATTTTGTTAGAAAAACATCATCTTCTGGTTTTTATTTTTCAGAAAATTTTAAAATAGACTCTCTTGTCAGCTGTTTTTTTTTAATAAAAGGTTTTGGCCAAACGCCCAAACCCATAAGGGTGGCTTGGCAAGGCAATCCACACCGGGTAAATACTGTTGCATGGAAAAAAATGTTGCCGTGCCTCATAGCAGCGTGGCCAACAGTTTGTTTAAAGTAATTTACTGTAGAATTATTTTTAAAACTTTATTAGAAAAGGTTAAAAAATAAAGAGAATGTTTCTAACTTTCTATACTGAACCCTGATAGTTCTTTGCATCAATAAGCTTCATTATCTATTTTCTTGACAGGTAGAACATCTCTACTTAAGGCGGTACATTCTGGGCATCGGGGAATTGCCAAGTATCTTCTTAATCATGATGCCAATCCAGACCTAGCCATGTGCTGTGGGCTTACCCCTCTACATTCTGCCGCTGGATTAGGTCTCCTACTATAAACATGTATCTCTGTTTTCAATCAAGGCATTGCTGTTTTTATTAAGTTGTGTCTTTTGGATGGCTATGCTCATACACCTTTTAGTCTTTTAAGGCTTTGTTTTTCTGGTACTGGATTTATGTGCATATGCGCTTATATGGGTGTGAATGTTCATAGGTGTACAAAACACAGAAATGGGTGCAGGGTGCATATTCACATATAATTTTAATTCCCCCTTTGGCCTTCCTAATGTTTATGGCTCCACTATGTATAGGAGTAATCTTATTATAACCACAGGCTTTTGCCAACTTACTCCCTCCGTCCCAAATTAGTTGTCTTTTTAGGATTCAAATATTGTCCCAAAATAGTTGTCACAATGGAGTAATACTTGTCCCATCAATCACTTCTAATTCAAAACTTTCTCTTTTCTACCCTCAACTATCCTCCCACATCCAACCATACATCATTTAATAAAGGGCACTATAGTCTTTTTTGTCAAACCTTAATCCATGCTAAACAACCTAGAATGACAACTAATATGGGACAGAGGTAGTACAAAATATTCCACCTTGCGTCTTTTTAATTTTCAGCAGCTATTGGTCCTATGCAGAATTACAGATATTGTATAAGATATGGGCAGCAGGCCAGTAGCCTGGTGTCTAGTGCCTAGTTGTGGACTTGGAGCTTGGTGGGAAGCTGCTTTTAGAGTTGTGATCCTGCCATGTTGTTAACTTAATGATCTTAGTTTTATGGACTACCATCCTTTTTTACTTTAAATTTTAAAGCAGATGTGATTTGTTTTGTACCTGATCTGGACTATTAAGTACTTGATTTGTTTTATTCAGGTGATTGTGAGTCCGTAAAACTATTGCTTGCAAAAGGAGCTTATGTTGACCCAATGTCTACTTTTGGGACACCACTTCATCTTGCTGCTAAAGAAGGGCAGGATGGCACCATGAAGATATTGATGGACAACAATGCAGATGTAAGTTCAGCTACATGAAATTTCTACCATAGCCCTTAAATTGCCCTTTGGGCTGGTATGTATATTTGGTTTCATTTGTTTGCTTATTAAGGATCATTATAGTCCTAACTGCCCTGTTGTCATCTTCCATCTTATTTATTGTTGTAATATTGTCTGATCGTTTGGTGCTGTTCATGGAAAAATAAATTGAGTGTGAGCTTTGCTAGCTAATCTTTTGTCACACAGGTAACCTAGAACTCTTCAATACCATGTTGCCGTTGTTTGATAAAATGACTCGGTAACAAGTACTGAAACTTCGAAAGTATTTCATCAACTCATGTTCAAATTCCTAATATTGCATTTTTAAGTAGATATCTGTTTATGGTCATATTTTGTTTTGGGGTCTTAAGCCTTCCCTTTAGGTCCTTCATATACAACCCCTAGTTACCGAGGATACATACAAAGCTACTTGAAAATTTTGAACAGGCCCTCTTTGCACAAGATAAATGTTCAATTGTTTGAATGGAAACATCATTTTAAGGGCCTAATATGCTTAATGTTTCTAATCAGTGCAACAAGATGGTAAACGGTATAACACCCCTCCTCCTTGCTATGAAAGCTGCATCAGCAAAATGTATGGAGCTCCTGGTTGAGGTATTGATTCGTAATATTAGCCACATCAAATTCTAAGATTATCTTAGGACTGCCTGCTTTGTTTTGACATTTTCCACACTCAAGTGAGGACAATTTGACTTTCTTTTGTTGGTATTTTGGTTGCGAACATGAACTGCATTTGTGTCCCAATACACATTCTTAGCCACATAAAACACTCAGTGTGGAAACTTTCTTAACCATGTTTTTTTGAAACCTACCACCATTGATTTTTCTGCCACATGTATGATGACAGAGGTAGTGACATTAAGTCGTTCGTTTCATACCTGAAGCAAATTGCTACATATTACCCAAGACAATCTTGCAGCCAGATATGTAACAACTTTTTGCATCGTAGGCTGGAGCTGATGCTACTTTCTCTGATGTCATCTGGAATTATATGTCAACTACTTTTATGGATGATGAAGATAGTGGTTCATCTGTGTTCTCGGATTCTGAACCAGAGGAGATTGATGCCAATCACCATATTCCCGTCAATGTAAGACCTCTTTGCTACAAAGGGCATGCATTTAGAAGTTCGAAATTTGTACATAGTAGAATCCTAGTAAACAATGTAGCTCTAAAATTTTTGAGGCAGGTATTTGGTTAGTTGATTTATTTACCTTGTTTCCTATTCATATTTCCTCCATCGTAGTTCTGTTAGCATCTAATTATTGTGTGTATGCATGAACTCAGTGCTTCTCTATATAATCCAGAACAACCTTTGAGCAATGGCACCTCATGTTGCATTGCCTCGCCTTACGCCTTGCACGCTATGGCGCTGAGGCGGGGATATGTCACCTTAGACCACCAATAAAACTGCTTGGGTGCAATCATCGTGCAACCTATCTAAAAATTTTCAGGAAAAAAAAATCCACACTTTCTAGGCATGTTTATGGTATAATGTTTTGGGCTCAAATTGATTGTAGTCATAGCAACAAAAAAGTAAAATTACGAAAAGTGTTTAGAGTTAAATGTTTCATCATTGCCCTTTGTTGTTACTCTTAACATTGTTCAAATTTGGAATCTATATTTATACATGGTAATAAAGCATGAAGTAAACCTACAAACCTTTTCTGGCTTATTATTTCTCATAATTTTTAGTTGGAGCTATGCCCAAGTATTATTGTATAGCATATATTCCCATATTTCCTAGGGAATAACACATCAATTTGTCCATGTTGGTATTAACTAAACTTTAGCAGTGCTATTGTGATCATGGGGAAATTATCCTATGATTATATAGAAAGTAGGAGACGGAGTGGGGTGTATGTCTCTTGGGCTCTTGACTGGTAAGATTATTTTAATGTAGAATGTGCTATGGCGATAAGGATAGCTACCCTAAAGGTGATATTAACAGGTTTTGATAGTTTAGTAGCTAGAATTTATTGATAATGCAGATGGATACTTGTAGAATATCATGAGTGCTTGAAACATCACGTTTGAGCAATCAAATGTATCTTTCCTGGAATATTAGTTGCTTTACAGTTAGTATATCTTTCCCATGTGTTCTGCAAGGTTTTCGTTTATTTGATATTTTTTATGACTCACTTTATCAGGACAAACCTGTGAATCGAAGGAAAATTGCAGAGTTTAAGTCGTTAGGGCTTGAGGCAGTTGAGAAGAAGGATTATCTTTCTGCAGCAGGATTCTACAGTGAGGTATAATAGAGCACAATTATTTCCTGTGTTTCTCTTTTCCAAAATTATATGTTGTAGTGGTTTGTGTAAGCTTTCTACATGAGGCAGGGAAGCTTCTCAATGATTTCATAGCGAGTACATTTTCATGAATGCAGACACCATAATCTGAAGTATTCTCTGAGATGGCTTTTAGTTGTATCTAAGATTTAAACACGTTAAATCAACAACTTCTGACAAGATCCAAACTGTTGATCAGTTGCTTTCCTTTTTTCTTCCTTAATTTTGTTTTTTTTACAGACAGGCAACTTTTTTTTTCGCTCTAATGCCCTTTCTTGTTGGATGTAGGCCATGGACCTTGACCCTGATGATGCAACCCTGCTGTCCAATAGGAGCCTTTGCTGGCTTTATCTGGGTGAAGGAGGCAAGGCTTTGGTGGATGCTCATGAATGCAGAAAAATGCGGCCTGACTGGCCGAAGGCCTGCTACCGTCAGGGTGCAGCTTTAATGTTACTGAAGGTTAGATAGAAGATTTTACCCTTTTTGTGTTTGTGCTGCAGATGGTTTTCAATGTTAGCCTGATTTTTTTTTGGCAGGACTATGTGAGCGCGTGTGAAGCACTTTTTGATGGATTCAAGTTGGATCCTGAGGACGTTGAGATTGAAAATGCATTACGGTAATCCTATGTCCCTTTGGTCATGCTAGATCTTATGATGATAAATTGAATGGTTTCATATGCTGTAGCTAGATTCAAGATTGACTCACACCCTATCCTTAAAAACTTGTGAAATACTCCCTCCATTCGCTTTTGATCAACACATAAGAAAAACAGAAGAATTCAACAATGATCAGCACATAACCGTGTTAATTTGCATGCTCCGTGTTAATATCATTACTAGGAGAATAATAAAAACAGAAGAATTCGACAATGATCAGCGCATAATATCAATGAGAAGTTTATTAACAAAGGATATACGTGGCATTCTGTGGTGATGTGTTTCTGCACGTTGGCATCTAAACACTTGCTAATTACAACACCATGTAATCTTGATGGTTCTGCAAACATGTCGCTGCTTCATTATTTTGTTCTGATGATAGTTCTTGATATATGCAGGGAAGCTCTAGAGTTCTTGAAGGTGTCTCAAAGCACTTCGGCTAACTGAACTGTATGGATTTTGCTGCGGATGTTCTGGTTCATGTTTTACCTTTCCACAAGGCTCTTTTGGCATTAAATCCCTGAACTGGTTCCCTTTCGTAAGTTGAATGGCGAGTCGGTGACTATCTCAGAAGTTTCATTGTGCTAACTCGAACTGACGGACGTTGATTACTGAGACATCTGAGAGTACTTTTTGCTGCATCTGTGTGATACCCATTATAATGTCTATGTAAACATACCGAACTACTGTTACGTCATTTTATTGATCACTGATTATGTGCATCGGTGCTTCCTAGATAGCAACTGCTGTTTTCCAGAGTATATTCCCTCCGATATAACAAATTAATTGTACAGGGTCACATCCCTCTTAGATGGGGCCTTTTTGGATTAGATGGGGTCTTTTTGGACGGAGGGAGTACTAGACAAGCACCATATGACTGCGAGATGGTGATGGATTTTCATTTGTTGCAGTATATGAGCCGAACTGTACTACTTCCTTCGTCCTAAAATAAGTTTAGTTTTAGCAATATTCATGTTCAACGTTTGACCGTTCGTCTTATTTGAAAAAAGATTATGATTAGTATTTTTATTGTTATTAGATGATAAAATATGAATAGTACTTTATGTGTGACTAATTTTTTTAATATTTTTCATAAATTTTTTAAATAAGACGGATGGTCAAAGCGCTAAACACGGATATTTATGGCTGCACTTATTTTGGGACGGAGGTAGTATCAACATGGCTGTGCCTGCGCGATAAATTCCTAGATGGGATAGGTTCTATACTCCTAATTGTGCTTGCATTGTATGCTTTTAACTACTGAGTAAATTGCGTCCACGGTGTAATAACCTGGGAGGTGGGTGTAATTTTTTTATGTAATAACTTGGCAGTAAAGTGCAATTTAGTATAAGAACTTTATAAATTATAATCATATGTTAATTAATCGTTTTGTTTTATGTGCTGGAGAGGAAGGGTTCCTAGCCTCCTGAACGTATACAAACTTGGGAAACCTCAATTTGAATGAAACTGAAAAACATTTTAAAAAGGGGTTAAGGGTGTGTTTGAGAAGAAGGGGATTGAGGAGATTGAGAAGATACGTAAAACGAGATGAGTCATAGGCTCATGATTAATTGAGTATTAACTATTTTAAATTTTAAAAATGGATTAATATGATTTTTTAAAGCAATTTTCCTATAGAAATTTTTTGCAAAAAACGCACCGTTTAGTAGTTTGGGAAGCGTGTGCGCGAAAAACGAGGTGCTTTCTCCTCAATGTCCTCCAAACGAACGCTGCCTAAATGAAGATTCAAGTAGTGGCAAATACTCCCTCCGTCTCAAAATATAACAACTTTTAGCCATTTGGATTTGTCCTAAAATATAACAACTTTTCCACCAACATTTTTTTCCCAATCAATCACAATCATCCACCATTCACTTTTCCTACCTACCTCCACTACTCACCCAATTATAACCCTCCACCATTCACTTCTACCTACTTTCTTAATAACCGTGTTCAACTCTAAAACTTCTTATATTCTGGGACGGAGGGAGTATCACTTAGGCTGCGTTCTTTGCCGCCAGTTCCCAACCCCTCCTCTCGTTTTCCGCGTGCACGCTTTTCAAACTGCCAAACGGTGTGTTTTTTACAAAAAGTTTCTGTACGGAAGTTGCTTAAAAGAACCAAATTAATTTATTTTTAAAAAAAAATAGCTAATACTTAATTAATCGTGCGCTAATGGACCGCTTCGTTTTCCGTGTGGAGGGGATGGGTTCCCAATCCCAACTAACGAACACAGCCTTAGGCTATATTTGAACCTATGGGTTCGTCACCCATTTTTCCCGCACATAAAATAAGGTAGCTCATTAGTATATGATTAACTATGTATTAGTGGAAAAACTTAAAAATTGATTAAGACTCCCTCCGTTTCAGGTTATATGACGTTTTGACTTTGGTCAAAGTAAAACTACTTTCAAATTTGACTAAGTTTATAGACAAATATATTATTATTTATAATACTAGATTAGTTTCATTAAATTAATAATTGAATATATTTTCATAATAAATTTGTCTTGGGTTAAAAATATTATTATTTTTTCTTCAAACTTAGTCAAATTTAAAGCAGTTTAATTTTATCCAAAGTCAAAATGTCTCATAACCTAAAACGGATGGAGTATGACTTTTTTAAAGCAATTTTCCTATAAAACATTTTGGTAAAAGAAATGTCATGTTTAGCAGTTTGGAAAGGTGCTCCAGGAGATAAGAGAGTAGAAGTTAGGAAAAGGGATGCTCAAGCACAACCTCGTAGGATCGTAAAGGCTTTTCCCACCCCAAAAGCTAGCCATTGAGGTGAAAGGCTCTCCCACTTATATCTTAGGAAAAGGGATGTTCAAGCACAACCTTGTAGGATCGTAAAGACCTTTCCCACCCCCCAAAAACTAGCCATTGAGGTGAGGGGCTTCCCGATCGTAAAGACCTTTCCCACCCCCAAAAGCTAGCCATTGAGGTGAGGGGCTTCCCGACTTATATCTTAGGTACTTTGCCTTTTCACAACCAATGTGGGCCCCTATTCAACAATCCCCCCCTTCACACATTGGTGTCCCTCAGCCCTTCCCTTCACCGTATACAGGCCTCTATTCAACAATCTCCCCCTTCACACATTGTATTCAACAATCTCCCCCTTCACACATTGTATACAAATCTCCCCCTTCACACATTGTATTCAACAATCTCCCCCTTCACATATTCAACAATCTCCCCCTTCACACATTGTATTCAACAATCTCCCCCTTCACACATTGTATACAAATCTCCCCCTTCACAACATTGTATTCAACAATCTCCCCCTTCACATATTGTATACAGGCCCCTATTCAACAATCTCCCCCTTCACACATTGGTGTCCCTCAGCCCTTCACTGTATACGGGCCCCGCCATTGGTGTCCCTCAGCCCTTCACCGTATACGGGCCTCGCAGGCACCCACGGTCCATCAGGCCAGAGATGTTAAACTAGCCAGGCTCTGATACCAATTGTAGGATCGTAAAGGGCCTTTCCCACCCCAAAAGCTAGCCATTGAGGTGAGGGACTTCCCCACTTATATCTTAGGTCCTTTACCCTTCCACAACCAACGTGGGACTATTCAACAAACCTTATCTTTTTCTTTTTATCCCGGCTATCGTTAGCTCCTCTGACTATGCGACACTGTGGTGCCTTAGTTTTTCAACCCTAGCCCTAGGCTGTAGGGACGGTTTGGAAGGTGTCGATGGCAAAGGTTGAGACCGAAGGGGAAAAGGGCTTTGAGTAGTTTAGATGGTTCAATTGACTTTTTTTTTATTTTAAGATAAAAGCTTCAAATCTTTAAACGGAATCTTTGCTATTTTGAGATGTAAGTTTCAGAATTGAATTGAAAGTTTTATGATTTGAGATGAAAGTTTTATATTTTAAATTAAAGATTATGATTTTTGAGATGAAAGTTTGAAAAAAAAAACGGGGTCCAACTCCTCTGGCGCGAGTGCAGCAGGAAGTGATACGCGCACCGTGTGTTCGAGTTGCGTTCGTCGAGCATATGCACGAAGTATTATCCCTATTAGTGGAGTTGTGCGTATCTATCTACTAGGGTTAAATTTTTTGGTGCCCATAAATATCACACACATCTTATGTGCATTAGTGGTGTGTTTATATCATACATCTTCCATGTAATTGTAGAAAATTCTCCAAAATCATTATGTCTTGGGACTTGAGCCATTCGCCGAGAGGGCATAATGAATTAGTGGAGCTTTCTGTCCTCTATTTCTTAACTTGCCATTCATAGCCAAAATTTAAATTTTCAACTAAAGAGTTGATTTAGGGTCATGGTAGTCTATTTTTCAGTATTGGCTTAAACCACGAATAATACAATTCAAAAGTTTTACTAATTAATAAGTTTTACTAATTAATAATTTAAGTTAGTTCGTTAGTTTTTTAAGTTTTATCGAACTGTACCTCAACTAATTAGATGTTTTCATCATTTCCCCTACAAGTATAAGCTATTGTGAAAATTTAAATTTTAAGATGTTGATTTTAATGTTTTTCATTTAAGCTTATTTTTCAGCATTGACCTTTATATCGCTAAAAGACATATATACAAATTTTATTAATAACCTGTATGACTTATAATAAGCATTAGGCTAACCAATGAGAGTGACTAATGCATATTCGTAACAATTTTACTCAGGGCATATTTGGTAAAGCTCCAACTCCTAAATTTAACTTTAGGAGTTGGGTCTAGAGTGGAGTTGTGGAGTTGCCTAAACCCAGTTTCACTTTTCAGTTCATTTTGTGAGAGCACTTTAACCAGCTCTACTTTTTTTTTGGATGGAGCTGAAACCGTTTGGTTGAGCTCCAGCTCTATGAAAGGTGAAGCTGGAGTTGAAGTTGTGCCAAACTAGTTCTCATTGTCTTGCTTAGGGGTGGATAGCAAGCCAACTCCGCTCGGTCAAGCTCGTTAGGATAACGAGCTGGCTTGGCTCGGCTCGTTATCATAACGAGCTAGAAACCCAGCTTAGCTCGGCTCGTTTGAATGCTCGAGCTAGCTCGTTAGGCTCACGAGCCAAACCATCCAGGTGGCCAGGCCTCTCCTCTTCTCAGCGGGGCACGACGCAGCTAGGGGTGGATGCGGGCGGCGAGCGAGCGGCAGTTCGTTGCTCCACGTTAGCATCATTGCCGCCCTAACCTCCTCCGTCAGGGACTCCAGCACGGCGGCGACGAGCTCGCCGCCGACGTGCCGCCGCGCGTCGCCGACGGGGCACACGCTCCACCCGGCCGCCATCTCGGCGGCGATGAGGCCGGCACCTTGGCGAGCTCCGCTGCGAGCTTCTCCTCCTCCCAATAGCGTGAGGCGGCAGCGGCGGCGAACGAGGAGGAGGAGCTCGTCAACTGCGCCGGCGCCGGTGAGCTTGGTGTGTGGTTGTTGACGGGGTGGTCGGGTAATGCCCGCTTGCAGGCGGCCGCTAGGAGAGGAGAGCGAGTGACAGTGACGGGCTGGCGGCTGGCGGCTACGACGCGGTGGCGACGCGCGGCGGTGTGAAAGGGGATCGACGAATCGAGTGAGAGAGAATGAGAGAATAGAGATGTGGGCATGCTGCGTAGGATGTGGGAACAGGGAGAGTAGGAGACCGGGAGTAGTGTAGGGTTTTCCTCTCAGTTGGGCTTAGGCCGTTGTCTAACTTGTGTTGTCTCATTGTTTGTTGGGCTTGGGCTTTAGAGTGCTGGCTCGTTAAGGCTCGCGAGATAGCTCGTTATCTCTAACGAGCTTTAAAGCCAGCTCGGCTCGTTACGAAATTTAAATGAGCCGAGCTCGTTACGAGCCGAGCGAGCTAACGAGCCACGAGCTTCCTGTTCACCCCCTAGTCTTGCTAGCTAGGTGAAATCTTGTGTGTTGCTTCAGGAGTTTACTATGATAACAATAAGTAAAAATAATGTGTAAGATAGCTTACACAACATAAGCTTATGTAAACATAAACTTACATAAGTTGATGTGATTTAAATTTAAATAATATATAGAATGATTATTCAAATATAAAAGTAAAATGATGTGGCTTGATGAGAGAACAAAAGAAGGAAAATAATTTAGACCATACATTTAAGGGGCTAAAAAAGATTTGAGATAATATGGCTTAATAAAAGAAGAAAAGGAGAGATAATTTGAACCATACATTAATTATCTAAGGACTAAAAACAAGTGATGTGATATGACTTAATGATAGAAAAAAGAAATAACTTTAATTAAGTGAGAATGAACTATATAGGTATATATGATATTATTAAAAAAATGATGGAAAGATATATTGAAATATTATGAGAATTATGTGGAATGATTTAACATGCTTGCATTTGAAATCTCTAAAATTATTAATAAATTATAAAATTATAGATAATATAGCATGTTTGTATGACGCTTAAATGTGATAATTGTTAGTGAATGATTATGTGACATCTTTATATGTTAGTAGGTTATAACGTTATAGTAAGAGAGGATTTTATTCCCCCCCCCCCCCCCCCCCCCCGCGTCCATGGCCCCATTCCCGACTTCACCCGTACGCCTCCACCCCTCTCCTCTCCTCTCCTTTCTCTCTCCTCTTCTCCCACCCTCACCTCCTCGGATCCGACTACTTTGCCTTTAGCGTAAAAGGCAGAGGTGCACAGTAAAATGTGTTTGCGTTTGGAGGTGAATTGTGAGAACTTTACCTCCTCCAATGCAAAACGGAGTGATCAATTAATATATGATTAATTAATCTTTTATGTATTTTTTTTAAAAATATATCATTTAACAGTCTAGAAAGTATGCGTGTGGAAAATAAGAGAGGGAATAGAAGTTGGGGTACAAATGCTAAAAGAACACACCCTAACTCAATATTCAACCAGTCAGTACGATACCGTTACATCGGAACCGGATCGTCTGACGTGAACTCCTTGACGTGGTCACTGACAGGTGGGCCCGCGAGACCACGTCCCCCCTGACTTCACGTCAGAGGGATCCCAATCCCGTTACATCCTTTCTTTCCACTGTGCTGAAGCTGAAACGTCTCTTGTCTTGTTTACTCAACACTGGTGTGACGGTGCTAAAAAACTGACGACACTGCCACTCTTGCTTGCGTCGCCCACACTCCACTCCTCTTTAGATTCATCCTCTTCTCCTCGCTGCAGTCCCTTCCTTCCTTCTTTCCCTCTGCTCATCTACTGCTCTCACTTGCTCTCTTCTTCTTGTGCATGCAGGTAATTTCTCTCTTTGCATTTCAAGTCGATTGCTGCAGACATCTTTTGGACAAAATTCAATTCGTGTCACAGTTTGTATGCGAAACTGTAGTTTTATTTATTTTTGTCACCATTTTGGTACTTCTGTTTTGGACAGAGTAACCACAGGATGAGCAAGTCTGGTTGTGAGAGATGCAGAGGACGGGGTTTTTGGGATACGGATGATCAGGACACGTATTTCTTCAAGGTTATGATTGGTGGTTTCCGACGTCAAATGGTAAGCAACTCTCGTTTATTTCTACTACCTGTTGGTTTCTTGGCAAATATGTTAGTAGAAACTTGTAAACTACCCATCTCAGGAAAAAAAAAAAACTTGTGATGTTTCCCAGTTTGGCACATGAGAGATTAGCATTTGAAGATTGTAAATTTTCACTGAAATATGGTTCATCCTGATTCTTGTCAAAACATACATGACTCTGACTGAATTAACCGAACCTCTTGAGAATTGAGTAGCCACCATTGATAAAAGTAAACATTTTAGTCTTCCACAACAGCTGAATATTTTGCATTTGTCCAAAAGACACCGAGATGAAAACACATGCTAGAGACATTCACATTGTTCTTGTTATTTTTCCCCCCTGCTTACTTATCATAAACTACAGGACTACATAAAACATTGATTTTTTTTTTGCTGATGTTTAGAATGAGGCAGAAGCTCCTGCTCAATCAAACATTTTCCATTTGACAATATCTTGACAATGATATTCTGAACACTATCTTTGTGTTTTTTTCTCCTTATTACAAAAGAACTGTTCTTGTTGTTGCAGACCATACCATACAAGTTTGCAGAAAATTTCAGAGATCAGATCCAAGGAACAATCAAACTGAAGGCATGTAATGGTAACACTTGCAGTGTCCTTGTTGACAAATGTTCAAATAAGTTAGTCCTTACAAAAGGGTGGGCTGAATTTGCCAACTCTCATGACATTAAGATGGGTGACTTCCTGGTATTCAGATACATTGGCAATTCTCAGTTTGAAGTTAAAATCTTCGATCCAAGTGGTTGTGTGAAAGCATCATCACACAATGCTGTGAACATTGGCCAGCATGCCCAAAACATGCAAGGAGACCCTATTGAAATTTTAAGCTGCTCTGATGAACATCTGCGCGCGCAATCGCTAACAACCGAAAGGCAAAATCAACCTGAAAAGGATGTCATTGAAAATTGTAACAAGAAGATGAAGACAGGTCCATCAAACTATTCCCCTTTATTGATTACATTTTTAAACATCATGCATAATCTTTTTTTTTCAGTACAGAGCATGCTTCTTCTTCAGAAGATGATCAAGAAACACCTACTGCTGAGGTGCACAGGATGAAAGTAGAAGAGATGGTCCGAGATATTCATTCCAACCACCCAGTTTTCGTGGCTGTCATGAAAAAAAGCAACGTTACTCGACAACCTTGCTATGTGGTAAGATTTTGCATGCTTAACGAATGCAAATTTTCTGTGAACTCACAACTATACATACTATCTGCTGTATGAGTAATTTGTTATTATGAGTTGAACCACATGCCATTTGGTTTAGTTGTCACAATTTGCCTTTTGAATTTTCAATCTAAAATATTTCAAATACACTGTGAATTAGGCAATCTCCAGGAAATATGCCAATGAATATTTTCCAGGAGGGGACCAAATGCTAACGCTTCAACGACATGGCAAGAGGTGGCAAGTGAAGTTTTGTATCAGCAAACGCAAATTGAGAATGCTTTCAAAGGGGTGGAGAAAATTCACAAGAGACAACGAGCTGCAGGTCGGTGATACATGCCTGTTTGAACTGCTAAAGAACGAGAACCCGTTCGCAATGAACGTCCATATCATCAGAAAATAGTGATCACTGCCTGTATAATCTCTTTATGTTGGTGTGAAACATATGTAACATTCCATCTGTCTAAAATCTATTCTAATTTGCTAGTAGTCTGACGGTCAACACCATGCCAGCTTGCAGCACTGAGTTGTGTTGGTGCAAATGTACAACATGCCTCTTGGGCTTTAGTGCTATGTTTTGCTAGTTTGCCAGAACATCTCATGATTTTGTTAGTTGATCCACTGTAAAGTTCATGCTAATTCGTACATGATCGTATCAAGTCGCCTGTTCCTAGCTTGTTCTTCATGCATTATTTTTCCTTATAAATTTGTTCAGCTTAAAATGCTTTAGGGAATTGTTGATTGCATGAAACTCACACGGTAATCTGGCAACGATATAATTCCCCCGTTCTGTTGGGGCCTTGATGTTATGAATATTCAAGTAATTTAGTAACATTTTATATACTAATATGAAAAGAAGGGAAAAAGAACTCCCGTCTTAACCTTACTGCCCACCCATGGAAATGTACAATACTGAGCTGAATTGTTTATCCTGTGATCATAAAACTTGAGTTCCCTGTTCCCATTGATTGTTTTTTTCCCCAATATTTCGTACAAATCCAAGAAAAGACATTGAAATGTAAATGTGCAGACTTCCAAGAATTTTACTCCTACAGGATTACATCACAGGGGCTCAGTTGAAAATTATCTCCATGGCTTATCTGAAGAAGTAGCTGGAGTTACACTGTTGGTATTTATGGCTCTTCAGTCCCCATCGGAATTACACCAGAGAATATTTAACGCTCATACTTTAAGCCATTGGAAGTTTGGAATTTGGACAGTCTAGAACCCTGTTGGCCTTCTTCCATTTCCCCCATAAATTTTCACCTCCTACTACTCCTGCACAACTCAGCTCTCCCTTTCTCAGCATCCAGAATCAATCTCAGGTTATGCTCTTGTTTCCGGTTGGTGAATCTTGGTACCTGCATTTGCATACAGGATATCCATTGTTCCTGCAACTTTATTTTCTCTCTGCATTCTTCATTTCTTCCTGCAGGGGCTCCTCTGGCTCTGTTAATCGCTCTGTTTTTTCCCCCTCATTTTCGAAAGATGAAAAGGTGTGGTTGTTCTCGTGTCGTTAAATAATTCTCTCATGGAAAGAAAGGCAGGCTAATCAAATACGATCTTATAGCAAGCCAAATGTAGTAGCCAATACCTAAGTAGGGGCTAAACTTGTTTTGTGATGTGTAGGTGTGGTCAGAAGATGAGGAAGCTGAACACAAGATCCACGGCTAGGGATGATCAAGAAAAGTATTTCTTCAAGGTCATGATTGGTGACTTCCATAAGAGAATGGTAAGCTATCTCGACTAATGCACAAGCATGAGTACTTTGGTAAGTAATCTCTACTGAAGTAGGCAAAACATGCTGAGGCTGAATTCTGTCAGTTTTGTTTTCTACTCAGTGACTCAAAAAGGCCAAAGCATGAACTAGATATACTTGTGCTAGTGCATCATGAGATCAGGGAAACAGCACATTTTGGTGCTTCACCAAAAGTGTTGCAGGGGTACAACTGAATAGAATAAAGTTTTTATTTTTTTGAGAAAATTGGGTCTTTCAGTTACTCTTTAGTCGGCCATATGACTCTTTGTAGCAAAAGCTTTCATACTACTTTCTCACCTCAAAAGTGCTGTTTTTTTTTAAAAAAAAAATCAATATCTTATCTACCTTGTTGCTGCAGACCATACCTGATAAATTTGCACGCCACTTCAAAGGGGTGATATCAAAAACTATTAAGCTAGAGCCTCGCAGCGGTTACACTTTCGATGTTCAAGTTACAAAGAAGCTGAATATATTAGTTTTTGGATCTGGATGGGAGTCATTTGTTAATGCTCATGACTTAAACATGGGTGACTTCCTGGTGTTCAAATACAATGGGGACTTTCTGTTGCAAGTGTTAATCTTTGATCCTAGCGGTTGCGAGAAATCGACTTCATGTTCTATGGAAAATGCTATTGATCATGTTGGACAAGGGTGGAAAGAACACAATGATATCTCAACAAGTTATCATGATCAACCAAAAGGAAATAAACATTGGATGCAAAAGGATAGCTCATCTAAAGGGAATAAGATTGGCAATACCAGGTCATCAAACACCCCATCTAAGTTTTCAGGTAATAACTCAGATTATCAAAACTTTATATTAGCACAAATGTACAATGGTTGCACATAAGTCATACTTTTGGGGGAAAGGAGAAATGTTATCTTCAGAAGTTGCGGAAATTCATTTTGTGCCAGGTTGCATTCTCCCTCGTGGAACCTGTCTTCCTGAGGTTCAGGAGAAGAAGATGAAAGAAAAGATCCAATCTATACATTCCAAAACCCCAATGTATGGGAATGTCATGACAAAATGCAATGTTTCTGGAAGCCCTTGTGTTCTTGTGAGTAACAGTATCTCTTGAATGGATATTTAATTTATATTCACTGTGCATACTATTTTTAAAAATAGACAATCATGCAGTCGAGTTGTTTAGCATTGCAAGTGTTAAGGGTAGTATGTCTAGGGGTATTTTAGATATTTCCCATCTCTCTCTTGTACAAATATATTTTGCTCTTTGAGCCTAATTGAAATGGTCCATTCCCCAAATTGTGACAGCAAGTACATTGTGAGACACTGCTTCACAGTCCTTTGTTTGTTCCAATTCCTGAACTAATTCTTTTTGGCCCTTGATGGAAATTCTGTTTCTAAAAAGGGAAGTTGTATGAATCATTCATGGGCACTGTTTTAGATTTATATTGAGATTTTGAAGGTATTAAGCTAGTCAAATTTATCCATCGTACATTGTTAAGCCCCCATAAATCTAATTTATCCATTCTTCACTTAATATTTAATTAATTAATGTGATTACATGGCAGAACCTCGGCCTGAGATCAAACACAATATAGCCCCGTATAAGTTGCAAAAATAGTAGAACGTATATTTATTTTTTCAACCATTAATACTAACAGTCTTTCTCTTCTATAACTAGGAAATAACTCAACTATATGACGATGCATATCTTCCATACAATAATGGCCAAGAGCTGATGCTTCGACACCGAGACAAGAGTTGGAAAGTGCGGTTTTACAGATTCAAGAACAAATCTAGAAAGCTCACTCAAGGTTGGAAAAGATTTGTGCAGGACAACTACCTGCGGATGGGAGATCTATGTCTCTTTGAGATATTAAAGAATAAATACACAATGAATGTCCATATAATTCGCAAATGCTAAAATCCAATATGCCTTGTTTTTTCCTGGAGTACACAAATTAAAAGCTTGCGCACCTTTGTACTAAGATAGAAAGGGTTCCAATACAACAATCGGATGTGCCTTTTATGCTGTTGGTGACGCTTCTGAATATTCTGTAAGCTTCTGAATATGTTGCGCAAGTTTTTTTTAAGTTGTGATGAAATTGGCTATTGATTCGATTTGACGTTTGGTGAAACCATGAATTGGTTTCCAAAAGCTTAATGAGGTGCCAATTTGTCATCGAATCTACTCACTATTATAGTCCATTTCAGCTTGTTCATTTCCAGTTCTTATCTTTTCTCCACAGAGACAACAGATCATTGTTTCTATAGAGTTGTTCTATTTTACTAAAGAATGGGACTTCATCTCATGAAAACAAAATGAATATAATGGACAAAATTCCTAACGAGCTGATGGCATGCAGAAAAACATGCTTGCATTTGTATTCACTAGTTGAATGCTCGTGCTAGATAAAAGAAAATATGGTATAAAATCTCCTCAAGTAAATAAAAAGTATGTTTTCTGTGAAATGTCTTACCTAAAGTAATTTGATTTTATACATGTCTTTCCATTAGATTTGATTTTTTAATACTAAGAATTTCAAGAACTAATTTACAAAAATTGACAATAAAAGTAGGCGGAGTGATTAGATTCGCTGTCACCACCACTGCTCTCTTTTAAAAGAGTATATATATACACTTTGCCCTAGCTACATGCAATTCTACGGAATCATGAGAAAACTCTAGCATAAAAGAGGGATCCACTCGATTAATTTTTTTTAGTGGCACAGACCTTATTAAAAATTTAACTTCCATATAATAAAATTAAAAAAATGTGTTTCATTACTACCTCCGTTCTAGTAGAATATAAAGACTTTTAGATATGGATACGGTCATTAACAAAGTAGATAAAATTAAATGGGAGAGGGTTGGTAGGGAAATTAAATGGTGAAGGACTATAATTGGTTAGGAAGAAAATGTTAGTGGAGAAGTTATTATAGTTTTGATAAATTTTGAAGTCTACAAATTATTATATTTTAGAATGGAGGGAGTAAGAGTAGGGTGTTGAAATATTTATGACTCATCTACTTGACTGACATTGTACCCTCTCTACTCGAGTGCAGTTTGCTTACACTGAAAATGGATTAATGCAGAAGTGCAGAGATGCAAGTTAGTATTTAACGCAGCTAGTGAGTGAATGGAAGCCTAATATTTTATTAAGGGCCTGTTTAGATCAATTTGCTGCGGTAAATTTTTTTGGCAAAAGTTTTGGTGGTAAAAGATTTGGCATTGCAAATTTACAAGTTGGTGTTTAGATGTATGGTAAAGTTTTGCCATTAATTGCTGCTGCCTCTCATGCATGGGGCCCGATGCTTTTTTGGCCAAATTTGCTGCTATGGACTTCCAAATGACAAATACCAACTTGCCTACTTTTCCATTTTGCCAAAAAGTGATCCAAAAGGGCAAAACTTTTGCCATTTTAGAGAATCTAAATAGGCTCGAATAGGCCACTAAGCTGAAGGAGCACTTGGTTCTCCTGCTGAAACAATCTCTGCTTTTTTGTAGCTTGCATGTTTATATATGCAGCTAGTTTACTGTAAGCAGTAAGCTTGATGCAGAATGCTTGCGTCTAGATGGTTGTAAGAAGAACTAAGAAAGGTAATCCTTGTTCACCCTTACATCCTTCCGTGCTTTCCTTTTTCTTAGTTGCTTTATCTTTTTTTTTTCTTGTGTGATTTTACAGAAAAGGATTTGGCGCATACCCCCTGATATCTGACAAAATCTGATTGCTTTTTTAGCCCTTTTCCTGTTTGCTAAAACTTCCCCCAAATTTTACTTGGATAACGTCATTTTTCTTTATGTATGTGTAGTTATAAGATGAGAAGGCCTGGTGCGAGATGCAGGGAAGGACATGCACATTTCAACGGGAACCACATAGATGGGCAAGATAAGAATTTCTTCAAGGTTATGATTGGTCGCTTTCGTGAGAGAATGGTAAGTTATTTTCAATTTCGATATGTTCTTGGGTGATTTGTATCTATTCAACTCCAAGGCTTAGTTTAATCTAAAGCAAACATATAGGAAAAAGATGGAGCTAGTGTAGTCAAATATTTCTAAATTCAATATCTCAGTGTGCGCAAGCAGAAAATTAGCTAAATACTTTTGTGATTAGTGCTGCTTTAAATATAATAATTATCGACTTGTTGATAAAACTCTAAACATAGGGAAAAAGTTCTGGTCTGGTGAGTGGTGAAAAGTAAAAAAAAAAGATTTACAAAGGATCGAAGTATTTAGTTTCGTTTCACAGGTTTGCTTGTGCATAAACAGGTAATAAAACAGTTCTTGGTTTCAAAATAGTACTCCCTCCATCTCATTTTAAGTGCAACCATAAGTTTCTGCGCCCAACTTTGATTGTCCGTCTTATTTAAAATTTTTTTGTAATTAGTATTTTTGTTGTTATGAGATGATAAAACACGAATAGTACTTCACTCGTGACTTATGTTTTTATTTTTTTTAAAAAAATTTCAAATAAGACGAACGGTTAAAGTTGGACGCGGAAAACCATGGCTGCACTTAAAATGGGACGGAGGGAGTAGTAATTGATAGCAACGGTCTAGTCTATAACTTCTATGAATTAAACATAATTAATTTTGTCTGTTGAGAAACTCTAGGTACAAACACTTTCCGTTTAGTGTTTGAATGAAACTAGTTTTCACTACAATGTGTTAATCCTCTATTTTTTAAGTGAGTTTTGATAATAAAAAAACTAAACTCCTGAAGTAGCAAAAGCTTTCATACTGCCTCATGCATAAGAGTTGTTCTTTGTGTTTACTCTGTTTTTTTTTTTCAGATCATACCAAACGAATTTCTGCAATATTTCAGGGGTAAAATACCAAGAACTATAAAGCTGCAATTACGCGATGGTTGCACTTATGATGTTCAAGTCACTAAGAATTTGGGCAAAATATCCCTTCAATCAGGATGGAAGGCATTTGTGACTGCTCATGACTTGCAACTGGGAGATTTTCTAGTATTCAGTTATGATGAGATCTCCGAATTGAAGGTTCTGATCTTTGGTCCAAGTGGCTGTGAGAAAGTGCATCCATGCCCTACAACAAAAGGTGCTACACATAGTGGTGAAAAGTGGGAAGAACCCTTGCGCATTTCAAGCAATTCGTATGATCTTCCTGTGAAATCACCACAAAGTGTAAGCAAATCTGAGAAACAATGGGATAGCTCAGGACAAGAAAACAACACCGCGAATATCGGTTTGTCAATTTCTCTACCAAATCATCAGGTTATATCTGATACTGATAGTTTCACAATGTCAAAACCTACAGTAGTAGTGATTGTGCATTTGGACTTCACTGGAAGGTTTTATGATTTTTTTTTCTCCTTTTTAATTTTAGAAGAAGTTGCATTGCAAGGAGATGATCTCCAAGTGCATCCGGTTCTGAATTGCATCCTCCCAAAGCACACCCGTCTCACAGATATGCAGAAGCAGCAGCTCGAAAGAAAAGTTCGAGCTATTCATTCTGAAATCCCCATCTATGGGTGCATCCTTAGGAAGAGTCGCGTCCACGGAAAATCTCAAACCGTGGTGAGTTAAAATTTTCTTCTTGAATGAGTATTCCGTTTTCACATAACAGCGGGTCTATTGAGAAGTTGGTTGTTTTTCATTGAGATATATATATCCTAGTACTATTCTTTATCTTTGTTCTTATTGCTGATGTTCTACATTGGCAATGAAAATACTGGATTATACATATAATAATTGGTAATGTTATTATAGGAACCCTTTTCTCTCTGTAATCAGGACATATGTCGAGAATACGCTGATGTATATCTTCCATTCAAGGAGTTAAACATGACGCTTCAACGTCATGGCAAAAATTGGGAGGTGCTATGTCACACTAAGGATACAAGAACCAAAAGGCTCTCGACAGGGTGGAGTCGATTTGCACAGGAAAACAATTTGCAGGTGGGAGATATCTGCCTCTTTGAGCTACTGAAGAACAAGGAATACTCGATGAATGTTCATATCATTCCCAAAAAATGAACAAGAGAAGTTCTTGTGCGAATGGATGGAGTAATAATGGTGCTGGGTTTTGGAATGGTCTAATTGTGCCTTTTGCGGTTGATAAGCTTCTAGATTTCTCTGTTGATACACTTTTATATATATAAGTGATGACTACCTGTCAATTATAATTTATAATCTATATCCATCGCCTGATTGGTTTGTTTTCTATTGTGGTACATTCTGGATTTGATAGCAAGTTCGTGCGAAGCTCATCTGAACGACCTCAAGTTGTTTGTCAATTGTTGATTTAATTTTGCAAAATTGATGGATGTATACACCTCATTCTAGTATTGTTTGTATCATGTGAAGTGCAACAAAAATAAGAGAGAGACCACCTCAAAACACTAGTGTATGTCTATGTTTGGGGGATGAGAAGGGAAAAAAAAAATTCAGAAGTTGTCATCCAAGTGCGAGGAAGGGAATGAGTGGGCTGCTATTGCGGCGAGGTTGCTCACCGGCGTCACCGGAGCGGGCTGAGATCGAGGAAGGAGGCGACCCTGCGCCGCGACGCCGCCGCCAAAGTTTCTTCTTCCCCCATCTCCTTCTCCGGCGGCCGTCATCTGGGTGCGGCGAGCGGGAGGAGTGCGAAGCCGGAGAGCTTCATCGGGGGAGATGCCGCCTCTCGAGCCGAGCGACCTCGCCGGCGTAGGCCCTGTTTGGAATGGGCCAAATCCAAGTCCATCTCCAAACGGCATCTCTCGATAGGTTCAAAATTCCGGCCCATCCAAAACGAGTCCGGGAAACTATGGTCGCATGGGCCTCCAAACAGATTTCGGCCCCCTTTGGACGTAATATTTATTACTCCCTCCGTTGTTTCATAATATAAGTCATTCTAGCATTTGAATGTGTGAAATGCTAGAATGATTTACATTTTTATATGGATTGTTATTTCCTCTATTTTAAAATATATGACACACCATTGACTTTTTTTATAGCGTTTGACTATTCATCTTATTAAAAAATAATATAAATATAATTTATTTTGATGTGACTTGTTTTATCATCAAATAAAATATAATATTAACATATATTTTACATATTTGTATTAAATTTTTAAATAAGATGAAATTACGAAAAGTCAACGGCGTAATACATTTTAACAAAATGCAGTATAAAACATAGTAAAAATACATGAATGGCCATTTGATAGACATATAAAAAAAATATAGAAATTAGATGAAAATAGTTTTTTTTAGAAAAAATATAAATAGAGTTCATTCCAGACTTTAAACTATAACAAACTAATTGATACCCCACACTTTGCTGCGAGATATGTGGAATGTATGTTATATATTATAGAAATGATAGATATGTATGTCTAAATAATATGAAAATGGTGTAGAGATAATGATTTAACATTCGTTGCATATTGAGTTCTAAAAATACAATAAAATTGTAAATGATATGTCTTGTTTGCATGATATTTAAAATACTGTAAATAATAATTATTAGTGGATAATGATATGGCACACTTGCATATGATTTAAAATACTTTAGATAATAATTGCTAGTGGATGATGATGTGGCACACTTACATGCTGAGCTTTAGAAATTAGTAGGCATCAACTGTATAGAAAGGATATGCTTACATAGAAATTTCAAAAGACTAAATCTTATGCTGATTTTTCATCTACATTCCAAAGGAATATAGTATTTAATGGTTCCAAATCATTTGTTCCAAAGAAAATTATATAGGATTCAAATTTGAAAGATCCTCCATTTATATTATCCTTTCCAATGGGGTATACCCTCCGTCCCAAAATATAACAACTTCTCCACCAACATTCTCTTCCCAACCAATCACAACCCTTCACCATTCACTTTTCTCACCTACCTCTACTACTCAACCAATCACAATCCTCCATCATTCATTTCTATCTATTTTCTTAATAACCGTGTCCAACTCTAAAATACTTATATTCTGGGACGGAGGTAGTAACTTTTTTTTCCGGAAACATTTAACTTTTGGCCACTTTTAAGATATGACAATTAATTATTTGCCACTCGCTGTCTATGACTTGTGGATCCTCATGTATCTATGACATGTGAGTCCAGTGGCAAATCATTTTGCACCACTCGTAAGAGTGGCAAATAAATAATTATTCCTTTTTTCCGGGTTGATTGTTGAGCATTCAATGCAGATTGGCATCTGCTGCTCTCTCACAAGCATTCAATCACCTACCTGCAGCATCGAGAGAGGACGGAGAAGCACCGAATCGCCGATCGTTCTCCAGTTGAGCTCAGGTAGGTCGCAGAAACCAATTTGCAGCTCTGTCTGCATATATTCCTACCTGGTACGTTCTTGTGAAGGCCACTTTATCTGAAATCCTTTGTTTGCATTATCATGCTTTCCATTTCTTCCTTACCTTCTTCAACCTCTCTTCTAGCTCTTCTTGGCAACTGATGCTTCTTTTTTTCCTCTTGTTGAATGATTCATTTACTCGACAAAAACTAGCTTAAGCTTTCAGAAAGGATTTGCCACAAAATGTACCCTTAAGTCTTGGCAGAAAGTGTGACCTTCTATTTTACCCCTTCGTTATTATTAGCTAAAACTCCTCCAATTTCTAGCAGGTTAGTTTTTTTTTTTCCTTTTATCTGATCTATGTGCGTATGTAGTATTGTAGTGTGGTTGCAAGATGAGCAAGAGTGGTGAGAGATGCAGCAAGGAGGGAGACGATGCATATTTCGACTGGAACCGTACCAATGGGGAAGACAAACATTTCTTCAAGGTCATGCTTGGTGATTTCCATGAAAGAGTGGTAAGCTCTTTGTTCTGCTCCGGCCTTTTGGGGTCTTATCTGTTATGAGTTACTCAGTAGGTTAACATGTGTGATAGCGAATTAGCGATTTAATTACATTTTGCTCTAACTTAGGAGTATGTATTATCTATCTGATCCCAAAGCTTAATTATTAGTTACTATTCCCTCCGTCTCAAAATATAACAACCTAGTAGGATTAGTTGTACTAGTATAAAATATTAGGTCGCTATATTTTAGAGCGGAGGTGGAAGTACATTTTTATAAAACGAAATTACTAATTTGACTTACAACAAAACGAATTAATGGCGTTTAGAATCCATGCAGTCAACCGTTTATATTTCCCAGGTCCGAAGTATGTATGTATGCAGAAATTATCTAGTTCGCCCCATGAAAACTATTTCTTTTAGGGGACCATGAAACTATATTAAATCACTTTTCTAGGATTTCATGCAGTTTTTTTCTATTTATTTAGCATATGATAATAATAGTATAAACAATGGTGAAAATCTTAAAAACAACGTTTAAGGACAACAACAATGCTTAAGATCTTGGTGAAAATAAGGTAGGTCCCACCATACCCTATATCCATGGCCACAATGTTGGCAATAATAGATGTTATGATGGGCCCCACGTCTATGTAAACATATTCTATTTTAAGGTATGTCCCACCATATCATAATATATTCTAGGCTCTGTTCGTTTGCCTTGGTTGGGAGCCCATCTCTCCGGCACGGGAAATAGAGCAGTCCATTAGTGCGTGATTAATTAATTATTTGCTAATTTTTTTTAAAAAATGGATCAATATAATTTTTTAAGATACTTTCGTATATAAACTTTTTGAAAAAAAGCACCGTTTAGCGGTTTAAAAAGCGTGCGCGCGGAAAACGATGAGGGAGAGTTGGGAAGCTTGATATACGAACAGAGCCATAGTGTGCACGTCTGCTTTATTTTATTATTCTATTTCTTAAACCAAATAGCTTGTGGCTATTTTTAACATTTAATGTCTTACGGCTAGTGCCCACAATGTATATGGCTAGTCATAAGGTCTTATGGCTCATTTTTATGGCACATTGTGGATGCCCTAACTATTTATTGGTTCGTCACCATATTCGACAACGTACTCTAATACAGAACTTTCATGACAGAAACATAATTAATTTAGTAACCATGTACACAAAAACGCAATTCCTTTCTATTTCGCTCCATGACAATGATGTTTAATTGTACTCTCTTCTTTTTTAATATATGACATCATTGACTTTTATTATAAACATTGACCATTCGTTTTATTAAAAAGTTCTGTGCAAATCTTAAAAATATGATGTAAAAAATTAACGGCATCATATATTTAAAAAATAGAGGCAGTATCAAATTAAACAAACTCTTGATTTTGGTAAATTTACTCTACACTGCTTGTCTTGTCTGCTTCCGTTTCCCCAAGAGCTGTGTTTTCTGTTTACTATGTTGTTGCAGACAATACCGAATGAATTTCTACACAATTTCGGGGGCAAAATACCAAAATCTATTAAGCTGGAAACACGCAGCGGCCTCACTTTTGATGTTCAGGTTACCAAGAATTCTGGCAGAGTAGTCCTTCAATCAGGTTGGGCATCATATGTCAGTGCCCATGATCTGAAAATTGGGGACTTCTTGGTATTCAAGTACAGTGGTGACTCTCAATTGAAGACTCTAATCTTTGATCAGAGTGGTTGCGAGAAAGTATGTGAAAAACCTGTTAACATGTCAGGCAGTTCTTATGATATTGCCATGAGAAACTCACAAGATGAAAAGAAGAAACGGAAGCAAAGGGCTATCTCAAGGCAGGGGACAGTGAAGCCATCAGGTTATAAGTATAGTGATGTTAAACTTAAAAGGCATTGAGAGTACATTTAGAGTCCCTTTACATCGTATTTTATTTTTGATATTATTGTGTTGTGCTTCATCTTCAGAAGAAGTTCTGAAAGCGGAACTTGTACCGGGTTGCATCCTCCCATCCCGGACCGATCTTACTCGTTTGCAGAAGAATATACTGACAGAGAAGGTGAAAGCTATTAATTCCGAAACCCCAATCTATGGGTATGTCATGAACAACAGCAGTATTCATGGAATTCCTTGTACTGTGGTGAGTTAAAGTTTCTGTTCTTGAATGAATATTCTAATTTGTTTCTCTTGCCCTCTGTTCGCTTCCAAAAAATAATAATAAAAAAAATCATATTTTGTGTTCTCAACCAAAGTTCTATTTCAGTCAATATCCCCCTTTGCCTATTGAAGGTTATACGATGCACTAGCAAATTAAAAGTATACGACGCGATAGTAAACTAAATTTTGTAACTGGACTTGGAATGTTTTACTTTGTCTGAAACTCTAGTAGTATTTTATTTCATTCTATTTCAATTTTCCTAGCTAAATTCGATCTTTTTCCCATTTAATTAGGAAATTTCTAGAAAATATGCCGATGTATATCTCCCATTTGAGGATCGAACAGTCGTGCTTCAACATCATGGCAAGAGTTGGAATGTGCGGTGTTGTCTTACTAAGCAAAATTCGAAAAGGTTTTTGAAAGGGTGGAGACAGTTTGCTGGTGACAACAAGCTGCACCTGGGAGATATCTGCCTCTTCGAGCTACTGAAAGATAAGAAGAAATACGTCATGGATGTCCATATCATTCGCAGAAAATGAAATCAATATGGCTTTCTCAGTCATTTCTGCCCATTTTTGCAAGTAGGGGTTTGCCTTTTTTTTACATTTGATCAACAGCGAAGTTTGTTGTGTTGCTGATACACTATCAATGAACAGTTAATAGACTGTGACCAGTTTGCTTGTAGTTCCAAAATTTCAGCCATGACTTCGTTTTTGCTAGGAGTAATTGCGATGGTGGAGGTGCAATGGTGCATCATGTGACTGAAAATGTAGGGGTACATGATATGTCCATCTGTCCAAGAATTTGTAGAGTACTATTTATCACATCAACCACTCTTTTTTCAATTTTCTTCCTATCTTACCCTAATCATCCCATTAAAGCCCTTTTCTTCGATTCTTAATATTTTTTTAAAAAAATAGATATGTTTATATTTATAGATGGATTATTAGTTTTGTTTTGGTCTGTCATTTAATATATACTCTGACAAAGCATAGACTGTGTTGAAAATCAACGGCATTCTATCAATTTCTTTGGGGAAAAACACACACAATTAACTTCAAATGGAGAACGTTGAGTACTTTATGAATAACATGGTACTTGAACTTTCGCTCTAGCTCTAGGATCATTTCAATCATCGACATTTTAAATTATTCTAACTTGTTCAAATAAGTACTTAAAATTTATTATTTGGTTCAACGTAATCCTTTGCCCCATAGGAAACGTCACGCGTGCCACATCTTCCACACATGCAAGAGAAACAACTAGAAATTTAGCGTGCCAGTTGGCACGCTTAGTTTATAGCCCATGAATATTGCTCATGTGTTATCTAGAGTATAGACTATGATAAAAACTTTGTAATGAGTATTAAAATCTGGCTTAGTGTGTAGCAAATCATATTATTCTGAAAACCTTCAAATTAAATGATATTACCTCTGTTTCAGGTTATAAGACTTTCAGCATTGCCCACATTCATATAGATGTTATGTCTAGATTCATTAACATCTATATAAATGTGGCTAATGCTAGAAAGTCTTATAATATAAAACGGAGGAAGTAGTATTTTATTAAGAAATTAACTTTTAATATGTGATATTTTATTATGAAATGAATTTGTATAAAGAATTAGATATGAACAATTTTAACGTTCAAAATTGGATTATTTTTTTTAATTTGTGAGGTGTATAAAGGTATTTATTTTGATTCTTAAAGAACTTATTTATTTTCATTTCTTTTCAACTTGGTCCTCATGATTTATTTAGCTAAAAATAGATAGATGGTTTGTCGTTGGGCTCAGCCAAGCTGACCCAACCCAACCTGGTTTGCTTGCCATCTGTGCATCTCAGGCCAATAGACACGACGACGAAAGGCCTATGCCTATTTGTGCGGGACCCAGCTGGATACTTGGCCCATCTGCTCGCGCTAGCTTCTGATTTTTTTTCCTTCTCTCTTATACAGGGTCTCCCGCCAGCTTTTAAAATATAGATAGATAGATTAAATGATCATTCTACTCTTTTACATATACCCCATAATAAATAAAAAGAAAAAAAGATGACAGGCCAGCCAACATTGTTTCTATCTTTCCCTTAAAAAACATGGTTTCTGTCATGAGTTCTAGGTTGTTAGTATTTGTTTTTCTTTCTTTTTCTATTATATGATATACACAAAAGGTAGAATGATCATTTGAATGTTTTCCTTGTATACGAGGATGACATGACACACCCAATTGGCGTTTTTAGTGGGTGAAAAAACTACGTTAAGATAAATGATAGATTTTAAGAATTTGTTTGGATAAATTATAATGTCAGGGATTGAACTAACCCCTAAGAGAAACTTTAAGTGAGCGAGTTACGAAGCTCATCATGGTAGAGTGTCATTTTCTAAAGACTTTTCATTTCAGTGGCATTGCTTACCATGTATTTTTAGGAAAGATGGGAGGAGCTCTGTCGGATATATTAAGCAAGGGGAACAGAACGAGCTAGAAAGTTACAGTTTAAGCTTCATTAGGGCCTTCACAATGCACTAATGTGGCACGTTTCCTCGTCTCACTAGGTTGGTGTGGTAGTGACAACTCAGTTAAGAGCGTGCCCCGGTTTGGTTTCTCGAGTCCAAAGCAAGATGCGTGAAACCTCGTCAGAATGCGTCAGAGGTGAGCCCACACCAAGCCAAAACCGAGACAAAGCATGGTTGCTCGCGACTAACATGTATGAATGGTGGGTTTAAAATAACCTTATAATATCTTACACTTTGGAGATAGTCGACTAACATGTATGAAGGGTGTTTCGGTACTATTCTAGCAGCACGAACTCACGCTGTGAAATATGTGCCTTGCAACACCTGCATCGCCGTACAAATATTAGATTGCTCCAATTGTTTATACTATTTCTTTCTAGCCAACTAGAAGTGAAAACGGATTGGATAATATCCTATCCGCTCCGCTCCGAATATTGTCCGAAACGAAGATATGGTATGGTCTTTTAGAAATCCGATGGATATGGATGCGGATGCAGATGGTATGATATGGATGCGGATACAGATATGGTATCTCTGAAATCCGGCGGATGCGGATTATCCGACTTTTCTATTGGATTATCCGATAAACTGTTTACTGGATAATCCGAAATTATCAACACATGTAACCACTCTATCTATTACATATAACATAAGTTGGTCCATTCAATAGTCTAATTCATCAATTAACCTAGATTTCTTAGTCTAAGACTTTCACCATCTCATGTTACACTTGCTTAGTTGTATTTTTATATTATGGATATCATATATTCATGTTGTTTAGCACTCAAGCATATTATTATTACGATGGGTCATTTATTGATTATTGTATTATTGTTTATTGCATTGCTAACTCGATGTTGTATTGATTACATATACACGTAACATCCAATAAATTTAATCCATTTCCGAACTGATTCCGCACAAACTGCGCACCATTTCCGACATCCGAAACAATCCGCTCCGCATCCGTATCCGCACACTATCCGCAACCGCTCCGATCCGCTTAAAAATATGGTTTAGGATATGGTATGACTACTATCCGTCCGAATCCGCTCCGTTTTCGTCCCTATAGCCAACACAATTGCTTATCATGTTAAAAGTAATAATGCGCAATTGAAATTTAAGCCGGCAACACGCTAGCACGGACCAAAATTAGAGACATGTAATCTTGGATATAGTATTCCCTGTATTCCTTGGATACCATGTCACATCTTGTGGAGATTATGGATACCCCATACCCACACGGCATGTATAGTCCGACTAGGTATGGGGTGCCATGTATGGATAGAATATCTTTAAAAGGACTCGGGTTAAATTCCAAACTTGTATGTCAAGGAAATACCCGGGATCCTAGTTGGTTACGACTATATCTTATCTATAATTAACTATTCCGTTAGGGATATGGGCTGTACTTTGTAATACGGACCCCTTCCCCTATATAAGGAGGGGTCCGGGTGCCTTTTGGGGCACGATTTTCACCCAGATCACGATCAATAATACACTCGGCGGATCAATCCCCGGACAGGATTAGGGTATTACTTCTTGATTAAGAAGGCCTAAACCTATATAAAATTCCTTGTCTCTAAACCCATCCACTTTTCTAACTTGATAGCTACCCCCTTTTAGTATTGCCGAAATCTTGTTTCGACAGTTGGCGCGCCAGGTAGGGGTAGCGTCAAGTTCTTCACCGACTAGTGCGATGGGTTTCGTTTCTGGCATCGACGACTTTGTCTTCCCTCCCGGGGAGGCGTTCCGGTTTGGCAGCCTCGACTTCATCACCAACGACTTCGGCAAGATTTCTCTCCTCGACTCGGATCCGAACCAGTCGGAGAGAGGCCAGATTTCCGCCCCGTTCGGTATCCCGATCTCAGCCGAGATCAACCCCAAGATCATCTCCACCGAGTTGGCTTCAAACCACTCGCATGAGATCCAATCTACTCCAACACGACCTGATCAAGACGATGGAGCCTATCCGCCAATCCTGATGAGACTCCCCGATGATTTGGCTGCTGTCTTCACCACAAAGGTGTCTTCTCCCCATAGGCCTAGGTGGGATCCAGCTTCAGCCCCGGTCCAGCCTAGCTCCAGGGAAGTCGGCGTCATACTCCAGCCTCTCGGCACGGTTTCGACGGAACAACTGGACGGCTACCTCAGCTCCCCCGGTGTCGACTCACGACCAACGGAGATCGTAGAGTACGACGACTTCGGCTATCGCAATCTCGACGACTTCGACGAAGGCTTTGAAGACAACTACACACCCCTCTACTTCGGCGTTTTCATGGCTGAGAAGGAGACGGAAGAACAGCGCAGAGCCCGGGAAGTAGAAAAGCAACGCGCACAACAGGAGGCCGAACGACGCCGACTAGAAGAGGAGCGCCAAGCACAAGAGCAAGAACGGCTGCAGCGTGAGCAACAGGAGTGCGAACGGACTGCAAAAGAGGCTGAAGACCGGCGCCAGCACGCCTTGGATGCTGGGCAACGAACACGAGAACTCATCGGGCAGCAAGACGTTGAGGGAACAGCGGTCTTTCGCACCCCTCAACAGAACGCGGTTGCAGTGATCACCCTCCTTGACACACTCCTCAAGGAAGATGCACTTAATCAAGCCAATCACGTCGTCAACATCTTGAACCAGACCAAGACCATGACCGCCGCCTCGGTCCTGGTTAACTCCGCAAGTGTCCGCACGCCGACTGGCAGCCGAGTTCCTCCTCTTCGATCTCAAGACTATCACCAACCGAGTCTCAGCGTCGTCGGCGCGGGATCCAGTCGCAGGAGCAGGGGTCGCGACGAGCGATCTGTCCACTCGCCCCCCAAACGATATAGGGAGCGTTGAGTCGAACGACCTCGCTCCCCACACCGTAGGCGCCCCGTCGATCTTCGCGATACTATCAACCAGCGCCGCGCGGCAAGAGGCTACGCTCCCCACCATTCACCAGATCGCTACGACGACGACGTGGATGGAGTTGCTGCCTTCACAAGCGACCTGCGTCGAGTGGATTGGCCAGCCAGCTTCAAGCCGACTGGAATCGAGAAGTCTGACGGCACCACTAACCCGGAGTCTTGGCTCACCGTCTACGGTCTAGCAATTCGCGCAGCAGGAGGAGACAGCAAAGCCATGGCAAACTACCTGTCGGTGGCCCTAGCGGATTCTGCCCGGTCCTGGCTTCATGGGTTACCCCGTGGCACGATCGGATCTTGAGCGGAACTCCGCGACCACTTCATCGCCAACTTCCAGGGTACTTTTGAACGCCCTGGTACACAGTTTGATCTCTACAACGTTATTTAGAAGTCTGGAGAATCCCTTCGAGATTACATCCGACGCTTTTCCGAGCAACGCAATAAGATCTCCGACATCATCGACGACGTCATCATCGCCGCCTTCACCAAGGGCATTCGCCACGATGACCTAGTCGGCAAGTTCGGGCGCAAGCCTCCCAGGACGGTTAAGCAGATGTTTGAAAAAGCCAATGAGTACGCCAAAGCCGAAGACGCCATTACCGCGTCCAAGCAGTCGAGCACCACTTGGAAGCCGAAGAAAGATATGCCGACTACAGGAAGGAGTGGAAGTACCAATCACAAGGATCGCAAGCGCAAGCCCGAGGAACTTGTGGCAACTACTACACCATCCTCCCAACAACGTTCACGCGTCAACACTTTTGACAAGATCATGAACTCTCAATGTCCGCATCATCCAAACTCCAATCACGCGGCCAAAGATTGCTTTGTCTATAAACAGTTTGCAGAACAATACGCCAAGAGCGCACGCAAGAACTCTGATGGAGATCAAAACACGTCAAAGAAGAAGGATGATGAAGACGAAGCCCCGACTGGTTTTTAGGACCATCGCAAGGAACTCAATCACATCTTTGGCGGACCCCTGGCTTATGAATCCAAGAGAAAGCAAAAGTTAACCGAACGGGAGATCAACGCTGTTCAGCCCGGCACGCCCCAATATCTTCGGTGGTCAGAGACAACAATTAAGTTTGACCGCTCGGATCATCCCGACCGAGTGGTCCACCCGGGGCGGCACCCCCTGGTACTAGACCCAGTGGTTCGCAACGTCAAGCTTCGCAGATCCCTCATGGATGGTGGCAGTGCACTAAACATCCTTTTCGCCAAGACTCTGGACGACATGCAGGTCCCTCGATCGGAATTAAAGCCGAGTAATGCGCCCTTTCATGGTGTCATCCCAGGGCTGTCTGTTACGCCACTCGGCCAGATCACTCTTCCGGTTACTTTCGGCACTCGGGAGAATTTCCGCACAGAGAACGTTTGTTTCAAGGTTGCTGATTTTGAAACAGCGTATCACGCCATACTCGGACGCCCGGCGTTAGCCAAGTTCATGGCTGTCCCGCACTATACCTACATGATGATGAAGATGCCCGGTCCCCGAGGAGTTATATCCCTGCGGAGCGACATCAAGCAAGTCGTCACGTGTGACAAGGAAAGTTGTGAGATGGCCCAGACCCGTGAGATCACGCTCGCCCGAGAAGAGATCCAACTGGCTGTGTGCACAACAAGCGAAGGAGAAGTGCCTACAACCAAGATGCCAAAGAGCGGAGAAGGCGATGCCAAAACCAAGAAGATTCCTCTAGATCCCTCTGATCCTACTAAGATTGCTGTAATAGGTGCCGAGTTAGATTGTAAATAGAAAAGCGTGCTCATCACCTTTCTTCAAAATAATAAAGATATCTTTGCGTGGAAACCATCTGATATGCCTGTTATTCCTAGAGAGGTGATTGAGCACTCTTTACATGTTAAGGAAGTTGCTAAACCAATCAAGCAACGACTCCGCCATTTCGCACAAGATAGGAAGGATGCAATCAAGGAGGAATTGACCAAGCTGTTAGCAGCAGGCTTCATCAAGGAAGTCCTTCATCCCGACTAGTTGGCCAACCCGGTCTTGGTTCGGAAGAAGACGGGGCAATGGCGCATGTGTGTTGATTACACCGACCTCAACAAGTCTTGCCCCAAAGATTCCTTTGGGTTACCTCGCATTGACCAGGTAGTTGACTCAACGGCCGGCTGCGAGCTACTCAGTTTTTTGGATTGCTACTCAGGATATCATCAGATCCGACTAAAGGAATCCGACTGTTTGAATACTTCATTCATCACGCCCTTCGGGGCCTACTGCTACATCACCATGCCTTTTGGATTAAAGAACGCATGAGCGACTTATCAACGCATGATCCAGAGATGTTTTTCAACTCAGATCGGCTGCAACGTCGAAGCTTATGTGGATGATGTAGTCGTCAAGACCAAGCGGAAGGATGATTTGATTATGGATCTAGAAGAAACCTTTGCGAGCATCCGCGCTTTCAGGATGAAATTAAACCCTGAAAAGTGCATCTTCGGAGTACCGTCAGGGAAGCTGCTTGGATTTATGGTGTCCCATAGAGGCATACAAGCCAACCCGGAGAAAATCAATGCCATCCTCAACATGAAACCACAGAGCTCCCAGAAAGATGTTCAAAAGCTAACTGGCTGCATGGCGGCGCTCAGCCGGTTCGTCTCACGACTCGGTGAGCGGGGGATGCCGTTCTTCAAGCTGTTAAGGAAAACCGACAATTTCCAGTGGGGACCCGAAGCACAAAAAGCCTTTGAAGATTTCAAAAAACTTCTCACCACTCCACCAGTCTTAGCTTCACCACATCCGCAAGAGCCGCTGTTATATGTATCGGCAACATCTCAGGTGGCGAGCACGGTCTTGGTTGTCGAGCGTGAAGAAGACGGCCATGTTCAAAAGGTCCAACGACCAATCTATTTCGTGAGCGAGGTTCTGGCCGACTCCAAAACAAGATACCCCCAGATGCAAAAGCTGTTATATGGTGTTTTAATTACCGTCAGGAAATTATCTCACTACTTCCAAGGTCACTCGGTTACGGTGGTTACGTTGTTCCCACTCGGGGACATACTTCACAATCACGAAGCAAATGGGCGGATCACAAAGTGGGCCTTAGAGTTGATGTCTTTGGATATATCCTTCAAGCCGCGAACTTCGATCAAGTCCCAGGCTCTAGCCGACTTCGTCGCCGAGTGGACTGAGTGCCAAGAAGACATGCCCGCAGAGAAGATGGAGCATTGGACCATGCATTTTGACGGGTCGAAGAGGCTTTCAGGCACTAGAGCAGAAGTTGTTCTAATTTCCCCGACTGGTGAGAGGCTGAGCTACGTATTGTGGATACATTTTTCTACGTCTCACAACGTGGCATAATATGAGGCGCTTCTTCACGGACTAAGAATCGCGATCTCCTTGGGAATTCGGTGTCTGATAGTTCGTGGAGATTCTCAGTTGGTTGTGAATCAAGTCATGAAAGAGTGGTCCTGGCTTGATGATAACATGACCGCTTACCGGCAGGAGGTTCGCAAGCTGGAAGACAAGTTCGATGGACTCGAGCTCACCCATGTTCTTCGACACAATAATGAGGCAGCCGACAGACTGGCTAATTTTGGTTCAAAACGAGAAGCAGCTCCTTCCGACATGTTTGTTGAACATCTATACAAACCGACCGTATCAAGAAAAGAAATAATCAAGGCCACGGACACTCAAGACGTAAGCATGATTGAAGCCGACTGGAGAGAGCCCCTCATAAGATTTTAGACAAAACAAGAACTCCCTCAAGATAAAGATGAAGTCGAGCGGATCTCCAGGCACAGCAAACTTTATGCCATACATGAGACCGAACTGTACAAGAAAAGTCCATCAGGAATCCTGCAACGCTGCGTGTCTTTGGAGGAGGGAAGACAATTGCTAAAGGATATACATTCAGGTATCTGTGGCAATCATGCCGCCGCACGAACCATCGTTGGCAAGGCTTACCGGCAAGGTTTTTTCTGGCCCACAGCCGTGTCCGACGCTGACAAAATTGTGCGAACATGTGAAGGTTGTCAATTTTTCGCCCGACAAATTCATCTGCCGGCTCAGGAGTTGCAAACCATCCCGCTGTCTTGGCCATTCGCGGTTTGGGGGCTCGACATGGTCGGCCCGTTTAAAAAAGCAGTCGGTGGTTATACTCATCTCTTTATAGCTGTCGACAAGTTTTCCAAGTGGATTGAAGCCAAACCGGTCATCACAATAACGGCAGACAAAGCTAGAGATTTCTTTATCAACATTGTGCATCGGTTTGGGGTACCCAATCGGATCATCACTGATAATGGCACTCAATTCACTGGTGGAGCATTCAAAGATTTCTGTGAAGAGTTTGGCATCAAAATTTGTTACGCCTCCGTAGCGCACCCCATGAGCAATGGACAAGTCGAACGTGCCAATGGTTTTCGACCGACTGCATCCCTATGCCGGCAAGTGGGTAGAACAGTTGCCATCTGTCCTTTGGTCTCTGCGCACCACACCCAGTCGGGCTACGGGCCAGTCGCCGTTTTTTCTAGTCTATGGGGCTGAAGCAATGTTGCCAAGCGAGGTAGAATTTGAGTCGTTGCGATTTCGTAACTTCAGTGAGGAGCGCTACGGAGAAGACCGAGTAGACGATCTCAACCGACTAGAGGAAGCTCGTGAAGCAGCCTTAATTCAGTCGGCTCGGTATTTACAAGGGATGCGCCGTTATCACAATCGCAATGTTCGATCACGAGCTTTCTTAGTTGGCGACCTGGTTCTAAGGAAAATTCAAACTACACGGGATCGGCACAAATTATCTCCCTTGTTGGAAGGACCGTTCATAATTTCTGAAGTCACTCGGCCAGGTTCTTACCGACTCAAGCGTGAAGACGGTACTCATATCGACAACTCTTGGAATATTGAGCATCTTCGTCGTTTTTATGCTTAGGCATTACTTTTGTATCTTCCCGTCTAACTGCTAACATCAAGCTTTTCCCTTGAGTTACCAATCGGGGGCTACTATAATAATAATGGGGTGTGATTTTTATCAATTCAATTGGCTTACTTGATTTATCATTGCCTTGTTTGAATTTTTGGCTTAGTCAATGAGGACTGAAAGCTTTTTAACAACTTTTGCGGGTTCTAGGCTCAATAAGGTTTGGCAAAAAACTTTTAAGAAATCAGGAGCTAAGTTTAAATCATCAAGCACAGCATAAATACATCAGTATTGTACAAATTGTGCCTCCATCATCATCATCACTATCATCAAAATACAACATCAATCAGTTTCAGTTTTTTCGTCATCAAAACTATCAGACCCAGCTGGCATGAGGTCGTTCTCCTGGAATCTCTCAACTACATCAGTGGCTATCTTGTCAGCGGCCTTTTGCGCATCATTGATGAGGTCAAGGGCGGCCTCCTCGCTTGTCCCGTCTGCAAAGCCATCAACAGCATCGATGTCAGTCTTCGGGTACAAGGACTTGGTCATTGCCAACGCCAAGCTCGCTCCCATACATCCAGCTTCCCTGTTATTCTTAAAATAGGTGTCCGGAGCAGTTCTCAGTTTGTCGAAGATTTCGACATCTTCAATTGAACTCCGACCGTTGTTATTAAAAAACATGGCTTGAACGAGTGGCATAGCGGCATTGGCGACTTCATCTCTGGCTCCTTCAAGCTTTTTTATTTTATTAACCAAGACATCGAATTGAGCTTCAGATTTGATTTTACGATCTGCACAAATGGTTCACATTAACGACCAAGACATCGAATGGTTTTAAAGCTTCAGTTATAACTACCTTTGACATCTTTCAGAGCCGAGTCCCTTTGTTTGGTCAGGTCACCCTTGTCTTTTTCCAGAGCCTTGATCTGATTTTCTAGCTTGGATATCTTGATAGCTTGCACTATATTGCTTTCCACTGGTTAGTCGCACATGAGCAGCAGCACGAAACAAGTCAGTACAAGATGAGAGTTACCTTTTGATGAGCCGCTTAGCTCAAAGTTGGAATCTTGAAGCTCGGCGATCCGGTCTCTCAGATCATGTTCAGTTTTCCTGGCAAGCTCCTTGGCTTCATGCAGCTGGGCTCTAGTGGCTTCTAAGGTTCCAAGGTGAGGAACCAATTTCACAAGGGTTGCAGTCTACGCCTCATTTCTGAGATGGATTCTCTGCACCACAAATTTATCTTTGTTTAAGTAAAGTGGCCGGCAGGATAGTTGAGGCTACATATATAGAGAGAAGTACATTTACAAGACGAGTAGCTTGGCCGAGTGTCTTTTTCAGCAGGCATACTTCCTCGTCTTCCTTTCGTTTATTTATTACAATTCCCTATGGTCGCATCTCATCATCCCACCATTTGACTAATATGGGTGGGCGGGAATCTTCAGCCGACCGTATCCGGAGGACCTCTTCTTCATCACCGACCATTGGACCTTACATATTTATCGACAATAATGCCGTAATTGAAGAAAGTTTGACGGATCGAAATGGATTTGGAGGAGTTGTTTACCTGTTATAATTTCTGGTCGGGGACGAGCAGGTCCTTGCGCCCTGATAGGAGAGCTAGTTCCAGGGTCAGCACCAATGTCTGTCTTGCGAGGGCTATCGGCTTGAGCTTCCACTTCTGGGATATCTCTGTTTTGCTCTGTACCCGACTGGTTTCCAGTCGGGGGCTCCTGGTCAGTGCCGGCTCCAGCTTCGGCCGACTGGTCTCCAGTCGGGGGCTCGTTGCTGGCCTCTACATTGTCGATTGCTGGCTGATGACCACTCGGGTGATCTTCAGTAGTCGGCCCAGTCTCAGCTGAAGGACCAGTCTCCGTGCCAGTCGGCGTAGGGTCTTTTCCAGAGGGATCTATGTCAGATGGTTTTCTACAAATTCGAGACACGCTGTTAGCTTTACTTCAATGGTGAAAGACTAGCGGAACAGAGGAAACTGCTAGATGACGCGTACCTAGTTGACTTCCTTATTTTTGGCATAGGACGACTGGATGTTTTCTTCTTTGGGCTGACTTGTTTTGGCTGTTTCCTGGTCATCCCTGTATGCCAGCCTTTTTAGCGTTGTCGTCTTCATCGTCGCTCAAAACCAGTTTCCTCTTACGGGAGTCTGACTGGTTAGTCGGCTGTGAGGTGTCGAGATGAGCGTCGGGCTGGATTTTTGGCCCTCCACTAGCTTGACCAGTCTGCCGACGAGGTGAGCGGCGTCGGGCAATTGGAGGATCTGATTTCATCAAGGAAAATTCCTGCGCATGATGTTCCAAGTTTTCAATCAACCTTACAGAAGATAAAAGCATGCTTTTAGAAGAGCTGAGTTGTATAATACATACCGGTGGAGGAGGGTTGAAGGCATTATATGGCACGACTGGCAATAAGTGTGAGTAGCTAACCACGATGGCGTTCGAGAAGATTTTGTACATTCTCTCCTGCATAATCTTGAACTCAAGAGACTCTGGGTCCTCTCGGTTGGTGTCATGCTTGCCATTAAACTCGAAAGCTGTTCGGGATCTTTCTTTGATTGGTGCCAGTCGGCTCTTGATGAAGTGCCGAGTGATTTGTTCCCCCTGCAGACCTTGTTCTTTCAGCTTCAGCATGTGGTCCAACAGGTCGAGCGCTTGGGCAGCTTCTTCTCCCATAGGAAGTGAGTTCCAGGTATCACGGTATACTGGAGGAAGACAGGAATACCCAGGAAGCGCTGGCTCGGGGTTTTGCACATAAAACCAGTTCGCATGCCAACCCTTGTTCGAGGTCTTGAATGGCATGGAGAAATATTTTTGGCTCAAGGTCCCCCTCAGTTGGAATCCGGCTCCCCTAACTATGTATGGTTTGCTTTTGTTTGGCTGGGGCTTGAGGAAGAAGATGCGACGGAATAGAGCGAAATGCGGCCTAATCCCCAGGAAAGCTTCGCAAGCATGGACGAAATTGGCGATGTGGACTATGGAATTAGGGTTTAGGTGATGTAGGCTGATCCCATAGAAATCCAGAATTCCCTGAAAGAAATTTGAGGTCGGAAGAGAGAATCCGCCATAGAAGAAGTGAGAAAAAACTACGACCTCGTGTGTGTCTAGGGTCGGAAATGCTTCACCGCACGCCGAACGCCCTTTGCCGGAAGAACGCCGTGCGCCACCATCTCCTTCAAATTTTCCTCCGTCACATCAGAAGGCGCCCACTGACTTTCAAAGCTTTCTCTTTCCTCCGCCATGGAAGCGAATTAGATGATGCGATTTGGTTTGAAAATGGCCGGGAATGGATGGGAGATCGATGCGGTGGTTGCGCGGAAGATTTTTGTGGAGCTCTGGAGGATGGATCGGAGGGGATTTGCGAACCCTAGCTTTCGTCGGTGTGTCTCACACTGTAGCAGAGAGTGGGGAAAGTGGCGAAAGTTTCGGCGGGGAAGACGAAACGGCGCCTCGTCTCCGGTGTTTATTTCGCTAGGGTATCGGGAGTACTAATGGGCTTGGGCCTAAACAGTACTTCAGCCCAATTTTGCTATCGGCGTGGTTTAGTTGTGATCCTTAGGGACTTAGGCATTTTGCTTCGGCAATATTTGCTCACAACAATTTAACCCAATGCTGTTAAAATCCTTTTTGACGCAGTTAGATAATTCCTTGGAATTACTACGATGCAAATAAAAAGGTGCCCGACGGAAAAGTGTTATACTAATTTTGTAAGCCTTTTTGGGCTGCAAAGGCTATTTGGGTTTTATTGAGATGACTGGTTTTTGTGCGGTCATTCTCTCGGCATGTTATATGCTTATTTTGGTATAGTGTGAGTCATAGCTTAGGCAATTTAGACTCACCTATTGTCATGATTTATATCACATTTGATGGATCTTTTTGAGAGTTTTTACTCGGATTCTTGTCATATATGTTGATTTATAGACCTTTAGAGTATTTTTTTACTCGTGCCTTTTTATATCTCCATTTTTTGGTATAATAAAGCTAAAGCAGTCGGCTGGATGTTTTACTAAATGTCGCATATGCTTAGCTGTGTGAAAATTTGGATGATTTGGTTATAAGACCACTCGGTTGGATGTTATTTGCACCTTGACTATATGTAGTTTTTAACTAATCACATAGTCGGGGGCTATACCTAATTAGGTGCATCTAGTCGATGCACCCGATTTTTTCTCTTTTCAGCCCTTCACAGTCTTTGATTTTGGTACTCGGGAGATCAGGGCAGAAGAAGTCGGAGTACTCGATTATCGTTTTGGATTACGAGAGAAGACTATTTCGTCGACTGTAAAGGTCTGGGGGGCTACTGTGGAGATTATGGATACCCCATACCCACACGGCATGTATAGTCCGACTAGGTATGGGGTGCCATGTATGGATAGAATATCTTTAAAATGACTCGGGTTAAATTCCAAACTTGTATGTCAAGGAAATACCCGGGATCCTAGTCGGTTACGACTGTATCTTATCTATAATTAACTATTCCGTTAGGGATATGGGTTGTACTTTGTAATATGAACCCCTTCCCCTATATAAGGAGGGGTCCGGGTGCCTTTTTGGGCATGATTTTCACCCAGATCATACGATCAATAATACACTCGGCGGATCAATCCCCGGAAAGGATTAGGGTATTACTTCTTGATTAAGAAGGCCTGAACCTATATAAAATTCCTTGTCTCTAAACTCATCCACTTTTCTAACTTGATAGTCACCCCTTTTAGTATTACCGAAATCTTGTTTCGACACATCTACTTTTGGCAGTTCCAATGCGAGGTTTTGGGGCATGAAAAATAGAGTAGGATGTCCACATGTCAATATTGCTAGTGATAAACACAGGCAAACAATAGTATGCAAAATATGTATATTTTTCCTGTGTCAATGATAGCTTTGTCTCCCTCTTTTACAATTGATCGTGGACGAAACCGCGCGTTTAGCTGGAACGTAGTCAGGATTATTCCCTGACTACGGCATGTTAACACAACTTGTTTTTTTAAATAGTACTATCTCCGTTTTAACATATAACACCGTTCATTTTTATATATGTTTGAATGTTTATCTTATTTAATTTTTTATAAATATAAAAAATAAGTCAGGCTTAAAAATAGTACTTTTTAAAGTCATAAAACAAGTAAAAAATAAATAATTATCATAAAATTTATTAATAAGAGTTAAAAATATGTAAAAAGTTAATAATGCCATCTATTTATAAATTGGAGATGGTATAACTTTTTTAGACGATCATATATAGCGGTTAATTGATATCGTAAATAACTTTTATTCTTGTGAATATTTATTTTTGCTTATTGGTTTTCATGTATCTAACATTATTTTTTCTTATTTAGCATCTCACAAAGCGTACATAGATAGTTATAAGAAACAAAATGATTAATTGTTTCAATATGCATAGTACGTATAAGGTCATAAGCGAGATTAATTATTCACTTTAGGCATCCTTGCAAGCCTACAAAGTTTAAAGGCATTTTGGTTTGATTTCTATAAAGATAATACATATTCCCATAATCTAGAAGGCCTTAAACGAGAATCCATTGGATATATTGTCTTACACCTGTTAGTAACAAGATAGAAACCATGCAGCTAGATGCTTTAATTCTATGTGCTTTTTGTTATTCTAACTTAGATCAATATCTATATGGTATTAATAGTTGAGATGATTTGGCTTCATGATTTCAAAGTGAGGGCTTTATGATTGAAAAGAAACAATTTACATTTGAGATCAATCATCAAATTAAAGGCTATAAATAATAAAGATAATACAACTTTACAAGAGAAGAGATATTTTTTTAAGATTTAAAATAATTGATGACGTGGCTAGAGAAGAATGAATTATCACTCTTTTTGGTCATATATAGTTTCCAATTTAGACTTTTCAAGATTGATAAAGCATAACTTTTACCACTTAATTGCACATTAAACCACTTATTTTTTACCTGTCTTGCACCTTGGGCTAGGGGTAAGGTGACATTTTCACTTTGAACTAGCTAAGTTTGCATATGGTTTTAATTTGGGCTAATCTTCCTCTCCCCCTTTTTATCTTCTCTGGCCTCTAGGAAAAACCTCGCAAGCTCATTAGCAATGACATGCAACAACATGTGATTACTTGAGCCAGCAAGATGCAATAGTCAAATTCAATCATCAATCAATAAAGGATCTGCCTCTTTCATGCTTTGAATTTGAGAATTGGTAGGAGATGGTGAGACGCTAGTCCATGAGAATAGGGTCCTTGAGCCTAGCTCTTGTCCACAGCAATATGAGCAGAAGGCACAGCTCGAGCTTCTTCCTATTCCGGTGAGCACATATATAGCTCGTGGCCACCTCCACAAAACACCCTCGCTTCGGCTTCGCGACGCAAATGTAAGAAGTAAGCACAACCACAGAGGTGGACTGGTGGAGCTCTAGTGTTGCTTCTCTGCTGGTGTAATGCAAGTGCCTTGCTCTAGCTCTAGACCATCTCTGTTGCTCTTGACATCCGTATATTCACCTGTGTTACTATTGATCTGGATGCCCAAAGGAGCCCATTGGTGGATTACTTCAAGGGGACGTGGGCGCATGGGTGGGGAGGAGACAAGATGGTCACTGTGAAGATCGATCTCTGCAAGTATAGCTGGCTGAAACTGTGGAGGAAGAAGACTCTTAGACACTGGCATGTGGGACAACTAGTACAAAGTGCAAACCTTGGCTAGTAAACCTGGGATGTGTTTAGTTCCTGAAAAAAGTTAGGAGTTTGAAGAAAGTTGGAAGTTTATATGTATAGAAAAGTTTTTGATGTGATATAATGTGATGGAAAGTTAGGAATAGGGGGAAAACTAAACACGGCCCTAGCCCAAAGTGAAAAGTTCTTCTAATACCTGGTCCTGTATGCAACTTAGGAAGTAAAATGTGGCATAAAGTGCAATTCACTCGTTATTTTTTACAAATTTTGTATTTGGTGATTTAATTTTCATATGTCATATATTCCTAATAAAAATCATAGTCAAGATTAACTACACTGATAGTAAAACAAATCATTTATCAAAGAGAGTACTGGATCAAATACATTAAGGCCTCAAGTGCCAAGTGCTGGAGTATCTCTAAAAATGCTAGCTGATGAGTCGAGAGAGATATGAGGTGCCCTTGATGTGCCTGTACATGCACGTGAGTGCCAAGAGAGGGGAAAAAGAATAATAGCAATAGAGTATAAATAAATAAATAAATAAGGGAGTGTCAATATGGCATTTGACTGAAAAACATCTCACAAATCTAACTAATTCTAGACTGATGGATTGCTTTAAGATTCATACACTGTACCTCTAACCCTGACCCTTTCTCTCCCCTGCGTCCTCTGTAGCTGCCCCATGCACCGCAACCTGGCATCGTCGGATGGCTAGAAGGGGTCAATAGCATCGGCCAATCCCCCCCTCCCTCCCCTTTCTCTTCCCCAAGCCAACGCAAGCTCCAATTTGCTCCTACCGTCAATGCCAGCCCACCGCCCTTCTCCACCCCAACGGTGGTGCCTCATCATCCACCCACCGTCGGGTCGCCACCTCCCCACGGCCATCCCTCTAAGCACAGCAATTTCCACTCTCTTTCCCCTCCCCCGAATCCAAGAACCTAAACCCTAACCATCAATGCCAGCCCACCGCCCTTCTCCACCCCAACGGTGGTGCCTCATCATCCACCCACCGTCGGGTCGCCACCTCCCCACGGCCATCCCTTTAAGCACAGCAATTTCCACTCTCTTTCCCCTCCCCCGAATCCAAGAACCTAAACCCTAACTTATTGGGCTAATCATCGGAGCTGGAGGAGAAAGAGCTGGGTGGCTGGAGCATGAAACACGATGCGAATCCTAAGGTTAGAAATTTGTAAGATTTTTACTCTAATTTTCTGTCAACAACCATTAGCAATTCCGATAAAATGTTTTGAAGGGTATCAGGATTAGTACTGTAGAGCTAATGTGTCACTGTTACTACTTTCCTACTAAAATATAAGAGAAACATAAGGATACATAAACAAAATATCTTATATTTTATTTTTAGGATGGAGATAGTAGGCATGTTAATTTTTATTGATGAATATGATTAGTTGAGGTGTGCTTTTATGAGTTTTCAAAGAATTAATCTTCGAATGGGCTAAGGCCCATCTATTAATTCTAATAGTTAATATGGATAAAATTGGAGATATTAAACTTAGCGTGCAACTATTGGTCAGGAGCAATTGGATTTCGGAAATGCTAAGGGGTGATCGATCGCCCCTGGGAGCCCCCCTCTCCTCCACCTGGTTTCCTTTTTTGGCACCGCATTACTTTCCTATTTTAGTAAATTTATGCACCTAAAGTTTGTACACCTTAAGTTTACACATCTAAAGTTTACAAAGTTTATAAGTCAAAAGTTTACATACCCGATTTAAATTTGAATTTGAATTATATCCGATTCAAATTTGAATTTGAATTCAAATATTTTTTACATATAGTATTTTATACATCTAAAGTTTATAGACCCAAAGTTTATAAGTCAAAAGTTTACATACCCGTTTTAAATTTGAATTTGAATTCAAATTTTTTATACATAGTATTTCTATACATAAATTTTTTCAACCTTGTGTTTTTTATTTTTAAAAAATTTATGGTGTAGTAGGAAGAGAAGAAGGGGAGGAAGGAAGAATAGTGTATAGGGGGGATGGGGGTGATCGCCTTGGCGTTTTGGCATACTCTAGTGTCCAATGATTCACATGTTCACATTGGAACTACCGCTATAGATTCTGATGTCCCCGCAGTACCTCTGCCCATCACCTTTCCACTTTTCTCTTCCTGATTCCTTCTTACCCATCCTGATTCCTGATATCCAAATGGGCATGCTGAAAATAGGCAAGAGCTGCAGTGTTTGCAAGGAGTGGCAAGAACACTGCTACTGGAGCCATATGGCCGATGACTGTAAGCACTTCTTGACGTATATGGTTGGCGACTTCACCGAGAGCATGGTGAGAAATCAATCATCTCAGGCTTCCATTTATATGTTTTTTTCTCATTTTTTGCTGTACACAATAAAAGGCGCCTAAGTGCAAATAAATCTCACTCCATAAGATTTCTTTTTCATGTATTCCCATGGTCTATATATTAATATCACTGAATCGATTGACTGACCTGTCATTTCTGCAGATCGTGCCTACTAGATTTTCCAACAATTTCAACGGGCACATCTCAGAGGAAGTGAATCTGAAGCCACCCAGCGGCAGAACATGGAGCATTGGAGTAGCCAACAGTGACACCGGTGAACTAGTTCTTCGGTCAGGCTGGAAAGAGTTCGTGGATGCTAATGGCGTCCAGGAAAATGACTGCCTGCTCTTCAGGTACAGCGGCGTCTCCTCCTTCTATGTGCTCATCTTTGATCCGTCCGGCTGCGAGAAGGCATCGCCACATTTCGTCGAGAACCATGGATTTGGGAGAGAAGAGAAGTCTGCAGGAGCTGAAGAAGGAGGAAGAGATGGTGACAAGAATGGCCATCACCAACACCAGCTGGAGATGACACCCCACAAGAACAGCAGCAGGTGCAGGAGCATCCCCAGAGCATGTAAGCGCGGATTATTCAGTGATGAAATAGGTATGTCACACAACTGTAATTTACTTTTCTTCGATAATAGAAATCAATCCAGCCCCTGCATCATCGAAATGAAATGGGTATTGTCGCACAGCACTCTAATAAATTTATTTTCTTGGATAATACTCTCTCCGTTTTATATTGTAGGACGCTTTGATTTTTTTTCCAAGATCAAACTTACTTGTTGAAGTTCAGCTAAATTTATTAGAAAGTTTACCAACATACATCATCAAATTAGCTTTATTAAATTAAATCTAATATTCAAAATATTTTTCTAAAAACTTGATATGATCAAAGCTTTTAGAAAAATATGAACGGATAGGGTAGAAATCAATCCAGACTCTGCATCATTGACATGTATCCGGCCACTAATATTGGTACATACATGCATGAACGTGCTTGCAGAGCAAGATCATCGCGAAGAGAAGAAGGAAGTCGACCACGAAGATGAAGATGAAGACGAAGATGAAGATGGAGAGGACAGGTACTACTTCTGCAGGCATGGCGGGCGAGTGACCGAGTACAACCTGAGCGATGGAGACAAGGAGGAGATCTCGCGCGTCCCCGTGCCTGTGGAGCCTGGCAACCCGGTGTTGGTGAAGGTCATCCACGCCAGCCACCTCCTCTCCAGCCGCTACAGCACAGTAGTAAGTGACTCGCCTGTTTCCTCCGTTTCATATTATAATTTGTTCGATTTTTTTCTTAGTCAATTTTTTTGAGTTCGACCAAATTTATAGAAAAATATACTAGTATTTTCAACACAAAACAAACATATTATCAAAAATACATTCAATGTTAGATTAAATGAAACTAATTTGATATTTTACATATTGTTAAATTTTTCTATACATTGGTTAAACTTAACAAAATTTAACTAAGAAAAAAGATCAAACGACTTATAATATGAAACGGAGGAAGTAGCTCATAAGCGAGCATATTTTATCACAATTTTCAGTGAGAGTTTTCATGGCTGAAATGGTGCATTTCTTTTGGTCAGGGCGTGTCGCCGGAGTTCGCCGGAAGGTACCTGGGTCCGGCCGTGGCGAGGGAGGTGGTGATGGAGAGGGGAGGAGGAGGAGGGGATCAGTGGCACGTCCGGTTCGTGCGCCGGGAGAGCAGCCGCGGCTTCCACGGCACCGGGTGGCGTCGGTTCGCCCGTGACAATGGCCTCCTCGCCCACGACGTCTGCCTCTTCGAGCTCAGGTTGGTGGGCGGCGCCGGCGCCGGCGACCGCCTACGCCGCCGGCCGAGGCCGACGATGAAGGTGCACGTCCTCCGGCGGGTGCGCGGCCGCTTCGTGCTGATTCGCTGACCAACCAACTGTCCGATTTGCAGCTCAAACTGGTGAACTGATCTGAGCCCAACCTGGTCGCCTTCGCCTCTGTTTGCTCTTGCTTGCTGGTCCTGATGACAACTGGTGTATGTGTATCTGTACTATCTGGTCAGGCTGTGTCTAATTTCGTAGTAATAAGTTGTGTTAAATTCGGTGTTACGTTACAATATTTTAGGACAACATTAGTATGGAAGTTGTCCTCCGTATCTTACTTCATACTATACCAAACCACAACGCATAGTATAGGCCTCACGATTGTTTTAGGTCCAATTGGCAAACACGATCGACACAAACAAAATGGATATATATAATTATATCCACACGGCGTCAAAGAAGAACAACCGTTGAACTTGGACAGACCAGTTTACGGTGCAAAACACAAGATTCATGATTAGCATAGAATGGACCCATTGTTTTGCTTATTCGTAAAATAAGTCAAACAGCATATTTGCAAGCGAATAGTATTTTGTGAATAAAACTTTTATATATGTGTTCTTACCAATCTAAAAGCAAAAGCTAAAAATTAAACTTCGATGAAAAAACATCAAAATCAGCTCCAAATTTAAGGTTGAAAATTTAAATTTTGGTCAATAAGCATAAGCATAAACGAAATGATAAGGCCCAAAGTTTACAAGTTAATTAATTTGTAGGTCTATACCAGAGCCAACTAGACTAGTACACTATTATGGAGTAGGATTGTCAACAAGCCGAGTTCAAGTAGCTCATGAGCCTCATGATTTTTTTGATAGCCTTACACATGAGGTGACCCAGCTCTATCCACCATCGCCTCTCCCCTACCTCCTTCCCCGCCATACCGTTGCCAGTGCGAGTTGCCCAGGAATCATAGCAACAAGCCAAGATGGCCACAGTGGGGCAAATGCTTCGTTTTGCCTTCCTGAACACCGTACGAAGAGAAGGATAGTGATTGGGCATCGGCGAGGAGGCATGTAGAAGGCATATCCGGTGCTCCCTTGGCCGGATCTAGAGGCCACCGGCTAAGGCGGAAGAGGATGGAGAAGCAGAATGGCGGGACAACCTTCGAGGAGGCGAGGTCAGGCTACGTAGGGTGGCTAAGCTCGATGGAGTTGGGGTGCAGCTGGCGATGGACACGCTGGCGTGGCCGGTAGGCTAGATCGGCGGAAGATGCTACCGATCGACGAGGCTGAGGATAGTGGTGCCGGAGGCTACTGAGGGGATGGGAGTAAGCACCCCAGGGGCAGCTCATCCTCTTCCCTCATACTTTGCTACCATGACAAGAGGTGGAGCCTGACGACGGTTGCGAGGTTGAAAGGAATGATGAAGGTGGTCACTGGGTGTGATGGCTGTCGATTTTTAGGATCAGCAATATAATTTCTAGGGTGCACAACATCAAGGAGAGATGGTGCCACAATCGTTTATACTGGTTCAGGCTCTCAATACGAAGTAATACCCTAGTCCAATTGTTTGTAAATTGGATTTGTGTTGGTTGTGAATGGTAGAATGCGTAGGAGTATGGTGCTAGTCAAAGTAATAAAGATAATATTTCCTCAGTCAAAATATAACTACTTCTAGTTACAAATATAGCTATATTTTAAAATGGAGGAAATACGACTTTACAAGAGAAGAGAAGAGATAATTTCAAAGGGGTGAGTGCATGCGCATTATGGTTGTCCGCATTTGTATTGTTTTTCTAGAAAAGAGAAGAGTTAAATTATTTTAGGATATAAAATAATCAATAATGTGGCTAGAGAAAGAGTGAATTGTTAATCTAGTCTAGCGAGCAGGAATGAAGCTTATCTGACTTTATACAATTTATAGATTTATCACATTATCATCGTGTCAACTATATATTATATAAAGTTTGGTTTTTCAGTATGAGATCGTCTATAATATAATAATTCTAAGATACATAAAAATAGATCTAATGTAACTATACATACAGTTAAGCCGCTGATATGTATATCCTACTTTCCTATTGCTGTCATATGTGTCACGGCTGAAATGCACAGCAGCTAAGTTACCGACACGTTCCCATCGGAACTATCGCTGTAGAACCTCCTGAAGTCCCCGGAGTACCTCTGCCCGTAACGTTCTTCCCTTTCTCCTATGAGACCTCTGCCTAGTTTCTAGGTTTCTTCGTATCCATCCTGATCCAAATGGGCATGCTGAAAATAGGCAAGAACTGCAGTGTTTGCAAGGAGTGGCAAGAACACTGCTACTGGAGCCATATGGCCGATCACAGTAAGCACTTCTTGAAGCATATGGTTGGGGATTTCACCGGTAGCATGGTGAGAAATCGTCTCACTTCCATTTAGATATATGATTTTTCTCCTCTTTTCTGAAAGTATCTGAAGCTGCGGGCACATGAGTCAGTTTGGATAACTAAAAGGGATGAACCATCAACTGAATATTCATTCCCCTCAAAAAATTTTGCAAGCTCCATGTGAGAGTAAGATTTTGCATTTAGCCTTCTATGGTGTGCAGGTACTCAAGCCTTTTTCAGCCTTTTTGAGGGGCCATGAGACCATAAAAGGCTAAATGCAAATCTTACTCTCTCTCTCTCTCTCTCTATGATTTCATTTTGCATGTCTTTCCATGGTAAACTCAAGCGTTTTTTGTTTTTGAAGTAAAGTAAATTCAAGCACGAATCTCTCTATTCATATCACTGTGTACCTCAGAAAGAACTGAAGTACGAAAAAAAATTAACTAAATCAGTTAACCTGCTCTTGCTGCAGACTGTGCCGGCTAGATTTGCAAACAATTTCAACGGGCACATCTCAGAGGAAGTGAATCTGAGATCTCCTAGCGGCAAAACCTGGAGCATTGGAGTAGCCAACAGCGACGCCGGTGAACTAGTTCTTCAGTCTGGCTGGAAAGAGTTCGTGGATGGCAACGGCATCGAGGAAGGAGACTGCCTGCTCTTCAGGTACAGTGGCGTCTCCTCCTTCGAGGTGCTCATCTTTGATCCCTCCGGCTGCGAGAAGGCGTCGCCGCATTTCGTCGGGAGCCATGGATTCGGGGGAGCGGAGAACTCCGCCGGAGCTGAACGAGGAGGCGGAAACGGCCGCCGCACGCCACCGATCGTCGACGGCGATAATGGTCATCGCCACCACCTGGAGATGACGCTCCACAGGAACAGCGGAAGGAGCATCCCCAGAGCATGCAAACGCAGCTTATTCAGTGATGAAACCGGTATGACAACACAACACTATAAATTACACTTTCTCCGTTACTTTATTCTATTTTTGGTCTCTGTGATGAAAACTCAATCCACAGCCTCTGCATCGAGATGTATAAATCGGCATTGTAACTTATTATGCGTGTGTGCTTATCGGCATTGTAACTTTTTAAATCGGCATGCGGATTAGGTGGTAAAAGATAAAGGCATGCGTATTGGATGGTATATTATCAAAATTCTCATGCAGAGCGAGGTGGGCGAGAAGCGAAAGAAAACGAAGATGAAGATGAAGAGGAAGAGGAAGATGTTGTGGCAGCCACGGAAGGCGGCCGCTACGGGGAGTACTACTTCAGCAGGCACGGACGGGTGGCCGAGTACAACCTGCGGGAGGAAGACAGGGAGGAGATCTCGCGCGTCCCCGTGCCGGTTGAGCCCGGGAACCCGGTGTTCGTGCAGGTCATCCACAGCAGCCACGTCCGCAGCAGCAAGTATTGCATTGTAGTAAGTGGCTCACCTTCGCTATAGCTGCCGCTCATGTTTCCTCCTCCTGCACACTGCACATACCAAATGGCATTGCATCGCAGTTTCTTTTCTTGGCTGAAATGGGGAAAATTTAAACTGGTGCTGCTTTTGTTTTGATGTCAGGGGGTGTCGCCGGAGTTCGCGGGGAAGTATCTGGGGGCGGTGGAGAGGGAGGTGGTGCTGGAGAGGGAGAGCAGGGGAGGGGAGTGGCACGTCCTGTTCGTGCACCGGCGGAACACCCGCGGCTTCTACGGCGGCGGATGGCGTCAGTTCGCCGGTGACAATCGCCTTGTCGCCCACGACGTCTGCCTCTTCGAGCTCATGATGGTGGACGCCGCCGCCGGCAGAAACCGCCGGCGGCCGACGATGACCGTGCACGTCCTCCGGCGGGTGCGTGGCCGCTTCGTGCTTCTGCGCTGACCTCCTCGGGCTACCTGCCGTGTGTGTTTTGACTCGGGAGCAGCACAACTGAACTGATGAACTGAACCAGCTATAACCTGGCGGCCTCTGCTTTTGCTCTTGCTGGACCGGGTGGCAACCAGTGTATCTATACTAGCATGTAATTATGTATGTACGTATTTACCTGGTTGTATCTATACTAGTATGTAGTATATGTATGTACCTGGTGATGGTCAAGCTTGCACCTCTGTACTGATGGTGATGGATGTTCTGATGGATGAATCTGCAGCAGCTCTCGTGATGTACTGTGTGGCGAGTGGTCTCGATGAACATCATCATCAGCATGAAAGTTGTTCTCCGTATCTTGGTTCACTTCATACAAAAAGTACAACGCTTACAGTAGGGCCTCACAATTGTTTTTAGGCCCCATATGGCACAAACGGTGTCAAAACAAGAAAAGCCGTTGAACAGGCCAGTTTAAAGTGCAGAAAACACAATATTTTGTGATTAGCCAGGCGACACCCAAGGTAAATCTGTAGTTTCTGTACCAGAGCCAGCTAGTAGACTTATGTTCACTTCTCACGATCTTCAAATGATCCGCATTAGGAAACAGGTTGCATCATTATGCAGTAAAAAGAACATGAAAGCATGGCGGCAACTTTTACAGAACATAACGAGTAGCCGGTTAACAGAGGATTATTAATGTAGAAATCATGTTGACTGTTGTTTTCACTACGGGACTAGGAAACTAATAGTAGGGAGTTTCTTTTAACTTCCCATTAGGCAGGAAAAAACAGAGGAGCCACAAAGCTTCTGTAAACCCCGCATCCTAGCAGCAAAAGGAACAGTAATGTTTCCAAGCCTCAATTACCTGCAAAATAAGGTGGCATTTCATGAGGATAGACCCAAAAAAAATAGTAGCGACTAAGATGTGTACAAGAAATTAGTTTTTTGACACACTTAACATGAGAGTTCTCAAATTACTGATGCATGTTTGGAGAACTATAATAACTTAGAACATTGTTTTTTCTTACTTGAAAATGAACAGAATGGGAAATCCTTGGCATGGACATTATATAGTCAATATCAGTTGTTGAATATATAAGGGTTCTCAGATCTTTCAGCACATAAGCCCCTAATCACGAAAATAGTGGGTATTGGGTACATACATGTTGCTGATCATTAAGAATTTTAGCATTTAAAGAAATAGAACAATTTCAGTCTCAGACAATAGAAAAATAATAAGGAGCATTTGCAAATTTGCCACCGGATTTTTCAATTTTGCAAGAATGCCACTCGAATGACAGTTCTAGTGGCATTTTTGTAATTTTCTAGTGGCAGTTTTGTAATAACGATTCAAAGCAGTGGTAAATTTACAATTGCCCCAAATAATAATGGTCACCCACTCGGCCCAAACTTCTGGCATTAAAGACAAGACATAGGAACTTAGGGTTAAAACCTCTCGTTTTCACCTTGCTCCCCCCCCCCCCCCCGACACCCAAAAAAAAACCAATATTCTATTCCATTTTAGTTATATAGATTGGATTAGTCGATTTATCAACAAGTTAAAGATTATTAAAACAGAAAAACCAAGCTGCCTCAACATCAGCACCTTCACTATTCTTTAAACTGGCCTCCCAGGCATCATGCATCATCTCCATTTCCTAACAGATTTCAAACACAGAAATCCTCAAATCAACAAAACATAGTATTGCCAAAAGAACTTTTAGAAGCTAGTGTATGTGGAGAGGACATGCTAGCAAAGTGCAGTTGTTTGCACAATAATAGGCAGTCTAACTGAAATGAAATAGGTGTATTATATCATACTGTACATGAATAAATAGTTCATAGTACCAACACAATCAAAGAAGAGACCATAGTGCAAAGCATGGGTAAAGAACCATTACGGATGATGGTAATAGCAACCGATACAGAAACACCAAAACACCCAATATTATTATTGTATCACAGCACAGACTTATTCCCATGGTTACAAAAGAGACATTGGATGTGCATTTGTACTGTTTGCAAGAATAATCTTTGGGCTCAGGGCAGAAGTACCAAATGATACATCTTGCTCACATGTTTCATGAGTCAAACTTACAGGTACAACTTTAGAGAAATAATTAGCACATTACTTTGCACGACAAAATTAGCCTTTTAAGAGAATTCATGAATTGAAACAGCCAAAATAGCAAATAAGGGCGCGAAAGGAAAATTTATCCCAAATTTTTAGACTGGCATCAAGCACTAAACCCAACATACCAGCAGGGTCCAGGATGGTATACCTGTCGTACAGGTGGTTCTTAAGAGTCATTGCCATCATTGTTATACAATTTCTTTAGTTTGTTGGTGTAAAAAGTAATGCTTAGCGAAAGGGGCGACATACAGCATTTTAGGGAAAGTGGTCCCAAATCATTCTTTATGCCCTCTGCATCAACCATCTTTCCCTTTTCCCCTATCCAATTTTGATGTCCTTATATTAGTTGTTATGCAACTTCACCAAAAAAGCAAGTAAAAACAACATGAGATAAACCCCACACTCCAGTGTATTGCTAACTTTGGTCATTCAACAACAGAACTATAGACAGCGAAATCAGATTCCATAACATATCATCATTAGATTATTAATTGTTATATGGTCAAAAATTGCCAAAGTTAAAAAGTAGCACCAGTGGAGTTCTCTTTCAAAGTGTAAACACTGTAGAGTTAAGTTAACCTGCAGAATAGTTATGTTCACCTAGCAAAATCCTCTTAATCACACGCATGGAGAATTAAGCCGACCCAATACAATGAAGCCATGCTAGAGCAGTGCTGTAAAGTAAGGTTTACAAGGCCGAATACAAGGAATGGGTACCCCATCCTTGTAATGCTTAAGCACATACGATAATTAATCTGCAGAAGTGGCCGATTAATTATGCCATATAAGCGTTGTGGTGACGTGGCCACACAAAACCACTTGTTCCTTACTAGAACCTTGCTTTGAGTTCTAGGTCAAGTTGTATATGCTAATCTAGCTAACCCATACAATCTATTATATCATACTAACCGCACTGTTGCCAAACGCAAAAATTGGGTTAAGAGAAATACTAATTAAGTAGCTAACAGTCTGATCAACAAGTTATTTCAACCCTGGACAAAAACATTACACAATCTTAGATATGGAAACACATGATCGCAATCCTTAGCATGTTATCAATGTCATGTTCATATGATTTGATTCTGGTCAGATGGTTACTAACAGGAAGCAATGAACATGGACATGCCAACTTAAACTTCATAGATACACTTTGGCACAAAGGCAGCATCATTTGTGTCACGAATACATTAAGGAAAACATTACACACCATTAGTAGCCCCATTGATGATTTATTATTTATGTCACGGTGCACATTCTAGCATACAATTTTCACTCGTAGAAATAAAGATATACAAACATGAAGCACACAAGCATAGGCACACATCCAAATCAAGACATCAAAAGTGACTTTGCAATAAGAGATGCAGAAGTTCACCAAAATTGCTCTAACAGACACCCACAGCCCACAACCCGGGATTCATCAAAGATGGCCATTTTACCAATGCACACAAACAAAATCATCACGGTAGTTATCAATTACACAAAACACAAACTAAGCATCGCATCTGGAATGGAAGCAGCATTTGATTTTTTTTTTAACAAATAAGATGCCATAAGATGGATGAATAAATATATCACGATTCATGATGACTAACTCGCTACCGATCCTGGCAAGTGCGGCAGAAGTGGGTACCCTGGGAGAGCTCACAGCACGCCCGCACGCTCGCCGACGGGTGCCCGGTCAGCCTCGCCGCCACCGCCGCCGGCGACCCCATCATCGCCGCCGCCGCCGCCATCGGCCTGTTGCGAAGGCCAAAACCACCGAGGTCAACATCACATCATCCAACATCTAGAGGGGGAGTGCGGTTCGCCCGGTTACCTCGCAGAGGCAGCGGCAAACGGCGAGAAGGCAGCGGGGGGGACGCGGCGTGGTGGAGCGGAGGGGAGTGGAGCTGGAGCCGCGCGGACGCGCGACGCAGAGGAGGCGGAGGCGGCGCGGCCGCGGACGGCGGCGAGGAAGGAGCGGGAGGCGGCACCACGCAACGCCATGGCCCTGGAATTCGTCGGCGGCGGTGGTCGTGGTCGTGGGGAACGGCGGATGCGGCGGCGCAGGGTTTTACTTTAGGTTGCTAGCACAGTGATGGGCTAGCCAGATCCACCACCATTACAGCCCATGGGCTCCTTCTTCGCAAGGGTGGAAATTTGGACTATCCCCTGTACAATAGCCGTTTGGGTGCTCTTCTTCATCTTGAAGTTTTTTTTTATCGGAGGGAAATTGCTTGCAACAAGATTGTTACTACTACTACTTGCGAAGAGTCCAAGACACTACACGAAAAAGGATGTCAGCGTCTCCAGATGAACTCAGCCAAAATTGAGAAAGAGGAATAGATTGGTAGAACTCAGAACAACTTAGGAAGAACAGAGATGTGTATAGGCAATCTTTACTAGGATAATCTCGCTCCAATCCGACAGGATTGAGCCACCGCCGCCATTCGCCACCAGATTGCCAAAAGTCGTATTACAATTAGAGTTCTGAGTTCTTATACTCTCGCTCACCAACTCTACTCCTTTCCCCTCTCATAAGACAGATGCCAGCTTATGCTAGCTAGACAGATTACACGGCCCATTCCGGCCCGACATATCTACGATTAGGCCTAGCAACTCTGGCAGGCCTCAAGTCCTTTTCCGCTCCTTCCTGTACACCATCCGACACAGACTTCATCTTCGGCTTGGCGCACATACTCGGCATCTCCTTGTCAGCAGCCTTGACAATCCCCTCCCCTTGAGAAATGGCTTGCCCCCAAGCCAAGGCCTCAGGAAAACGCGTCCGCAGATCCTCAAGGTCCTCCCAGGTGGCATCTTCAACTGCAGTATCAGACCACTGTATTAAAACCTGGGGAACTGTGGTATTACCTTTTTTGACCAGCCTGTTATCCGGAAGCATGATAGGATATTGGAGGGAAACATTGGAAGAAGGCAGTGTGGACTGCACTGGCCCTTGGAAGCCTTTGGCTGCCTTAAGCTGGGACACATGGAACACAGGGTGAATGGAACTAGTAGCCGGAAGCTGGAGTTTATATGCCACTGAACCAAACCTCTGAATAATCTGAAAAGGGCCAAAATATCTGAATGAAAGCTTGTGATTAGCCCTAGCTGCAACAGAAGACTGAACATAAGGCTGTAATTTCAGATAAACCCAGTCACCCAACTCAAAAGATCTGAAACTGCGCTTCTTATCAGCCATATTTTTCATGTGTTGCTGGGCTTGATTAAGATGTTGTTGAATCAAGGATTGCATCAACCTTCGCTCCTTGAGCCAACTTTGTAGTTCAGGAATAGCACAATCTTCATAATGTATTCCATAATACCTGGGTGGGTGACCATACAGAACTTCAAAAGGAGATGTGTTCAGTGCTGAATGAAATGCGGTATTATACCAAAATTCAGCTAAATAAAGCCACATTGCCCACTTGGAAGGAGTTGCATGTGTAAAACATCTAAGATATATTTCCAAGCACTGATTAACCCTCTCAGTCTGACCATCTGACTGAGGATGATAGGCAGTGCTCAGATGCAGTTGTGTCCCTGATCGAGTAAATAACTGCTCCCATAATTGACTTGTAAAGATCTTATCTCTGTTTGAGATGATAGTTTGGGGAAGGCCATGTAACTTATATATATTCAGCATGAAGGTTTTGGCTACATCAATAGCAGTGAAAGGGTGGGATAGGGGCAAGAAATGACCATATTTTGAAAATTTATCCACCACCACCAATATACAATTGTAAGATGAAGACCTTGGTAAACCTTCAATAAAATCTAGTGTCACCACTTGCCAAGACCCCTCAGGCACAGGTAAGGGCTGCAACAACCCAGGATATCTTGCCCTGTCCGGTTTAGCTTGAATGCAGATTTGACAAGTTTGAACAAACTGTTTAGTCTGCTGCTTCATCCCTGGCCATGCAAAGAGTTTCTTCAATTTACTGTAAGTGACAGGAAATCCTGAGTGCCCACCAATGGGACTAGCATGGAATGCTGTAAGTAATGTGTTTTACATATTCCTGTTTTGTCCAATCCAGATTCTCCCCTTATACTTGATAACTCCTGACTGCAAAGAGTATCCAGGTTTTGCATCAGGTTTGAGAGCTAAAGCAGTGAGCAAGTCTGATGAAAATTGATCGGGCTCATATCCCTTAGCAACATCCAACAACCAGGTTGGTGTACAACTAGAAACCAAATTCAACTTAGATTCAGTTTGGAATTTCCTGGAAAGTGCATCAACAGCTGCATTAGTACTCCCTTTTCTATAGCATATCTTATAAGACAGCCCAAGTAGCTTGGTAAAAGCTTTGTGTTGCCATGGGGTATGTAACCTCTGATCTGAAAGATGCATAAGGCTATTGTGGTCAGTAAGGATAGTAAACTCCCCAATCTGCAGATAGGATCTCCAATGTTCTACTGCCAGCAATATTGCTAAACATTCCTTCTCATAGGTTGAAAGTCCTTTAGTACGAGGACCCAAGGCCTTGCTGATAAAAGCAATTGGATGACCCCCTTGTGAAAGTACAGCTCCAATTCCTGAGTCACATGCATCTGTTTCTACTGTAAAGGGCTGACTGAAATCAGGGAGGGTTAGCACTAGGGCTGTTACTAGTGCCTGTTTAAGTGTCTGGAATGCTTTATCAGTGTCTGCAGTCCATTTGTAGGGAACCCCTTTCCTCAAAAGTTGAGTGAGTGGCTTACTAATAATGCCAAACCCCTTAACAAACTTTCTGTAATAGCCAGCCAACGCTAGGAACCCCCTGAGCTTCTTAGGAGTAGTAGGAATGGCCCAATCCACTACCTCCTGAACCTTACTGGGATCAGTTGACACCCCTGCACCACTGATTATATGACCCAAGTAGGTTAATTGCTGTTGAGCAAATGAGCATTTTGACAATTTAACTTGCCATTGATGTCTTTGTAACAGTGATAACACTTGCTTGATATGGTCCAAATGAGACTCAAGATCAGGACTGTAAATTAGTATATCATCAAAGAACACTAGAGCAAACTTCCTGAGCACAGTCTGCAATGTGGCATTCATTGCTCCCTGGAATGTAGCAGGAGCTCAGACCAAAGGACATTACCTTGTACTCATAGTGTCCAGTGTGGGTTTGGAATGCTGTTTTGTACTCTTCTCCTGCCTTCATCCTGATCTGGTGATAACCAGCTCTCAAGTCAAGCTTAGAAAACCATTTTGCTCCTGATAGCTCATCCAGTAGTTCATCAATGACTGGCATTGGGTATGTGCTCTTAACTGTGATGGCATTAAGTTGTCTGTAGTCAATAACTAGCCTCCAAGTGCCATCCTTTTTCCTTACTAACAAGGTTGGGGAAGAAAAAGCACTTTGGCTGTGTTGAATTACCCCTGATTGGAGCATTTCTGTCACTTGTGTTTCAATCTCATCCTTTAATGCAGGGTTATATCTATAGGGTCTCAGGTTCACTGGCTTAGCATCAGGAATTAATGGAATACTGTGATCACAATCTCTTTTGGGAGGCAACCCTTTTGGCTCCTCAAAAACAGAGGAAAATTCCTTAATGATTTGCTGAACTGATAGAGGAATAGGGTCAGTGGTAGTCTGCAAAACTGAAGCTAGTTGCACAAGGCAAAGTATTGAGCCACATTTAGCCATTCCTTCCAACTGGTCAGATGTAATAGTGGGACAAGTTGTTGTATGTTGTGTAATGCCAAATAATCTCACAGTTTTTCCAAACAGTTCAATATCCATCCATTTGTTAACCCAGTCTACTTGCATGGGACTGAACCTTTCCAACCAATCCATACCCAAAATCACATCATAACTACCCAACTGTAACAATTTAAAAGTGCTTTTAAAATTGTGCCCTTGCATCCACCAGCTACAATCAATGATTTCATGTGTACAACTCATGGTTCCCCCATCTGCAACCTTAACAGTGACAGGCTTGGACAAAGGAGAAATTCCTGATAGTTTCATTCCCACACCTTGATCAATAAAAGAATGAGAACTACCTGAATCTATTAGCATTAACAATTCAGCTCACTGCACCCATCCTCTTAGTCTGATTGAACTAGTGGATTCAGTTCCCCATAGAGCTTGCTGAGAAATGGCCATTAGCATACCAGGGTTCAGTTCTTCTGCTTCTGCTATGTCACTGTCAGGTTCCAGCTCATGCTCGTGATGTAATGCTTCAATCAATTCCTGCACAACGTGTAATTGAACAGAAGTTGCACATTTATGATCTCTGCCCCACTTTTCCCCACATACAAAACATAGCCCCTTAGATCTGCGATAAGCCTTCAATGAAGCTAATATGTCATCCTTAGCCTTGGATGCATCAGTTGTCTTCTTATCTTCTGTTAGAACCACAGTAGGAGTCCTTGGACTATGATTCACAGGACTGAAAGTATTAGTTCTGGGAACCTGCCTGAGACTAGAAGAAGATTCAGTTCTTTTGCTATTCACTGTCCTGCTACCCTCCAAGATTTCCTCTTGTAACAAGGCTATGGAGCAAGCTGAGTCTAAATCTTGGGGTCTTTGCAACATTATTGCTCCCCTGATCTCATCCCTTTACCCATCAATGAACTTTTGGACAAAGTATACAGAAGTTAAAGCACTATCATAGGCCATAAGTTGGTGCATGATACTATCAAATTTTTCCACATACTCTGAAACTGAACTAGATTGTTGCGCATGGAACCACTGACGGATTAGAGCTTCCTGTCGCACACCAATTCACGGAGAGTCTGCCAAGTAATTCCCACAATTTGTTGCCTAATAGACTGTAACCAGAACACTGCATTACCCCCAAAATTGAGTGTAGCTACCTTAACCCCAATGCATAGGATGAATGCCATATATATCAAAATACTGCTCACAATTGCTCTTCCACATCTGAGGATTCTCTCCCTCAAATCTAGGGCAGGACATAGGGGGCAGATTTGTGCTCAAATCAACACACTCAGTAGAAGAATTCGGGGAGGTCAAAGCATGGTCACCATTAGAAATAACAGGGGAATGGAGATTCGGGTCGCGCTTACCAGCAAGCCACAGTGAACCCTCGCTGGTCTGAGCAGTCTTGGATAGTGTGTGTTCTATGTGCTCCACCTTGATGCTGAGATTCCCAACCGCGCTTCCCAACTCTTCAACCTTCTTCTCTACCACCGGTAATCTGGTCTCAATCGCCTTCCTTAACTCTGCGAAATCTCCACGTACTCGCTCCTCTGCTTCCACCCTCTTCTTCTCGTTCTCCGCTATTGTTTTCAAGAGAAGATCCAGTTTACTGTCCTGAGCCATGGTTCCACAAGCTTCCTTCGACGCCAAATTTTCTGCTCAGATCTCTCTCATCCATGCTCCGAACTCAGTTAACCAGGAGAAGGCAAGTTGCCTTTTCGCGGGATTCAATTCCGAGGAATAGATCCCAATCCTTCCCTGGAATTTTACAACCAAGGCAAGAGAATTTTGGGGCAAAAGGGCTCTGATACCAGAAATTGTCAGCGTCTCCAGATGAACTCAGCCAAAATTGAGAAAGAGGAATAGATTGGTAGAACTCAGAACAACTCAGGAAGAACAGAGATGTGTATAGGCAATCTTTACTAGGATAATCTCGCTCCAATCCGACAGGATTGAGCCACCGCCGCCATTCGCCACCAGATTGCTAAAAGTTGTATTACAATTAGAGTTCTGAGTTCCTATACTCTCGCTCACCAACTCTACTCCTTTCCCCTCTCATAAGACACCTTTCCCCTCTCACAAGACAGATGCCAACTCATGCCAGCTAGACAGATTACACGACCCATTCCGGCCCGACATATCTACGATTAGGCCTAGCAACTCTGGCAGGCCTCAAGTCCTTTTCCGCTCCTTCCTGTACACCATCCGGCACAGACTTCATCTTCGGCTTGGCGCACATACTCGGCATCTCCTTGTCAGCAGCCTTGACAAAGGACTTGGGGAGTGAGCTGAATTCTCACGTATTATAAGGTTCAACGAAAATGAAGAACATTTAGTGTGCTTTCTCAAGGGAAAACTGAGAGAAAAATCTTACTCCTACTTTTCATTAATGAATGTGTTTTTGTTAGAGCAGGTACAATAGCAGACTATTAGCCAGCTACAAACATATTTTAATAAGATAAAAGATGAGAGAGAAGAGCAGCGGGCTACAGATCTGTAGCCAGCTGCAGCACAGACTTCAAGACGCAATGTGTGTATGACAGATAGGACCATATATTAATAGTATAGTAAGCAACTATTGTATGAATTGGCTATTAGATCGGCTATAGATGAATTGGAGCTAGTAGTGGGCTATACTATTAAACTTGCTCTTACAACTGAAAGAACCCGAAAAGAATTGTCATATTACAGGTCTACAACACCCATTACCTCTTGTGCCTTCCGAATTCTGGAACCCAAAAAAACAACAGAGGAGAAAGACGAGAAATACATGCCCCTGATTCCTAAATCCTAGTAGTAGAATCTACGGCAACTAGAACTCCACTATACTAGAACGCCTCCGGGTAAACTCTCTTGAGCACCGCTACTGACTTGTTACCCGTGTAGAGGACGGTGAGGTAGCCTAGCTTCCTTGGCGGCGGAGACGACCACCGCGGAGAGCCACAACACCAGCTACCTCCCGCCAAGAAGCTTCCTCACCCTGATGCGGAGACTCACGGTCGTCCCCATCATGATCTTCTCCAATGCTGCCGGGATCGGCGAGGACCTCCACTGCGAGGAGCGCTTCTTGGCGATGACTTTTCTCTTGGTCGTGACGGCGAGCTTCTTGCTGCTGCCGTCGAGATCGAGGTCGCGCTCGCGGTGGATGTTGCGCGTGGAAACATAGGAGTACGACGACGACGAGCGCCGCTGCGTAGCCATGTACACCGGCATGGTGGTGGCGGGCTGGAAGTGGAAGGAGGAGACAATTGAGGCGTAGACGAAGAGAAGGATGGGGAATCTGGCGGCGCGGGCCTAGGGTTTATAGCCCAATCAAGCAGCAGCACGCTGATTGGAAATCGGAGTGGCTAGCGTGTGCTCGAAGCAAAGTAGGCGGTTCTGAGATAGTACAAAGTTGATTACTGAGACGAGTGTTGCCATTAATGTGCTCTAAAACATACATTACGATTCGGATTTCATATTGCTCAAGACTTTGAGGTAGCGTCGCGCTCGCGCTCACGCCATGCCACGACGCGCTGCGCGCTTTGGAGCACACCATGCGTCGTCTGCCGCCGGTTTGCCAGTGGTCGAACACCTTGGGAACAAAGCTGAAATCGATCGCATTATTATCGGCGTTCACAGTGATGCGGCATTGTAGTCCATGTATGTGGCTGCTGATTGCAGAAGAGCGGATCTAGAAATTTTCTTAAGCCCGGGTAAGATTAATAGTAAATAATTAGTATATGCTAATTCATATAACTCTATAGATTAATAAACCATTGAAGCAGACATGTATGAGCTTACGTAGAGGAGAGAGAACAAGAGAAATGGTGAGTGTTAGCTCACATACAGAGTTAGCTATACACATTTCCCTAAGCAAATGCATTAATTGCATAGAGAGAAGAAAACAAAATTAGAGGCAATCTTGTAGCTAATATATTATACAAGTTAATTCTTAGATTGACTTTATAACTAGTAGTACACTGGTTGGTTAATAGATAGTGTCATTGACGTTTAAACGTAACACATGTTTCTCCTAATTAAAAAACAACCAACATGGTCCCCTAAAGAATTGGACAAAAATCCATCTCTTAATTATACCCCTCAAATAGACTCCCACCACTCTCCCAATGCACCCATGAGGGAGGAGGTGAAGAGTCCGCAATTAGGGCAACAATGATCGTCAATGGTTGGAGTCCTTGGAGCTGACATAGATGACGCGATATGAAGAGAATAATCCTTCGCTTTCCTTCCCTTTCCTTCTCGGCCTCCTTTCGCCAACAATCTTTTCCAGTTGATGTTGCGAATAGGGTGGGGAAAGAAAACGCAATAGAGGGTGATGTTGGTTGCATGGATCAAAGCAGGGGAAGAGATCAAAGTTGGGAAGCATTCTAGTTATCGCCCAATGTGGGTGGGAGGGAGAGGGCTTTGTTTTGTTTGCGCACCGTGGTTTCTTTTGGAACTATTTTCTACTCCCCCCGTTTCACAATGTAAGACTTTCTAGCATTGTTCACATACATATAGATGTTGATGAATCTAAACACATGCATATGTCTAGATTCATTAACATCTAAATGAATATGGGCAATGCTAGAAAGTCTTACATTTTAAAACGAAGGAAGTAGTACTTGTTTTAGTAAGAGACTAGCTATATACCTTTCAACAGTTTTTTAAGTAACTTTTAAATGTATTTCATCATGAAACTCACATTGTACATCGATCCTTGCCCTTGGCTCGTTTTTGAAAATTTTCCTACCTTGCTCGCATGCATCTTGATGCAGATATTAAGGTCCACAAATCGACAGTTTTCTTAGAGAAAAACTATCGACATTTTTTTAGCAACTCCATTAAGTAATGCCATATTGTTTGTCTAAACTGCCACTTGGACCTTTTTGCCCCTTCCAATACTGTTGCCTAGTTGATCATGACACATATGTGTGCATTGTGGCGGGTAAACACTAGTAGTACCATGGAGTGTTAACTAATCTACTGCGTTTTTTTCCTTGTTTGTGACCGTCAACCCAGAGAAGCTGTTAACAGTAGATTGTGTAACTAATCTGCTGTTAAGTTGTTTATCTATTTAAAAAAATACATGTCTACCAAACTTGTTTCTTGAGCTGTGTTGCAATTTTGGATTTTTGGATGATGTTACAAGGGAGAAAGAAAGGAAAAGTCTGTCTCGCTGAAAGAATTTGATACCAAAGAATCAAAGGGTTAGCAACACCAAAGATGGTAAATTGTCCAGAGTGGTTTTTTTAATCGATCTGGACTAGCAGCAGTAGTAGGAACGTTTGAGAGCAGAATTGCAGGCTTGCAGTTGCAGTGCAGCATTCCCATGATCAGGCCAGGGATGCTGCTCAACAGGCAACGAGCTCTTCTCCCCATTGCCATTGTCTTTCAGGTTTGACAGCCGACGCAAAAGCTAACAGAGATGCGAATTTACTATAGAAGAAGTTCAGAAACTGCAATAACAATGGAGGCCACTTCAACTGAAATCTCTGGATCTGCCTAACATGAAACCCTGTAGCATTTTATGCCTTTGATGAGAGCAATTTAACAACTAGACTTGATAAACCAAACCCAAACCAACAGATGGAAACCGATATGGCCAGTCAGAGAATAACATTACACACTACCTGCAAAAAGGAACTTGAAAATGCAGCACAATTAGATGGTGTGCAAGATTAAAAACCCAGCATGCTGTTAGTGCGTTTACAAAGGCCAACCACTTCTAATTAGATGGCAGTGCCAGTTTTCAGTTTTGTACCAAATATATTGATTCCAGATTTCTAGTTAGATTCTGCAGAAATTCATTCTCACTTTTCAACACAAATCATATTAAGAAGCTACTTGCAATACCCTCCACATTTTTCCATCCGGGCTTGGGACCGGCAAAGGCAGTGTTAAACCAAAAAAAAAAAAAATAGCACAACAAACAATCAGCAAAGCACACAGTAGTCACATAAGGCAAAAAAAACCGCTTGCACACAGATCTGAACATAAGGCAGCACGAACAACAGACAGAAACACAAGAGTGAGATCAAATTGAATTTATGAACAAAAATTCAAGCAGGTTATAGCTTCTACAATATAGTCTGGAAAATAAGATTACATGAGCTACTGCAGGTTAATAATCACTAATTTCATCAATATAAAGCTTATATGGCCCAAGATGCAACGGACTAGTGACTTATAAACATCCAGGATATTGAGATACGAATCTTCTGCTCCAAATTAGAGTCGAATCATTTTTGAACTATTGTAAGCAATATAAACACCAACTGACTGGAATTAGTAGGAAGAATTGGTCATGAAATTAGTCATCTGAACCAAGAATCCTTTTAATCATCCGGGTGATTGGTATTCGAGAAAAACAATTATCAAGGTTATTGAATCGTCAGTAGAAAGTGACCAATCCAAATCCAAATTTTGTTGTGGTCGACATCGTCGAGGCATCCTATGAAAAATGTTCAGTGCAGTAAAATGTCTCCATGTCAGAACGCAATTGACTTAACTGATCTTACATATGTCAACTTGGGAAAGGAAAGCCAAAATGGGGCACATTCAGTTTTAGCACATCATAGATTATTGGGGTCTCCTAGACTCCTACTGCAGGAGCACAAATGCAATAAAACATATCCATGTCAGGTTGCAGTTCGGTTGTATAAGTATCAACTTGAGCAGAGGAGGGTAAAACTAAGCAAACACCGGTTCATACAAAGTTGAACACTAGACATAATGTGCAACAAGATACTGTTAGGCAACTGAGATAATGAACATACAATTGAAGATGGCTGAAGTCTGAACTACACAAAATCCACGAATCTTATCAAACTTCTTGATGACCAATTTTTGGTAATTAATGATGCATATCAAAAAATTGTTGACCATCCACTAACTGAGTAAGTATAGATATTCCAGCCCTTCTTTTCACAACCGCATTGTATGGATAGATCAACCCAAATTACTTTCAGTATTGCAGTGGTTCTAGCATTTGCTAAATTGTTACTTGCATTAACAAGAACTTGAGCAGGTAAGTTAAAGCAGACATAGTCCATAGATCAGCTTGCGCACCAAGTTTATGCTTCAAGCACAAGGGGTTCAACGCTACTGATAAGAAGAGACAAATTGGCCGAGTCTTTGTAGAACCAGTGGTCAAACACAGTTAATGATCTAAGATGCACCAAAGAGATCAAACCAAATGATTTCGTTCAAGTGCCAGATACTTCCTAGTAGAATCAATCGGTGAAAATTGCATGCGTGTTAAAGCAGATAACAGTGATATACCAAGTTCCCAAAATTTAAAGCAGGAAGGCGAGCAATCACTGATATCCATATCCCACACGACATCGTTAGCTTGAACCCTAGCAGGTATACAAGACCTTCATCAAACTCTACAAACCAATATGTACCATGTTAATTGTGTCTTGACGCCATCATTACTTCAGTCAATTCCTTATCTTTGGGTGAATTAACTGCAAGCGGAAGTTTTTGAGGAGCCTGTGTCATGTGCTGTCAACATGTATTTGAATTCCAGAAATTCCATGGCTATCTGCAAATACAATAAATGCCCTTCTATTTGTACTAGTAGTATAACAGTAATCCTGTGGCCTAACAGTATACTGGCTTCTTGTTCTTGATTGCTGAAACTAAAGAAGAATTGCCAAAGACCATCCAAAGTGCACCACTACAAGACTGACCTAGTATCATATTGACGTCTTCAAGTATGATGAGGCCATTCTGAACTACTATTTAATTCTGCTAGGATGATAATCAAATGACAGTTCATAGTTAAAATAGCAGTTGCAACCAAAAGAGGCCATTCCGAAAGGCCAAATAAGTTTAGGTAATAAAAAAATACGTAACAAAAATAATTATATATTGAATAATCCTACAAGAAACATTCAGAATTTATTTTCCACCAAAAGAAAGATAATAAATTGATGGAAGTAGAAAACAAAGAGTGTAAGAGAGGATGTTTTGCCTCTTGCAAGAACCAAGTGTTGTCCAGTTAGCAACAAATTGTTATACATTCTTTTTCTGTATAACACCTCATATAATAAAATTTGCACCAACTGTGACATAACTAAGCCTATGATTCAGAAGCTATCAACACTGGTTTTGAATCTTATGGTGATCATTATTAGATACTGAAACTATGAAGAACTTTTTCAGGAAATTGTTTAAACCATTAGATAGTCAGAAGGAAGCCCATGAAAAAATTGCCGAAAACAAGAAGATCTGGAACTGTAAATCCTTTTGTGTGCATATTCAATGTTGAACTGCTGGAAAGTGAAAACCAACCAAACAGCCATTGGTTAAAATTGGGTAGTTATATAACAGGTAAAAAATAGTGTATCGATTTAAGTTATCAGGAGTCGGAACAGATTTGTCTAAAGTTTAGGAAGACAGCACTAAGGTCTTGCAGCTGTGGACTTTATCTACTTCAAGTCCTGAAAGGCCTTGGAATGTTGGACAGAGAGCAAATCAAATCCAAGTTCAAATATTCAACAGCATAAAAGATTTTGTTGGTCTTTCTGAATAATGATTTGAGATAATAGAATTAATAAATCTGTAAACAGGTTTTACTCCGCAGAATGTCTTGCAAGGTTATCAAAGAAACTGCAAGAGGAAGAGACCACTATATGTTTATTTTGGCAGAAAGATACTTAAATATCACAACATGCATGAAAATATGTCACAATGAGAGGAATAAGTCTGGCTTATGAGATAGAAATAAGACTGGATTGAAGAATCAGCAACTGAGCACACATCCTAACAAATATTGATTACACTTTGTATCTTCAAATGCCATGTCTGCATTGAATCAACAAGGGACATATGGTTAGTCTGAACAGTTTTTACTAACATAGATTATTATCAAGAGAAATCAGGGAAGTTGGTTAAATCACAAGGGAACATCCAGCGTGGTTCCAAAATAACTACTCGACAAGCCATATACTTCTAATTGCTGGAGAACAAGTGGATAAGTATTGTTGGACAGATTAAATTTAAGTGTTCACATGAAGAAATCCTAACAAATTTTTTTTTCCAATGCATGATCTTTGGTCCAGCCGAGCTTCAATGCAACTCCAAACCTTAACTTGTAGATATTGAACAACAAATCCACCACTATTGATAATAATACAGACTTCATAATACCGTTGTAACATCATGGGGCCATGAACCACAAACAAACATCTGCCCTTCAATTCAACTCCACCCTTTGGCATCATCTAAAGGAGCATAGAAACACATATACCAAACAAGATAAGTTTTTCAAAAAAATATAAACCGAAGGTACGGAACTCCCACCTTATGTAAAGACTAATGGGTCTGATAGCTGGCCAATTAGGTGAGACTCCTCAAAATGCCAAAACCTAAAGATAACAGAGACAATCCAAATCAAGATAATCTATGAAACGACCAGACCTTGTATGATGACCCTACTGCATGCCCTTGCTCAATTTCCAGATACTAGCTTTGTCACATGCTCATTTTTCTAGACCCACCCTGCAATCACATGCCAACAAGAACAACAAGACACTGAATCTAGAGATAATTGACCAAACCCAGAAAGTGGTATATCACAAACCAGACAAGTCAACTTCTTAAGAAAATATCCACGTCACCATGGACAAAAAATAGAATCTGCAAGCAGAGTAAGGCATAAGCAACACAAAATGAAATACAGACACAAGAACAAGAGATGCAAGGCAAGAGAGCACTAAATAGTATATAGTTGTCTTGGCTTGAAGCTCCAAAACACACCCTTGAACCCTCCCGTCTTTGTGGGCATTGAATTTTAAATAAGGAGTTGAAGGGAAAATGCTAGTGGTTCAGAAAATTTCAATCGGAGTTGGATTGCCCTTCCAAAATGACCGAAAATGGACCTGAAACGAGCAAAATACTATCTTCTATGAATCTTTATTTAGGTGGAAGCTGCTTAAACATCAGAAAAATTATGTCATGGTGGGTAAGAGGGATAAGCCTGGCTTAAGAGAGGTCAAAGAACATCCAAATCCATATTGATTTTGCACTGCAGCTCTGAATGTCGTATCTGCAACTCCAACAAGCCAGTACTTCCAATTGCTGGACAAAAAAAGCAAATATCCATGTAAGCATCGCTTAAACTGGACTGCAAGAACTGAAAGCAAATGAGTTGATGAGTATATTGTGGCTTCATGGTCTTTTTTTCCAGTTATGTGATCGTTGCTCCAGTCAAGCTTCAACCTTTAACTTGCACATATCTGAGCAGCAACAAATCCAATCAGGGTTGTCATAGCTATTGCAGCACAAACTTTGTAATATCACCATAGAATCAAAAACCCTTCTGCATCATCTAAACAAGAACAGAACTCATACCACAAAAAGAACCAACTCAGGTTGTCTTGAATCCACTCAAACTAGGGGATAATCCAACAACTGCCCATCGAACAAACAGCATAGGCATCGAACATAACTTAATGATTTGAGGTACAGTGATAGAACATAAACCGAACAAGTCAACAGCCTCCAATCAATAACCTTAGGAGAAAATTAAAGAATCTGTGACAAACAAAGAAAAGCAAAGGAACACCAAAATCATAGCTATATGTCGTAGAGAGCAATTCTGATGTCCGAAACAGAAATCGAACGAGAAGGGAAAAGTTTTAGGCAGACTAGCAAAAGTATGTTCTGGTTGTAGGATTTTCCTGTAGTCCCATCTATCTTGAAGCTCCATAACTCCTATGCAATTCCATCTCTGCAGGTAAATCCGAGTATTTAAATTCTACCTTTGTGAGAATTTAAGGGTAGTGATTTAAAACTCAGAATCATGTTGGCCTTGCAAATTTATGAACTAGACCTGCAGTGAGCAAGAGACCATTTTATTCGGAAAGAAATTCAACTTTGTAAATATTTAACTTCTAAGTGATGAATTGAAGAGAAGGTGATTTAAAGATTTCACTCAGCATCAGATTGGCCTTGTAAAATTATGAACTAGACCTGCAGTAAGCAAAGAGACCATTTATTTGGGAAGAAACTCAACTTTGTAAGCATTTAACATCTACTAATGATTAAGAAGGGAAAAGGGTGGCGATTTAAGGCTTCACTCAGATTGGCCATAAAAATTATGTGGAGCCTTGCAATGACCAGGAGACTTTATTTTGGAGGAAAGTAGTCTAAGCATAAACATAAATCACTTAAAGACTGAGTGGCATAGGGGTGAAGTTGTCTGGAGTTTGCAGATATTAGTATAGACCGAGGCAGATATTGCAAATTCCATCTTTGCAATAGGAGTATCTGCAAGAAATACGAATTACTGACATGTAAAAGAACGGGTAAATCTAAGAACTTAGTTATCAAAGATTAAGCAGTGAAAGGTTGTCGATCACAAAAAAAGGACTGTTAGGCGGCCTGTATAATTCCAATTGATGCGGCAAATAGGACTCGCTGTGAATTCCAGTTCCTGAAGAACCAACTTCCCAAATCAGACTTTCCAGACATAAATCAAATTATGCTGACAACTAAATAAAATCGAGGGGGGCTTCAGAACCCAAACAGAACATTGAAATCCCCATCTGACAATCTCCCGTACAATCTATCTCCAAACCACTTAGAAATCTGCCCATCTTGCGGATCTGACCAAAGGAAATCCAGTGAGGGTTGTCACGGCACCACAAAATTTCATGTCAGGATAATTTCAGAACAACCGTGCACTAATCAAAACAACCAAGAACCATAATAAGCAAACCTCCCATCACCCCGATTCATCATGAATCCAAAACAACCATGAACCTGGACAATAACAATCAAACCTCCACCAATCCGGTTCATCTCAATAGTCATCCTCCCTCCCTCCTGCATCATCTAGAGGAGCACAAAACACATACCAACAACAAGCCAGATCAGCGGTCACAAATAACAACAATCGACCCAGGGTCTCGAATCACATCGCGTGAGGAATGATAAGAACCGATGATCATCCAACCATAGATTGAAGGTTAGCATATCCACTCAAATTGCCAAATCTGAAATCACCGAAACCAAGTGACTAAATCAAACGGACCGTAGACAAGAAATGTTCACCTCTTCAACCACACGACGCCACAGGAACCTCCAATCCTGGATCAAACCCGCTCCTGCAACCGAACACGCCTAGAGGAGGAAACACGGGGAAAAGGTAGAACACAGAATTCGAAACCAGAACAAGATCGGATCTAATCGGAATCAAATCACCATAGAGAGAGAAAAAAAAAATCGAACACGTCGCAAAGCGAACCGAACAGGAGGGGCTCCCGGAATCGCGTGTAGACGGGGCTCATCTCATCTCACCGGCGGTGATCTGCGGGAACAGAAGGCGGAAACAACAACGAGGACGATCCAAATCAACCCGACGATTCAGGAAAAAAAAAGGAAAAATAGAAAACACAACTCGAGTCGAATCGAGAGAGGAGATCGGAAACGGGAAGAAACAAAACGCGACCACACGCCCCCGGTGAGAGCACGAAGAAGAGAAGAAGTCGCCTGAAATTAAATAGGCGGGAGGGACGAAAGGCGGTGGTCGAGGTCGCCAACTCGGCCTCGGCTTCCTTACCGGACACGGGACGAACACGCGGCGCCGCATCACGTTTGCGTTTGGATGTCGGTTTGTGTTCTTTACTCCAGTTCCTGACCCCTCTCCCTAGTTTTCCGCCCCGCATACTTTTCAAACTGCTAAACAGTTTACTCCCTCCATTCTAAAATATAAGGCACAACCACTCTTAACCCAAAGACCAAGAAATAATTATTATCATCTTGTAGTTTGGATCATTCTAATAAATATAATGCATGCATCCAATAGGATTAGATAACATGAGAGTGGAGGATTTAAAAAAGTAATAATTTAATAGAGAAGATGTCATAATTAATTGCATGCTTGCATGTATGCCTTATATTATGGAACATCTAAGAAAAATGGCTGTGCCTTATATTATGGAATGGAGGGAGTATTTTTTAAAAAAAAATTGTATACGAAAGTTGCTTAAAAATCAAATTAATCTATGTTTTAAAAAAGCTAATACTTAATTAATCATGCAATAATGCGTGCTCCATTTTACGTGCCAGGGAGAGCCTTAGGCAAGAGCGTGCAGCGGTGTGGAGCCAAGGGCCAGGGCCAGGGGTAATGTGCCCCTGTAGTAATCACGGTACAAAACCGTATAAAATTTATCGAAATTTCAAATTATTTTTAAATTTATTTGAATTTAAGGAGGTTATCGTGGTTTTCCTTTTACCGTAACACCGCGGTAAGCTCGGTAACCACATGGTTATCAGCGGTTTTGCAAAACCTAGTGGGGCCTAGCGCCAGCAGAACGGGTATGCTCTAAGAGTCCGAGGCACAAAGCAATACTTCCCTCTTATATATTTATCTCGAAATCTCAAAATAAATAAACTTTTAGAGTAATTATTGCCTCGGAGTTTCCTGGGAATAGAAAAAATAGTAGTAAGAAATAGTTGCACTGAAATTTGATAAAAATAGAGGTATTATAGTCTTTTTTTATTTTCCATTAATATGTGTAAAATGAGTTAGTTTTGTATTAATATGTGTGAAACGAGTGAAAAATAAAATTATTTTACGATGGAAGACACAACTGTCAAAATGTTGCTAAGGCTATGTTCAGCAGCCTGTTTTTCCAACTCTACTACCTCGTGTTTCGCGCGCACGTTTTTCAAACGGTTAAACGGTACATTTTTTAAAAAAGTTTCTATACGAAAGTTGCTTAAAAAATCATATTGATACATTTTTTTGAAAAATAGTTAATGCTTAATTAATCACGCGCTAATGTACCGCTACGTTTTTCGTGCACAAAAGATTTGCTCCCATCTCCAAACGAACTCAGCCTAAATCACTTTCATAACATCGAGGCTCCAACACAACGGGAGATATTCTTTGCCAGATTTTTATGTGAATTTCATTCATTTTAAAAGTCCCTAAAACATTTTAAGATGAACAAGGAGCAAGAGACCTGATAATTACCGTTAATTTTGTCAAGAAATTAATCTATTCTGTCGATCAGTATGTAAACAAACAAACAAAGCTTTACAATAAAAAAGAGTAGAGATGAGTACAAACTTTATTTTTACTAGATTTGAATACAAGTTACATGAGATCCAAGGGAGTTCCACCTCACCTTGGACTTTCATTGTCCTATTTATAGGCGAAGAAGTTAGTGGCGAGAGAGTTCCGACTTTCATCGTCCTATTTATAGGCGAAGAAGTCAGTGGTGAGAGAGTTCCACCTCGCCTTGGACTCTCATCGTTCTATTTATAGGCGAAGAAGGTCGGTGGCTTCCGATGTGAGCTTGATTATGCTGTAACATAGCTTTCGAAAGCTTGCTTCTCCGACAAGGTTGCTTACTCCGCAATGTTCCTTTCACGATAAGCTTTCTTTTGGCATAAGCTTTGCTTTGTGGTAGGTTTTTCAATCGTGTCTTATCTCGTCCATATTAAAACAGATTTCATAAGCTGTGTTTAATTCACGCTAAAATTGGAAGTTTGGTTGAAATTGGAACGATGTGACGGGAAAGTTGGAAGTTTGTGTGTAGTAAAGTTTTGATGTGATGAAAAAGTTAGAAGTTTAAAAAAAAACTTTGAAACTAAACACGGCCAAAACTTTACATTTAGTCAACAGAATCATGAAATATTCTGTCAACAGAATTATGAACTACTAGTGCCCAAAAGCCAGTAACTCACCACGCTGCAAGCAAAGCGTGGTGTTAACAATCAGGCTACTAAGGGTCTGTTTGGGGAGCTTTAGATTATAAGAAGCAGCTGTTTGATAACCAGCTTCTGAGAATATAAAAAAGCTCTAAAACCCAGCTTCTCCAGTTTCTGACTTCTTAGTTAATTTTTCAGAATCTGTATCTATAGACTGTTTGAGGTAGCTTCTAGCAGAAGCAGTTTTTGAGAAAAACTGCAGCTGGGAAAAGCTCCCCCACTTAGATAGCAAAACTATTATACATACATTTCATCGATTCAACCTGTCATACTACAAACAATTCCACAGAAAAGCACACCAACACCAAGAGAACTACGGATGCAGCGACTATTTTCGGATGATTTGGAAGTTCATCGTATACGGGTTCTCGCTACTCAGCAGTTCAAAGAGGCATATGCATCACCTAAATGCAGCTCACTGCCTATTGTGAACTTAGGTGGTGTTTAAATCTTCTGAAAATGAAGATGAAGATAAAGATTAAGTGTTTCCCGCAAAATAAGATAGTAATAGTGTGATTAATTGAGTTTTAATTATTACAAACTTGAAAAATAGATTAATCTAATATTTTAGAACAACTTTCATATAGAAAGTTTTCACACGAAACATACCGTTTAGCAGTTTGAAAAACGTACGACGAGTATCCAAAAGTTTATCCAACTTTTCTTGGAGAAAGAACAAGGAATACAGTGCTATCTGCAAGTTTAGTAGTAGAGCAAACTATGCTTTAGTGCTTACTTTACTTAAGCTAATCTAATACACAAAACCCTAGCGCTCACAGTAGGCGTCACAACTGTTTTAGGTCCCATGGCAAACACGACAGAAAATTGGGATTATCCACACGGAGTCAAACAAGAACAGCAGTAGAACAAGCTAAGTTTACAATGCAAAACACAAGATTCGCGATTAGCCAGGCGGCACCCAACACAATCTGTACCAGAGTCGACTAGTAAACTTACATTCACTTTTCACGATAGAAAACAGATCGCGTTACGCAGAAAAAAGAGCATAAAAGCGTGGAGACAACTTCTACAGAAATCTGAACATATTAAACTTTGCAAAACAAGAACATTCATTCCCATGAAAAGGAATGATGCTTCATCCAATATTTCACGACCAAATGAACATAACGGGTAACTGGTTAACAGGGGATTATTAATGTAAAAATCATGTTGACTGTTGTTTTCACTAGGTGACAGGTGAAGTAATAATAGGGAGTTCCTTACAACTTCCCATTAGGCAGGGAGAAAAAACGAGCCAGAGAGCTTCTGTAACCCTAAAAAGAATTGCATCCAAACAGAGTCGGGACAGCATTGTTCAAGCCTAATTACCTGCAAAATAAGGTCACATATCATATAGGCTGGACATAAAAGGAAAATAGTACAGAATAAGATGGCTACAAGAAATTAGTTCTTTGATACACCAAATTAACATGATAAAGTCAATAATCTAAGAAAGTGGAGAGAATCAGAGTTCTGAAATTGCTAATGCATGTTCAGAGGACTTTATGATAACATCATGGTCGAAAAATGTTTTTCTCGAAAATGATCAGAATGGGAAAACCTTGGCATGGACATTGTGAGATCAATGTCAATTGTTGAATACAGAAATGTTGTTGTAACTTTGAACATATAAGCCCCAATCATGAAAATTAGTGGGTGCATACATGCATGTTCTCTAGGCTTTGTGATTCTACATGCATCTGTAATGAAGATATGCCAGTGGTGATCATTAAGAATATATTACTGTTCAAAAGAACAGAACAATTTCAGACTCAGAGAGAGAGAGAGAGAGAGAGAGAGAGAGAGAGAGAGAGAGGAGGGAGGTGTTGAATGGCCTTGATTCCTGACATCATAAATAGAAACTTAGAAATAAAACTTATAATTTTCACTATTTCTCCCCCCCTAAGCAATGAATATCCTATTCCGTTTCAGCTATATGAATTGAATTAGCGATTTCTTAACAAGTTTAGGTTAACAAAATAACAGAGGTGCAGTGCTTCGACATTAGCACCTTTGCTATTCTTTAAAGTGGCCTCCCACGTGTCATACATCATCTCCATTTCCTAACAGATCCCAACCACAGAAATCCTCAAGTCAACAAAACATTCAGCATTGCTGAAAAAAATATTTGAAGCTAGTGTATGAGGAGAGAATTTGTTAGCAGAGGAGTGGTTTGGGCAGACGAAATAATAAAAGAAATGCAGCAACAAGAAGCGAGATCCATTGCAAACAGGTGTATTCTCTCATACTGTACATGAATAAATAGTTCAGACTATAAAATCAGAGAAGGAATCACAGTGCAAAGCATGGCTACACAATGTATACCATGTTGGTAACAATGGAATGTTTCAATTATAGTAAAATCAACCAATACAGAAGCCATGAAATATCCAACATTATTGTGTTAAAAGAAACAAAATTATTCCCATGATTCCAATAACAGACATTGGATGTGCATTAGTACAGTGTGCGGTAATGATCTTTGAGCATGGGGGCAGAAGTACCAATGATAGATCTAGCCCACATGTACCAGGCGTTAAAATTATAGGTCACATAGCATGTAAGTATAGCTAACACAAAATTTTCTTGGCATATTAGCCTTTCTACAGAATCCATGAATTGAATAGCTCAAATAGCACATAAGTATGCTAAAGAAATATAATATATTCCAAATTTTTAAGAGAATACACAATCAAATTTATCTCCAGGAAATCCTTTTAACTGCCTAGTCCTATTTCAAGCAGTAAACCCAACATACCAGTAAGGCCCAGAATGGTACACTTGTCATACTCATACAATTGCTTCTTGAGAGTAATTGCCATCCTTATTATACAACTTCAATGGTTTGTTGATAAAAAAAAATAACAGTTAGGGAAAGGGGGGACATACAGCATATTAGGGAATAGGGTATCCCAAATCATTCTTTATGTCCTCAGCATCAACCATCTTTCCCATTTTCCCCTATCAAATCCCAATTTTGATGTCCTTATATTAGTTGTAATGCAACTTCATCAAAAGAGCAAGTAAACGACACAATATGGGATAAATTCCTCACTCTAGTGTATGTCTCACTTTGGTCATTAAACAACAGAAACTATAAGAAGAGAAATCGGATTTGTGGCATGACCAGATTATATAGTCAAAATCACATAAATGTTGAGAAATAGCACCAGTAGAGTTTTTTATTAATCCTAAGCATTAGTGGAGTACTGGAGTTAAGTTAATCCACACAGAATAGTTATATTCACCTGGCAAAAGCCTCTCAAGTCTCAAGCACCGGCATGGAGTTAGCACCACAATGAACTCACTCTAGGCACAGTTCTAAAATAAGTTCTACAAGGCTGCAGTCAAGGAATGGGTACAGCAACCTTGTAATGCTTAAGCGCGGTGGTGGCATGAGCATGAGCATGAACACATGAAACTAAATGCTATTTTTTAGAACCTTGATCTGATTCTAGATCAAGTTATATACTGCTAAAGTGCTAATCTAGTTAACCCATACAATATAGAATATTGGACTACCTACAGTTGTATGACCAAACACAACAATTTGGTAAAGATAAGAGCACTTTATAGTTATTTCAACCCTAGACAAAAAACAAAACACAACCTTAGATTTGGAAACACGCAACTTCAATCCTCAGCTAGTTATGATAGTCATGCCCAAACAATTTAATTCTGATCAGATGGCTACTAACAGGAAACAATGAACATGGGCATGCTGACTGAGGCTTCATAGATATCCTTACACATTGGCACAAATGCACCATCATTGTCACCCAATGAATCCACCAGCAAAAATTTTATCCACTCTCAGTAATTTCAGTGCTGATAGCAAAGAACTAACATGACGGTCTACCGTGTTTAGCAAACAATTTTCACTCATAGCCATAAAGATATCAAACATGAAGCACAACATGCATAAGCATACATCCAAATCAAGATTTCAAGCAACTTTGAATTCATAGAAGCAGAAGTGCATCAAAATTGCAGCAACATTCCCCACAGCCTAACAACCCAAGATTTATCAAAGCTATCTATTCAACCATTGCATATACATACCAAATCATCACGTGTGCTACCAATTGCGCAAACACATAAACTACGCATCTAGAATGGGAGAAGCAATATTTTGATTCCAACAAAATCATGCCATAAGATGGTTGAATGAATCACGATTCACGATCACTAACTTGTTAGCGATCCTGACAAGTGCGGCAGAAGTGGGTACCCTGGGAGAGCTCACAGCACGCCCGCACGCTCGCCGACGGGTGCCCGGTCAGCCTCGCCGCCACCGCCGCCGGCGACCCCATCATCGCCGACATCGGCCTGCGCAGACCAAAACCACCGGTCAACATCACACACCATCCAACACCTACGGCATCAGGAGGGCGCGTGCGGTTACCTCGCGGCGGCAAATGGCGAGAAGGCGGAGGAGGGGACGCGGCGGCGTGGGGCGGAGGGGAGCGGAGCCGCGCGGACGGCGCGGCCACGGACGGCGGCGAGGAAGGAGCGGGAAGCGGCACCGCGCGACGCCATGGCTAGGGGGGAATTTCGTCGGCGGCGGGGGGTTGCGGTGGTGGGGGAACGGCGGCGAAAGGCGGGGGGGCGGGGGGGGGCGCTTTAGGGTTTTAGGATGCTGGCACCGCACAAGTTTAATTGGCTACAAATCCACACCATTGCAGTTGCAGCCCATGGGCTCTTTTGACCCAACAAGGGAGAAAGACGCACAAACTGGGCTAGCCTTGTACGGTCACCCATTCTGCTCTTCTTGATCTTGAAAATTTTCTTGGAGGGAAATTGCAATAAGAAGCAGGGACTTTGGTCGTGATATTAATTATCAACTAAAATTGAGTCAAAGAACAGCAGTGCTCTTTCTCATGGGAAAATTGAGACAGGGATCTTATTACTATTCAGAAATATTCAATGATAAATACATCTTTTAATTAAAAAAAACTTTGGTAAATACATTGAACAAATAGGTGTTCTTGCTACAGCGCAAAGAACGCGAGAAAGAATCATCCTATCAACTACAGAAAATCACAATTGCTTTCCGATAACCCAAAAAACAGAGGACGAAGACAAAGAGGACATGCCCTGATTCCTAAATACTAGTACAATATGCTGCATTGATCACTGGACGAACTAGAACTCCACTAGAACACCTCCGAAAAAACTCTCTTGAGCACTGCCACCGACTTGCTGGCCGTGGTTGCAGGAGGAGCCGCCGGAATGTTGCTGGAGGGACGAGATGCTGCCGAAGTGGTGATGACGGCGGCCGGGGTAGAGGAAGAGGAGGTGGCGGCAAACATCTTCTTTGTTTCTTCCCTTGCGACGCAAACAGTCTTGAAGGGGTCCTCCGGCGAGAAGTTGCCCTCGTAGACGACGGTGAGTTAGCTTTCCTCGGCGGCGGAGATGTCCACCGCGGAGAGCTACAACACCAGCTGCCTCCCACCACGAAGCTTTCGCACCCGTGTGCGGACGCTCACGGTCATCCCCACCATGATCTTCTCCAACGCAGCAGATGAGGGGCCAGCAAGGGGGATCATGGCGCGCTCAAAGCGAGGCGATCGGGAGAGCGGAGGCGCTGGCTCGGACGACTTCTTGATCGGGGCTAGGGGGATCGGCATCGAGGAGCGCTTCGTGGCGATGAGTCCGCCCTTGGTCGTGACTGTGAGCTTCTTGCAGCCGCTGGGGTCCCCGCGCTCGCCGGCTCGCGTTGGATTCTTGATGCGCATGGAAACAGAGGAGTAGGAAGACGAGCGCTGGTGCGTAGCCATGTAAGCGGGCATGGTGGCACAGTGGGGATGGAAGAGAAGACGACGATCGTAGCTAGGGTTTGGTGGTGGTGCTAAGCTGGAAGTGGAAGGAGATGAAGAGAATGATGGGGGAATCTGGCGTCGTGGGTAGGGTAGGCTAGGCTAAGCTTTATCGAGCAAGCCGTGGCGCGGCGCGTCCACTGGAAGTCGGAGTGGCTAGGCGTTGGGTTGAAGCAGAGCAAGTGGTGGGTGCTGGCTTTTTACAAGATTTTGGAGATGATGAAACTGGCTTTGATGTTGATTAAGGAGGAGAGAGCTGTCATTACTTCATTAATGCACTCTAATACATCTGATAGGATTGATCAGGTCGTTGTGCCGCGCCTCGTCCAGATCGTCTCATGAGCCTTGATATAAAGGCCCCGCCGGCGCCTCGGCTGGATACTATGTGAGCAGTGCGCGCCGGCAAGCTCAAGCTAGCCTGTGTTTGCGTACTTGGTTTTGAGTCCATTGGCTCCTACTCAAAGGAGAGAGGCACACGGGCTATGCCTTCACCATCTTCTTGATTTTTCAACCTTTCTGAAGGGAACTTGCAACAAGACCGCGATATCACTACAAATCGGACACTTGATTTTTCTTCAAAAATCGGGGTTGTTTCACTGTATTATAGAAAATTGTTTCACTACTAATCTTAAAAGTGTTTCATACTATTAAACTAGTGAAGCATTGTTAAATCATAGTTAAACATTTCACTCTCACACATGGAACATCGAGATTTCATCTGTTGAAACATCAATACATCCACAAGAAATTGAAGAAAAAGAAAATGTCAAACACCATCAACATACCCGGTGCAATATTCTGATGCAACATAAGAAAATGTCGAAATGCGTTGACTGAAACAGTAAAAAAAACGCAAAAATGTACCAGCCTAAATATGGCTTCTTCCTCCTCTCCTAGGTCAGACCTCCACCCTCATCTACCCAACCGAAGACCGGATGGCGATGACGAGTTGGCCTCCTCCCTTCCCTGCCGGTGCAGAGTGGCATTTACCAAGACAGGAGCTAGCTCTAGCAAGCGGTGCTGCCGTACGTCTAGAACTTGTGCCATTACCTTGTACATCGACTTAGCTAGCATGGATGCTCCAGTGAAGCGGGAGAAGCCGTAGCACGGTTCGGAAGCATTGAGCAAGGAGGTTTCCATGGCTATGAGATGGGGAGGGAGAAAAGAAACGGGAAGGCAGGAAGCACACACAAGCACCTCGCGCGGTTGCCTTGGTGGGATTTGGGGAGAAAGAGTGGAATGAGTGGATAAGAATGAAAATAAGGCAGTGGGTTCGAAAAGTCTCCTCCTGTCGAGTAGGAGGATTGACATATGAAGCTGCTTGATCTTTCTGTTGTGCATGGGGCGCCCAAGGTGCGAAGAAGCAGAGTAGACGGTACGTGCTGGCAGTTTCGAAATTCCGAAGGTGATTAGGTGAGATTAGGGGTGTCACTAAGCGCGCTCTAATACTAATACATCCGGATTCGGATTTGGTAATTAACGGTAATCCGAAGTCGATTGGGACTCGAGGCTGTCACACCGGTCGTACGATTGTGGATCGAGCGGCTCAGCGCAGGCATGCATGATGAAAATGCCATGTGGCCGGCCGGCCTGAACAATATTACCTTTTGTGTTCTTCTGACTTCTGACCGTGGAATGCTATGTTAGAGAAAATGCAACTAAGAATGAGAATACAGTTTGTGCACAATGTAAACATAAAAGGATCTTATGCATCTAAAGTGGATCTAGTAAATTATGACAATAGTCCTTATAAAAGTCATTGGGTAAATTTCTCGTATATCCTTGAGTTGTGATCATTCTCTTAGCATGTGTTTGTTTCAAGCGTTAAGATGGATCGGATTGGGTTGAACCCATTTTTTCAAGATGCTTGGTATAAGGACACGTGAGATGGGATGATCCCTAACAAGAAATATTTCTCTAAGATTCGGGTTGGCTTAATTCTAAAAAACTGACGGACCGATCTAACCCCCGAAATTTAGTTTTGATCCTTTCATACTTTTTCCGTTAGTTAACTGTTAAATTCATATAAAATGCTCATCTTGCCTTTTTCTTATGGACTATATTGTTGGAGTGTAGAAATTTGTTGAAAGAGAATATTATATCTATGAGTTTGCAATGCGCGTGAGATATTATTACGGCACAATTTATTTTTAGATATGGAAAAAACCAATATTAATTTTTATTTATTTTTAAAATTATATGTATCTCATTTTTTATAAAAATATTCTACATAAATAAAATTTAATAAATAAAAAATGAATATTATTTTATATCATATCTAAAAATAAAATTTATCATAAACAGTTCCGGCTAACATAATAAATTTCTACACTCTAACAATACACCCTATAAATTTATATGTTTCATAGGAATTTAATGGTTAATTAGCAGTCAACTAGCAGCAACGGTATGGAAGAGAGATCCAAACTAAAATTCGGGTGTATATAAGGGAATGATTAAAAACTCAGGGAATAGAAAGGTTAATTTTCTCAAAGGCATTTGGTTCAGCTAGCAATATGTATAAAGATCATTCACAAGGAATTAAAAAAAACTATCACTCTTCTCTCTCCCATGGTAGTGCTACTCTCTCTCCCTCTCTCAATGGCTAATCTTGGATTTGTAGGATCCACCTTAATACCCTTTCTTATCATATACTCCCTTCTTCCCAAATTGATCATCATATAATAGAATTTAAAATTTCTCAAATTGATCATCATATAACCGCATGAATACGGATTTCATCAGAATACAATTAATGCATTATGGAAGAATGTGTATACTAAGGTGTAGGTGGCATGCTGTTTTAATTGATGCATGCATTATGAGAGAATATGTGCATGGTGTCTTGATTGATGTGATTTAAATTATCGATCTTTGGCCTTAATGTATAAACATATATAATGATCAATTTGGAAAAGAGAGAGTATATTGTGAACATGGTTATATATTTTAGGGGGACACCATAATGATAAGGTAGTCTATATGTATTGAGCATGCCTTAGGAGAAGCACTAAAAGTGTCTCTTCCCTTGAGACTAGGTATCTTAAATAGAAAATTAGTAAGTTTCTATCATCATGACAGGAATCCACCTTAACATCCATATGTGTGGTTTTTATTACAGGATTAGATGTTTACTTTATATAGTAGGTGGACTGTAACATCCTCAAATTTTAAACTAAAATTTGATTGCATCATGCTGGCTTTTGATTAATTTAGTGTGCTTTAAAAATTTATTTGATTCCTAATTGGTTCAAGTATTACTTCTTTAGAACCCTACTAATTTACCCTAATTATTCCCTTTATTCTAAACCCTAGCGAATTTGAGCAAATTCTCTCAAATTTTAAACTTTAGATTATTTCCTTAGTTTACCCAAATATTAGTGAGGATTTGCTATACTCCAAACCCTAGTGAAACCTTTCCAAATTCATAGTTTAAATTCAAATCTTCTATAGGAAAAATATTCAAAAATCCTAAAATTCACTGTTCATTGCACACTAGGTGCTCGACACAATGTCTAGCCCAACTAACATAGCCCAACCTCTACCCAATCTTGTGCAAAGTCTAGATTTGATCCTTGGGGACCACACCCCACTCAAAACTGTGGATTTCTTTGCTTCTTCCTCCCCTTCACGCGCGCCGCCCGGGCATCCGACTTAGCCGCGCGTCGTGTCGTCGTGCGTCGGCTTTGGGGCCGCTTGCGCGTGCCCGATCGTCTTGGCGCGCCGTCGCCCGTCCGACGCCCTCAAACCGCCTTCGCCGCCGCACCAATCTTGACAATGACAAAGCCGGGACGACCTCCGCCGCAAGAAATCGCCGCTCGACGCCGTGCGCTCCCGTCCAAAGCCGCCGCCGAGTGCGATTTCGCTTCTACCCGGGGTGAATCGCACCAATTCTTGCCGCACGGTTGGATTAAAGATAAACGGTAGTTTCCCCTCTCACAATTCAAACCATTCACCCCCGAGCCGGCTGTTTTCACCCTCACCGCCACCGCGCGTCGCGCCCAGATTGGCGCCAACACGTCGCCAGCCGATTCCACCCACGGTCAAGCCAATCCTTCGTCGGTAAGTTTTTAAACGTGGCCCTCCGCCACTCAATTTGACCTTGGCCACCCTCTCATAGCCTCTGCCACCTTTGCCATATCCAATCCTAAACCTCATCCATAGCGATGATGGCGTCCGAGCTCATCCACTCCTTCTAGCCCTATAAATAGGACCCCAATTCCTTCCTTGTCCATCATCGATCATCAACAACCATAGCCCCACAACCCCGAAGCTCTGCTTCACCAATCCATCTCACTAACCACTCTCGCCCATCGGTCGAACACCTTGTGCGCGATTGACTCCACACCCCTCCATCCATCCTCCATCCTAAATACCCCTTAGAACACCTTATGTCAACCATGTTCTAGCATAGTGAGCTCTAACCGAAGACCTACGTCGAGTTTTACCTCGCCGCACAGAGCCGAGCACCGTCGCCCCTGCTCTGCTCTGTTCTTCGCCGCCGCGAAGTTTTTCCGGCCGCAATCCGTCGTTTCAACCAATCTCGGTGAGTTCTTCCGTTTTAACCATCTATGTACTCCCTAGATTCCATTTTAGCAGTCACTTTGCACTATCATGCCACCCTCTGGGCTGCCGACGTGAGCACGGCCGCCACCAATGGAGGCGCTCGTCGGCAAGTATACTCCGCACCTTGCCGAAGGTCGGCAAGCTGCCTAAACCCTTCTAGGTACCTCGTAGATGCTCTAGAACCCCTCCCCGAGCCATGTCTAACTCACATCATTTCGATCGCCTTCACGGCTTAACCATATCACCGCTGCCCTAGCCGCCAGCCCACCTACGCACCAAATTAACCCCTCCGTCGCCGCTCACCGTCGCCGGAGAACCCTAGCTCCCTCCCCTCCTCGGCCGCAACCCCTTTTCTCCTCCATCGACACCGCAATCGCCAACCCTAGCGCCGCCAGCCGTAAATGGGGAACGGCTGGATGTAGAAGAAGAGAAGAGAGAGAGAGAGACTGACAGGTGGGACCAGCACATAGTACCATTTCACATTTAATTGATTTTCAAACTTTAGAAGCCCATATCTTTTAAAATATAGATCCAATTCCAGTGAAACTTAGACCAATATTCTTCTAAAATCATTCTCTATCTTTTGAGACCCCTTTTGTTATTTTTCTATTTTATTTTATTTTCCCTATTTTTCTTATTTTTGGATTTTATTTGAATTCCTTTTGAATTTGAATTTTATATGTCTAACCCTAGGTCTTGAGGATTCTTCTGACACACTAGATAATAGCAATCAAACTCAGGACATCGAGCAAGGCAAGTTACCATATACCTTTTGATCATTTAAGCCTATATTTTACAAATTACTTATTTATAGCCTCCTACTCAATATTCTATTTTATATGCACAATTCAACCATAGAAAACCAGATAATTTAGTATTGCTTACTCTGCTTACAATCTGGTTAAAATATCTTATACTTAGATTGGGACAGTACGTTATAATTAGATGATTTCCGGGTGGCTAGTACTGTCTCGATCGATATAGTTATTACCAGGTACTTATGTCGAATGAACGGGTACGACCGCAGTTTCTAGAATAGGGACAGACCTAGTTATTATGTTAATTAGCAATATGGCACCTCTGTATAGTGGTTCTTATTTTTAAGTCCTCGCGCAGGAGGCAACTATAGCCGCGAAGGGCAACTTTTAACCATTACCATGTACAGGTAAATGGTTTGTGATACTCGAGTATAAATTATATGGTATATTTCTAAAACCTGATCGAGATGACGTGGTGTCATACGATCAGTTCCCCTTAAATACCTCCGGAACGCCAGAACTCCTCTTGCTACTGTTAACAATACGTTCAGAGCATATGAGGATATAAGTTCATGGAACAGGTGCCACGATTGTTAATAACTTAATACTGGGCCATGACTAAAGCCAATAATTATCAGCAAGTCGTGTACTGCGGGTAAAGCATACATCTGCTGCAGTAGAATATCTTTGAAACTATTCGAATATCCGTACTCATGGAATTGAGTACCGGGACTCATATGGTACCCTGGTTAGAAATTTAAAGTCTATATATTTATAAATTATTGCTATAACTCTTCCAGATTGTTTATTACTGCTTTTTGCAAAGAACCCTACTATATGCTAATGCATAACATATTTCCACGATAACTTGCTGAGTATTGTGAATACTCATCCTTGCTCTTATAACCCCTTTTTCAGATCTGGGTCAAGAGGAGGACCCTTATGACTATTTCTACGATGACCGCGATAATTTAGAAAATCCCTAAAGGTTATACCTCCCTAGTCAGAATGTGTATAGAAACTTTCGCTGTGTATTAATTCTAATTGATCAATTAGGTGAGTATCTATTATTGTAAAACCCTTAGTATTGTAAAACTTTAATGCATGCAATGAAGAACCAGTTATATTGTATGTATCAATATTTACTGATCCAGGGATTGATACATTAATCATAATCGGATCCAAATAATTAGTTCTGGGACCCGATATGGACCCACACTATAAAAATAATTATTGCGGAGGCATCCCTCTTTAATCGTAGGCGGACTAAAATAACACCCGCATGTAAAAAGATTTTGATGGTGTTTGGTTAAGACTTGCTACGATATCCATTTTCAAAGGTGCGGTTTCTCTCCTCAACATGCAGCTAGTGCGAAGCCACATGCCTTTATTATTTTTTTTCTCTTCGCCTCCTCTCTCTCCCCACTCATTTTTTGCCGCTCTCTCCTATTGCTCTTCTCCTATACTCTCTCTTCCACTTCTCCCCTCCTCTCTCTCTCCCTCCCACTAACCATCCGGCCTCCTCCAACTCGGGCTGGCAGCGGCAACAACATGCGGCAGTGGGCTCGGGACAAGGTGGGAGCGGCGGCGGTGGCCTCCGACCATGCGGATCCCCATGCACGTTGATCTATTGGCCGCAGCGATGGAGGGGTGAATCCGGCGGCCTCTCCCTTTCCGTGTTGTTCCAATTGCCTCTCCGTACCCCATGCATGCGGATCCGTCGACAGCGGTGATGGGAGGGACGGATTCGTGCCTCTCCTCCTCCACGTGCGTGGATCCACTGCCACCGGTGACGGGAGGGGTGGACCCGATAGCCTCCCCTACGGTGACGACGGCAATGGGCCTCGGCAGGTGTAGATGCGGTGGCGGCGATGGTGTCGGACGACTGCGCCACGGAGGAGTGGCAGTGTCAGGCTCGAGCAGTGGGGTATCCGGTAGTGAGGAGCTCGCTGAGCATGCATTCGGCGGCGGGGATCAAGCTAGGGTTTCTACAGATGTTTTATATTTTATTTTTAGAAAGTCATCACAATCGACTATTGTAACCTGACTGTTTGTGAAAATCGTGTTTTCATAGAAGGTCTTCTTAGGTGGTAAGGTCCGATTGCAAAACCGATTTACGTGCGGTTGGGAGGCTTGTACGTGAAATCCAGGATCTCCATGTATAACTTGTGAGAGACGGTTGACTTGACTGCACGTATACAAAGATATTTTCTACAGTAGTGCCATCGGAATACATATGGAGTACTTACATGTTCTGGATGTTCTTCATGTGATCTTTAGACCACGCATGCATATACCTGATTTCTCTTTTCTCGCATATTTTCAGACGTGATGGGACAGAAGCTGAGTTAATATGAGTCGCGACTCGAGAACTATAGACGTACGTTTACGTCATTCTTTTACATTAGTTTAATGTAAATTAACACGAGCCTCGAATCCTCCGTTGAAGAGTCGTCGGACAACGGCCCAGCCAGGCGGCGGGCGCCGCCCTATGGTCCGGATGATGGATCGGAGCTCATCCATATAAGCTACCCGTCTCGTCTAGAATACTGTGGTTCCCAAGTCATGTCTACGTGTTGCGCTCCGGTTCGCCGCCCACCACCGGCAGGGGCTCCGTCGAAGGCCACGCGTGCGCGCGCTCTCATCCTCATGCATGCACCGAGCTAGCCCATGTACTCGCCCCCGCCACGCGTGCCCCCTTCACCGGTGCCACGTAGGCGTCTCTCGACACGTGCGAACCCCATCGTCTGCAGCCTTCGAAGAGCATGTACAATAGCAGGCTATAAACTAGCTATAACTATATAGCGAAAAGAAAAGAGAAGAGAGAGAAGAAAGCGGGATACAGATTTATAGCCGGCTGTAACACGGACTCCAATACGTTATGAGTGTATAAGAGGTATGACCGGATATTAATGATGTAGTATATTTTTATAGGTAACTATTATATAAATGTGCTGTTAAATTGGCTATAAATGATTTAGAGCCAACAGTTTGCTATACTATTGAACTTGGCCACGCCCAGTTTATTTATAGCTCCGCCATGCACCCACCCATGTGGATCGTCGACCAAGAAGCTCAGTTTTAATTTGCTTAATTAATTTGAAGGCCATCAGTGTCGTCGGATCAACGTGTTCGATCGATCGCCGGCGGCAAGCTTAGGAGCTAGCTGAGTTGACTGGATTGGTAACAATGGCTTCTGCGGTGGCGGCGAGCCATCAGCCGGCGGCGGCGGCGAGCGTGATGGCGCGCGTGGACCGGCTGGACCTGGTGGTGGGGCACCTCGAGGAGATGCGCAGCGGCGGCGGCGGCGGCAGGAGGTCGTCATGCGGCGGCGGCTCGCCGTCGACGACGACGACGACCGTGAGTAGTGAGTCCGGGTCGTCGTCGGTGGCGAGCACGCCGAGGGGGATGAGCTGCCGGCCGGCGAAGGAGGCGCTGGAGGAGGCGCGGGCCAAGGGCAGCCTCGTCGACCGCATCGCCTTCCTCGAGACCAGAGTGCTCAAGGTAATAATACTACTTAGTCCTATAAAAAAATTAACCTAGTACTACTGGACCAAGATACATTCTGGAACTACTGAGTTGCATACATTCTGGAACTACTGAGGCTGTGTTTAGTTGGATCCAAAGTTTGGATTTTGGTTGAAATTGGAGATGATGCGACTGAAAGTTGTGTGTATGACAGGTTGATGTGATGGAAAAGAATTGGATCTAAACTTTGAATCTAAACACAGCCTGAGTTGCTAACGATACGAGTTTGATTTTTTATTGGACGATATGTGCCATATGTATTACTGCCAATTTTCCGTTTCATGTTTACATAATTAGCCGTGATTAATAACTAATTTGAGTTATTATTATTGCTTGTGCAGATGGAGGAGGATATGGAGGTGACGTCGTCGGATGTGAGGAGCTCGGGCAGCGATGAGAGGAAGCAGCAGCGGAGTGCAGGTGGCAATAAGAAGCCGGCGGAGAAGGGGAAGAGGTTGAAGAGCCTGGTCAAGTCCTGCGTCAGGGGCAAACTCAACACCAACGACTGATCGATAATTGATCCATCTATCTCACCTTTTAATTACTTGCAGGAGAGCGCGCTTATATATGATCCGTTGTCACGTATATATGCTGGCATATAGCGAGCGTATATATGTATCTTATGTATATATATATGCACGTAAAAGCTGTGAATCATTACTTTTGGTAATGGTCGTTCTTGGACCAACTACTCTGTTTTTTTAAGACCTACTACCTCGGTCTGCCTTTTAATATAGACTAGCGAATGTGCACGTGCAAGGCACGTTGTGATCAACATAAATTGAATTGAGCATATTATAAGTATAAGAATCTGTTTATCTACGTGTATTGTGCAAATATGACCTAGGTCTAGAATATATATGTAAGTCCTGGTAATTCATAATCTATAATGATTAAAAAAAAATCTACAACACAAAATACTTTTGATATATTGTTTCTCATTGCCAAGTCGATAAGGCAGTGATAACACAGTGATTGAGGAACAATATTGAGCTGGTAGCAAGGTTTGTTAATCTCGCTATCACTAATACTTGATACTAACATTCACTCATCAACAACAAAAAATGGTAAATACTCAAAATTCAAAGAAAAAACTCCATACACAAAATTCTAATTGATTTTCATCCTCGGACCACCAACCAACCAAACTGGGAAGACCAGTTGTTTTGTGGCCTTAGGAGGAATTATTCAAAGCATGCTAGCAGCCCACACCCCTTGCCATTCAAATTTAAAGTCTAATACCATAAGTGGCAGTAATTCTGATCAACCTTATAACTTGCTGAACTCACCCTAAATTCCTGAAAAACCAATGACAAAAATTACAGCAGAAATTTCATGATTTGCATTGTACAGGCAAATGATACAAAATTATCTAAAGGTCTGGTACATGTTGACTTACCCCTTAACACATTTCCATTATAAAAATATACTACTGCAATATATGGGTGTGCCTCAACCTTTTAGCATCTAAGCTGCTTCATCAATACCTTATCTACTGAACAGGTAGAAATCAGATTCAGTAAATCTCCTAACTCATCGGTTAATGGATGCAACAATGGGGGTAAATCTCTAAATTGATTCGTATGTGGGTGATTCAGTAAAAAAAAAAAAAAAGAGAGATTCAGGAGAGGGTCGACGGCGTCGAGGAAGCCTGCGTGGTTGGCGGCGCGGCCGTGCTCGGAGGAGATCACGTTGGGGATGGCGCGGAGGCGGTGGCGGCGGAGGAGAGGAGGCCGAGCCGAACTGGCGCCCCGCCGCAGTCGCCGGCTTGTGGTCGATCTGCAGGCTTTCAATGCTGGGGTTAACTTGCTGCTGTCCAGAAGCAAAAAACAACAATTTTCCAGTGTTGAAATCAATGTCATCCAACAATCCAAGACATGTAAAACATTACCACTGGATGAATGATGCAAGAACAATGGTAAATGTCAGATTCAATTCAGGGTTCTTGTTCTTGTGGAGTCACTCACATTCAGATGATGCGGCTGCGACGAGGGCACATCACCCAGCTTCTGCTGCTGATACTTGGTACTTGCTCCCGTTCGCCTCCTGCAGGAGATCACCATTGAAGAGGCTGCGACAATCCTAGCTCCTCCTCCTCCTCGGACCATTTCCTCCACGATAGGCTCCCTCCGTGGCCGCGGCCGCCGCCTCCTCGCCGCCGCGTCCGCCCTCGCGCTCCTCCTCCTGTTGCTGCTGTCCCGCTCGCCGCGTCGTCGTCCCCACGGGTACGGCGTCGTCATCGACGCCGGTAGCACGGGGAGCCGCGTCCACGTCATCGCCTACCGCTCCTCCCCCGCCGCCTCCGCGGCCGCGGCCGCGCTCCCGTGGATCGACTGGGCGGGCACGGTGTCGATGAAGGCGGCCCCGGGACTGTTGTCCTTCGCCTCCGATCCGGGCAGCGTGGGCCGGTCGCTGGCGCTGCTCGTGGAGTTCGCTCATGGTCGGCGGCGGTGAGGCCCAGTATGGTCGGGTGAGGCGAGGTGGGAAGTCACGCGGGCGGCGATTGAGGCGGGCGGCGGAGGTTATCCTCTTTGGCGTGCGCTTTTTTTTCGTTCTTTTTTGGCGTGCAGTTTCTTTTTTCGGAGCGAGACGTGGTGTTATTCAGATGCTAATTGCAACCGCAGGATTAATCCGGTGCTAATTGCAATCGTAGTGTTAATTACATTAAACAACTTATGCTTTTTATATTAGTCGAGATAATGATAATAGATCACATCGTTGATTTTTTCTAAATAATGTTTTATCTTTCATCTTAATAATACAAATATGGGATTGTCTATATAGGATTTGACAGATTTTTTTATCTTTCATCTTAATAATACAAATATGGGATTGTCTATATAGGATTTGACAGATTTTTTAGGCTCATTTCATGCAAATTTTGTAGCCTTAGGATAAAGATCTAACCGCTGGAAATATTTGACATAAAAAACAATCTGAAAAAATAAAAGAGCAAATTTCATATATGATTTATTTGGAGACCCATTTTTTTTCCTGAGCCTAAACACATGCCCATACGAAGGACCAAATTTCTTGAGCCCAAACCATATAAGTTTAATTCAAAATTACTTTAAGATAAAATATGCTATAACAAAATAAATGTAACAAAATAAATGATTTCGATATAAAAATGTTTATATAAAATTTTCGAATGGACTTATGGACGTAATGCTAAAAATTAACGATGTCGATCTATTAAGAAAGGAGGTAAAGGAGCTAGTTATCTGATTTAGTAATTTCTAATTTTCGTGTATGCTGAATTATTTCAAGACGTTTGTATGGTTCCGTTCGGAGAAATATGGAGAATCGGTCTCACTGCGTGTACATATACATGCGGCCGATCACGGGGATTGCTGACCATGGATGCGAGCACCTACTATTAGCTAGCTATAAATATATTTTAATAAGATAAACGATGAGAGCTACGGATATATAGCCAACTGCAGCACGGACTCCAAGACGTAATTTGTGTATGATAGGTGGGATCATATATTAATAGTATAGTAAGCAACTATTGTATGAATTGGCTATTAGATAAATTGGAGCTAGTAGTGGGCTATACTATTAAACTTGCTCTAAGAAAAACCTCGTTGAGCTTGGTGTGTTCGGAACCCTTCCCAACACCACTAAGTGCCCGCACGGAAACGGAGCAGCGATTAGCGGGTGATTAATTAATTATTTACTATTTTTTTCAAAAAAGATTAATTTAATTTTGTTAAGCAACTTTCGTATAGAAACTTTTTGCAAAAAAAATACCGTTTAACAGTTTGAAAAGCGTGCATATAGAAAAATGAGGGAGATGGGTTGGGAAGAGGGGCTTGCGAGCTCCGACGTGTGTGGTCCCAACTCCCAAAGACGGCCCGGCCCTAGGGATGAAAACGGAGCGGATAGTTTCCGTCCGCTCCGGACAAAAACAGATACGGATACCTTTTGGATCGGATATTTTGGATACGGATATTTTCTCCCGGATACGAATACGAATATGGTATCAGGGTTTCCGTCGGATACAGATAATAATTCGGATATCCGGTGAACAGTGCTATTCGGATGTCCGCAGGACCCATGAGACATACCCCATTTCTTTCTAACTCTATAACCTTCAATATACCTTTATAGATTTTAATAGTAGTTTATCTCTTAACACTAGTCCATACTGTTAATATTATTTAAATTTTAAAAAATATTTATAAATTATACCTCATTTTATATACAATGAGCTATTTATATATGTTGATATTTATTTCTATTAGAAGTTGAGTTGGTTTTCGTGTTCCGAGAAAAATTTGTTTCCATATTCGTGTCTAATTATATTCGATTCTTATTCGTATTCGAGATAATCCGTATTTGTTTCCGTATTCGAGCTATCCGTATTCGTTTTTTATCCGGTAAAAAAAAAATAAAAACGAATATGGTATGAGCATTATTCGTCCATATCCGCTTCTTTTTTATCCCTACCCGGCCCCCTTCAACCGAAAAATGGAGGAAAAAAAAACACGCAAGGATGAGACAAGCAAAGCAGCCAAGCTGCTCGAGACGAGACGAGAAGCCGACTAGGAGATGGACCGATGGCTGCTCGACGAGACGACAAGCCTGCTTGACTGATTTGCGCGCGATACCGCAAATAGAATCAGAGCCCATAGTCCCAGCTAGGAAGCGAAGCCATCGGCCTTTTGACTACCACGGCATGACAGCCACAAAAGCTGTCTAAAGGGCTTGGTTAAGGAGATTAAAGATTATTAATAAGATTCTAATAAACTAGCTAGTACTAGTTAATTTATGTGTTATGTCGTAATAATTGGCTATAATTCATTGAATAAAGACCAGAATATTCTATTCTATTATCTTAAAAAATATACTACTCCCTCCGTTTCACAATGTAAGTCATTCTAGTATTTTCCACATTCATATTGATAGATTCACTAATATCAATATGAATGTGGGAAATGTTAGAATGATTTATATTGTGAAACGGAGGAAGTATTAGTTAATAATAACCAATTTCCGAGAATCCATAAAAGCCATAAAAACGGGAAGCTGCTAAGTTAGTAATCAGTTTCTACAACAGCAATGAAAAACTAGATTTTTTTTATGAAACTTCTGATTCTTAAAGAAAATGTAGCTATCAAAAGTTTTTCAAATAAGCTCTAAAGCTCGAAGGGAAACTCAGGCTCAGGCTCGAGTCTGCAGCGAGCTCGATCCATCGAGCCTAGGTAGGGAAACCTCACTCAAGCTTGACTCTGATTCGTTGGCGCCCAGAGCTGGCTAGGAGATGGGCCTAAAGGACAGTGAGAAGATTAGGCGCAGTCATCGGCCCAACCAAGTACTCCCAAAGTTTAGGGATGGGCTTGAGCCGATGATAATATACGGTCTATTTTAGTTTAACTATTATTATATCCTCCCACAAAGTTTTACTCCCTCCGTCCCATAATATAAGGGATTTTAAGTTTTTTTTCATTGTTTGACCACTCGTCTTATTCAAAAATTTTGTGCAAATATAAAAAACAAAAAGTTGTACTTAAAGTACTTTGGATAATAAAGTAAGTAAAAAAATAATTCTAAATTTTTTAATAAGACGAGTGGTCAAACAGTGCAATGCAAGTAAAAACTCAAAATCCCTTATATTACGGGACAGAGGGAGTATTTTAGTTTAACTATTATTATATCCTCCCACAAAGTTTTAGTATTGGCAAAATCTAAACCGCTCTCGGTTTAGTGCTAACCAGTGACGAATCAATTGTGAGAAGGACTGCTACACGTGCTGACGTGTTTGTTTTTCCTCTTAGACATGCATGTTTTTTTCTTCCTTCTTATAAAGTTCTCTTAAATTACTTATCCGATCTACAATCCGATTACACCATTGTGTTCGTTACAATTAAATCTTCACAACAAGATCTTACATGATTATATTATGATGAAAAATATTTATATTTGTAAATTACTTTTATTATATACGTAAGTTACTTTTATCATATATATAAGTTACTTTTAGATTTGACTAAGTTACTTCTTAGACATATAAAAGTAAATTCAATAAAGTCTAAAAGTAATTTACATATATTATAGAAGTATCTTAAAACAAAACGGAAGTAACTTTGTCACGACATTAGAAGTAAATTTGTTGTAGGGATAAAAATATGATTTTATCTAGACATTAAATTTAATCAACACAGATCAACACACGTAAGTTTAATAATTTTTAAAAGTAACTTCAATGTTAATTGGAAGTAAATTTTGCATGGTTCAGAAGTAACTCTCTGTAAATCTGTTTAATCACCGATTGTTTTTTTCCTTTCATTTTTGTTTTTCATGTAGAATAAGAAAATAAGATAAAACCTTTGATGGATTGTAAATAACATTGATGGAATAAAATAAGAATTAACCATGTATAAGATGTAATAGTTACTTCTTGATAACATGGAAGTTACTTTCTAACATATAATAAATTACTTTTAAATTAATAAAATGAGAATATATTCAACATGAATATCGTTTTGTCACATATTTCGAGTGGAGTACAATGATGCAAATAGATCTTAAAAACAATATATATGTGATTTTAATGATATAAGTTATTAAAGAGATTAAAAAAGATACATACTATTGCATTTTTCATGTTGAAAGGAAACACTAGATGGAGTACAAACCAGCTACCACTAGCTGTGTAGTCACGTCCAATAAAAAAAGATATGCATTAAAGTTACTTTATTTTTGTTATAAATTACTTCTATAATATATGTAAATTACTTTTAAGCTTTATTGAATTTACTTTTATATGTCGAAGAAGTAATTTAGTGAAATCTAAAAGTAATTTAGATATATTATAAAAGTAATTTATAACTTTTCTTCAAAATATAATCATGTGAGATCTTGTTATAAAGATTTAATTGTTACGAATACAATGGTGTAATCGGATCGTAGATCGGATGAGTAGTTTAAGAGAAAATTTTATTTGAAGTATAGGTGGATAGGGTCTCTCATATATGGAGTGGTAGCTGGTTTAGATACCACTAGCTGTGTAATCACGTCCTTTAGTATTTCCGATCAAAAGCTCATGTCCTTAACGACCGGAGCAAACTAGAGCATCACCAATAGTGCTCTTATTTCATCATCAATCCTATTTTTTAAAATTTTTTATAAGAAATGTCTCCAACATATATCATATCATGTTCCTAATTTTTTTTGGAAACCCCATCCTCGCATCCTTAGCTCTCTTCATTTAAGGGAGAGCGATGCCGCAACTCCGATCCCAATCTCTCTTTCCCGCGCACGGGCTGGGTGGAGGATCGCTCTTTTTCTCCACGGGAACGGTGGAAAAATAGATATTTCGATTGGTAGTTTAATATAAGGGCCCATTTTTAGTTGTAGGGAATTAAATTTAGGTTTTCTCTTTGAGAGAGAGGAGTTTTTTTCACTTCCTATTTTCAATTTAGGAAACCAATAACATAATTTTGGGGATGGATTATACACATTCTGTTGGTGATGCTAAGTTTCACTTTTTGGAAAAAAGAACAGACATTTTGCTCATCTTAGTTAGCTATATAAGGGTTAACTGGATGCATACCATTACAAATTTACCATAGTAGAAAAATACTGCGGATGATATCGGCTGGGTGCCATTTGTAAAATTGAATTCATACCATCACCGTCACGTTTTACATCTTTGTATAGACCAAAATACCTCTAGACGTGGAACCACATGTTACGTTTCATCTTCTTTCCTCCATCCTCCCTTCTTCTAGCGGGCACATGTGAGCCTCCAGTGGCGTGCGGTCTGGAAGTGATGGTCACCGCGGTCTCTCCCATCGGATCTGGTTGAGGAGTGAATCGGCGGCCTCATGGGCATGAAACCACCGGCGAGCACAAGCTGCTCCTTGCGATTATATATGGGCATCGTCGAACTGGATCTGGCAGAAGAGCTCGTTGCCATTACTGTTGCTGATGAATTTGGTAGCAGGGAGGATTGTGACCGTTGTGTCGTCGGCAGAGGTGGGCCGCCGGGGGAGAAGTGAACTGTCACCGTCGAGTCATTGGGCCACCGCCGTCACCGCTGCCGATGAATCAAGGAGTGGGGGCCGAGGCCATGGCTGTTGCCGGGTAGAAAATGGCCGCCATCGGGTCGCCGGGCCATCATAGTTGCATCACCAGCTGGCTTGGTGAGGTGGAGTTAGAGAGAGAGAGTGTGCGCGTGCGCGCGTCGAGAGATACAAAAGTGAGCAAATAAGAAAGGATGGAGGAGATGAGGCCGGTTATAGGAGTGGGTCCACGCAATAATTTCTCTGCCAGTGCCGCCCCGCTGCTCTTTTTGCTGACAAAATAAGAAAACCGGCACATTTGGTTTCTTTATGTTTTTTAAAAACCGACACGTACTTAGTGTTAGTTTGTTAAATATAAAAATTGACACAAATAAGAGGTTCAAGTTTGAAATATGAGTCCTATTTAAAAGCTCTCATAGATGAGAAATAGCTTATATGTATCGGTTTTTAAGAAACCAAGGAGTTCCCCATTAGCAGTGTTACAGTAGCGATATGGTTGCGTGAAGAGAGAGGAGACCGATTGACAGCAGAAGTGGTACTACGGTCCTCCAAGAGTGCACACGCACGCGCGTGCATTGCCGAACATGTCTCGCGCTTGGGATGACTACCTACCTTGTATACCCTGATCAGCGCATCGATCCCGAGGAGAGATCGATCGAGTTTCAATATGCATGGATCAGGCTATAATTATCTCTCTCCCTACGACGACGTACTTAGTGAACTGTACGTGTACGAACGGCACCTGAGGAGAGCGCATGATGATGTCTCTAGCTATGTGCCGTGCGTGCTTACTCTCTGTGTGTCCACCACGCGCGCGGCTGCAACGCATGCGCCAAGTACCTACTCTATTCCAGATTATAATCTAAAAGTTGGGTTTTTCCTTTTTTTTCCTGAGAGGGAGTACATTACTCTTAATTTAGCCCCTATATGATGCTTATTGCTTTTGCATGCCATCTGACCGACATACCAACTTCATACATTATTCAGGAGCGTCGGCAAGTAGCTAGCCAGACGATTAATGTACTTGTGGTTGTGTATATATTCAACCAATCATCATGATTGAAAGAAAAATCTTACAAGGCTTGTTATTGACAGTTGTCTGAAAAATTCTAACCCATCAATCCATTTTCAACCCTTCTCTAGAAAAATCAATCCATTTTCAAATTCTACCACAGTAGTACGCAACTAATTTAGTACTCCTACTACATATTTACCAATTGGCAATTGTTCTGAAAACTTATGTATATATAAGTTCACCTCTAGGCCTTATCTTTTCTCTTATGTTTATACTTATTAGCTAAAATTTAAATTTTCGATCTTAAATTTTGAGTTGATTTTGGGAGTTTTTTCATCAAAGTTTATTTTTAAGCCTTTACTTTTAGATCGATGTAAATAAAAATTTTATTCACAAGTTATTTTTTGTTTACAAATATACCGTTTCGTTTATTGTACGAATAAGCGAAACGATATGTCCACGCTGGCTGGCTGGCTAGCTAGCTAGATAGTAGTACGTCTATGTGCATGCATAATCCATTAATGTTTTCTTGGACCATGGCACCATGCATGGACCAGTTATTTTATCTTCTCCGGCCCCTCTGCAACAAGAAAACACACATCTATATTTTTCTAGATTAATTAGTTGTACACATCAACTTCTTCCTTGAATCCAAAGCTATGACGAGATTAATTAAGAATGCCTTCACCTCTCTTCCTTTGGGGCCGGACAGAAAGGTTGTTAGCAGGGTTTTAATCAATTGAACCTGCAGCGAGCTACTTTCTCTGTCCAAAAAAAATTCTAACTTCTAAAGTTTAAATTTTAGTCTATAAAAAACCAACTTCTAACACCCTACCTATCCTTAGCATATAAAACAAGAAGTTTTATTCCTTCATTACCTTTCATCTATCTATCACCATTACTATTTTTTAAATAGTAAGGAATGTTTTGATCGTTTTTACTATTCACTAATTTTGTATTGGGATGCTAGGGTTGGATTTTATACGGAATATAGGGAGGAGGGGGTGTATTTGCTTAGGAAAAATAAGGAACAGTGCTGCCGTTATATGTCATTGGTCCTGCTTTCTTCTGGACTTGTCTGGGCGACTGATGCAGTATAAAAAAAATATCGATTGGTCCTGCTCTCTTGTGGACCATGCTTGCATCTAAGTGAAAAGTGTTCAAACAGGCAATCATGATTCGTACTACCACGGCATACCCTTCGGTCTCATAAAAAATTAATCCTAAATATAATCCTACCTACGAATCTAAATAAATACGTATTCAATTTTGTACATCTTTTATTAGAACAATGTAGTATTTTCTTACATTTACTAGATTTGTAGCACCTCATACGAGTATAATCTAGGTATGAAATATTCGTAACTCTCTTAATTAGCTCCAAGAGTTTTGAACCTGAACCTTTAATTTCACTCTAGATTAATTGCCGTACTTTTACGAGCTATATATATGCAAGATAGTTTAATAACTAGTAATATAAAACATTTTTTTCAACAAAACGTATTTGAAAAGTAAACTCATATATTTACATAAACAGAAAGATAAATTCATAACTCTTGATGTGAAGTGGAATGGCTGTGCTATTAACAAGCTAGCTCAGTTCGAGTTAAAATCCTAGCTCGGCTTGGCTTGTGAGCTGGTTCATAAAGCTTCTTAACGCATTTATACCATATTTATAATTTTTAATTTACTAATTTATCGTATATAAACTTAATAATAAACAGTAACTAATGAAGAATTCACGAAATATAAATAGTTTTGATTTAACTAAAAGACTCATCACTAGTAAATTAGTAAAGAAGCACTAAGTATACATATATGATGATTCTTTTTACTAACGGGCTCAATGAACAACTCTAACTCATTGAGATTATAAGTTCGAGTCGATCTGAAGCAAACTCACTACTAGCATGGAGCCTTTTCTAGTGTTGTTCACCTTGTTAGGAGTGTCCCCTATAGGGTTAAAAGGAGAAACTATATAGATATATGGTTGCGCATGTCCTAAGATATACTCCTTCCGTTTTATATTATAAGACTTTCTAGTATTGTTCATGTTCATATAGATGTTAATGAATCTAGACACTTGCACATCTATGTGAATGTGGACAATGCTAAAAAGTCTTATAATATAAAACGGAGGAAGTATATATACCTTCTCATCCATATATTAGTACTACAAGTACCTCTCTTGATGGAGGAAATTAATTAGAGAAATTAAAGAGAAACTGTTTCTGGCTCATTCTGAATGCATGCATGCTATCAATTGGAACATGCATTGTCGACTGAAAAAAACCATTGCAGCACGCACATTGGCATGCACACTGAGAGGCAGACAGATTTGTGCAAGCATCCTCTCCACTTATGACGACCGATCAAAAAGGAATTGAAAAGCAATCTCTCTCTGTGTGTGAGTGTGTATGCACTACTATGAATGACATTTTGACCGATCGATCGATCGCTCCATGCATGCATTTTGTCTACCTAGCTAGTTGTACTATCTATCTATATCTCTATTTATCTTTATCTCAGTACTGTCTCTGGATCTAACTATGCATGTTGTGTGTGTTTGGTCAAGCTATATATATGCATGCAGCTAGCCAGCTAGTCGTGCGTCTCGTCACCTTTTCCTTGGAAATAGTTGGAAAAACTGAATCACCACAAAGTTTGTCTCCAATCATGGTTCAATCGAGATGCCGGACCGGGCATTTACAAATTTGTCACCGGTTTTTTTAATTTTATAAGGATGTCACTTGAATAATAGTTCAATTGGCATTTTTATAATTTTTTAGTGACAGTCTTACAATAACGATTTAAAGCAGTGGTAAATTTGCAATTGCCCTCTTATTGTATGGCGGTTGTAGCTGCCTGCCACCACCCTAATTATTACTACTTCTTCCATTTTACAATGTAAGTCATTCTAACATTTTCTATATTCATATTGATGTTAATGAATCTAGATATATCTATTAGATTCATTAACATCAATATAAATATGGAAAATGCTAGAATGACTCACATTGTGAAACATAGGGAGTATATGCACTAGTATATCTTTGATGACGCGTGTAGTACAGTTTAAAACCGTACGTCATTATACTCACACAGTCACACAGATATATAGTTTCCGTCTTTTTAGTGAGTCAATTAGGAACATTCACTACTGGTGTGTAAGGTTATGTCTAGATGTCTTGGTAAAATTTTTTATCCTTTCACATCGAATATTTGAACACATGCACGGAGTATTAAGTATAAAAAAATAACTAATTATATAGATTGCGTGCAAATTATGAGACAAATCTTTTAAGTCTAATTGCTCCATGATTTGGTAATATGGTACTACAGTAAACATTTGCTAATGACGGATTAATTAGGCTTAATAAATCCGTCTCGCAGTTTACAGGCGGAATCTGTAATTTGTTTTGTTATTAGTCTATATTTAGTTTTGTTATTAGTCTATATTTAATACTTTAAATATGTGTCCGTATATCCGATGTGACACGCTAAAACTTTACACTCCCTGATGTAAACACAGCCTAAAGCTAGTTTTGTGTTGCTTATGTATAGGATGTAGTGATGTGTGTATGTGTGCATCTTTATTTTATCGTGTAATAGGGAATTATTTTTATCAAACTCTGTTTATTTCTGAACCAAAGTGTGCATTATTAGGATGCTAATTATATACTCCATACGTCCAAAAGTCTAAGACACATTCATTTTTTTGTTTTTCCAAAAATCTAAACTTTATTAGCAGTCACCGTGTGCTAAATTAAATTGTTGAATGGAACCCAAGAACACATTTTAGCACTTATTGGTTTTGTCACATGTTGAATGAGTTAATTGTTTCTTGGTCTTGGTGAAAAAGAAATAGGTTTTAGACTTTTGGATATAGGGAGTAGTAGTTTTTTTCTTTCTCTTGGAAATTAAGGCATGGTTTATTTCCCCAAATTTTTTTCCCCAAAAACATCACATCGAATCTTTGGACACATGTATGTAGCACTAAATATAGATTAAAGAAAAACTAATTAGACAATTAGGGGGGAAATCGCGAGACGAATCTTTTGACCCTAATTAGCCCATGATTAACCATAAGTGCTACAGTAACCCACATGTGCTAATGACAGATTAAGTAGGCTCAAAAGATTCGTCTCGCGGTTTCCAGGTGAGTTATAAAATTAGTTTTTTTCATTCGTGTCCAAAAACCCCTTCCGACATCCGGTTAAACATCCGGTGTGACATCTAGAAATTTTCTTTTCGCGAGCTAAACAGCGCTTACACCAGCATACGTGGCACCAACATGCATGGGCCGACCTTTGCACACGGCTGGCAGCAGCAGGACGCACACACACATACGCCTTAATTTCATTAATTAATTAGTTTGTATCTTGCGTATATTGCCAACTTGTCCCGTGTCTTTGTTGCCGTGTATATATGTTCGCGTATACGTAAATGAATGCAGATCGATCGATCGATCGGCAGAGCCCTAAGGTCCCCGGCCGAATCCATCCATGCATCTCGTAACGTACCATGCATGCGATCTGTCGGACACACTAAACACAGATCGATCAAACACAAATGCATGCATATTATTGTACATTCCCACATCGTTCCATCTGTAGTAGTTAATTTGATTTTGTTCTGTTATACTACATCTCTCTTCTGTAACCTGCGCAGATATGGCCACGAGGGCCTTAATTAACTTCTTAATTTGTCGATATCCCCTTTTTAGAAGTATCTCTGTTTTTAATTATTTACTCCCTCTATCCCAATTTCATCATCATCTAAGATTTTTTGAGGTTTGAGGTTTTTCCAAAATGATCGTCCAACAAAGTGCTTCTTTGGTTGTGCAAAGAGTAATGTGCATCGTAAAATACCCTACATGCATGCATGCAACCAATCAAGATTAATTTATATTGGTTCAACCCATACAATATTTAAGGTGTGAACTAATTTTTATTGGAAGCGAAGCGACATAGCGACAAAACGATGGGGATTAATTTTAGAATGATAGATGTCTTAGTGTTTTTGGTTTTGGTGTCCTTTATTTATGGGATGATCAACGATTTGCTATAACTATATTCTACTAGTTATCTCCACTAAATGAATCACAACTATTTTTTTTTTCAAATCAGATGAACCAACAACTCATATTTGTGACTTCATTGATGAAGGATAATGCGAGGAAATATTATATCTACAAGAGCTTTGGAATACAAGAACAACAAGTATTTTAACATAAAATTTAAATATCAGAACAAACCAATAATATAAAACGAAGAGAGTAATTAATTTATCTTGCGGAAAGAATTAATTGCAACATGCATTACTACCCTTCGTCCCGTTCTATATATGCAGAGTATATAAAGTTTTCTCTGGGGGACCAAGATATAGCAGGTGCGGGTCACCATTTTTCTTGATGTGTCCATAATTAAAGTTTCATTAATCTAGCCATGTAGAATTAATCCGATCGTTGCTCCTTCTCTACGCAAACGGACATGAATGCAGAATCGTTCCATGCAATGTCCCCGCAGGCTGCACGTCTGCCCTGACTGGTTGCATAAGCCAATGGAGATAAGTGAGTAATTAACGACTGCATGTCTGGACGAGTCAGGCCTGTTTGCATGGTTGGTACTACAATGTCCTAAAATAAATTTAATTTTCACCTATCCTACATATACCAATACAAAACTTAAAAGATTGATGAGGAACTAGGGTTCCGATCTTTCAACAGGTACTGATAACTCTTCATTTGGAGAAAACTTAACACATATGATCCGACTTCTAATCAACACGATCTGAACCCTGCAATTATAACACCACGTCTCATCTGGTTATCAACTATGCGCTGCCCGGTTGACCTCGTCGAGAAGGCTAATCCTTGCATACTAATCGAAAAACACAAGCAAGAGTAAGGTAGATTGCAACTCAATTTGCAGATGAATGATTAATATCTCAAAGTTGGGGTTTCACAAACCGAACTAGTGGCGAAATTGCGATGACAAAAATAATCTAATCAAAACCTAACTCTAAATGATGACGGCTACTGAATAAATACGATTAGGAATATCCTAGGGTTTCCCTATGGTGCCATATCTCCTTAGGCTTAGGCTTAGGCAACGACACATTATAAGGCCCAAGGTCCAAATTGAATTGGATAGGACGAGTTACGTGGTTTCTTTTGCAGATTCTCGACAACTTGGTAGGAATTTTGACATATGACCAAAACCATATAAAAATAGACTCCATAAGTTTTCCAACAAGTACTATGGGCCTCGAGATTCCTTCTAGATCTGCGACTAGGTCAGTTTAAAGTTGATACTATCAGGAGGCTTGAATCTAAATGTAAACGTGCAAAACTTTATCTCTTACCTTCCATGGACCACAAGTGACGGGGTGAGGTACTGCCGTACTGGTAGACTTGAGGAAGGTCTTAGATTGGTCCCCAATCAACTTTACATTCCTTGCGTTCGATCTCTTTCCCTTCACTCAAGCAAATACCTCTGCAAACGAGAATACACAAAACTCATGGCGTAGTAATGTTAGTTTAAATATATAACAAGCAAATCTTACATAGAAAAACATGCACCTTTATTTGATGAATATATAAGGTAGCTATGGTTATTTCCGAGCTAGTAGCGTCCTCATCAGATATTGTTTGGTTGGTTAGATGAGAAGGATTAGATGTTTTGTTTGATTGATTGGATGTATGAATATTTAGTTTGATTACCTCCTTATTTCGATGGTAACATTAATTACCCTTTCCACCCATTGTATATAAATATTGCATTAGCCAAAAAAAGTACTCCGTATTATAATAAAACTCACATAAGCCTAAGTTTAGTTACTGCTCCTCTTCTTCTTTGATGGTGAGATCACCCCTTGCATCTTATGAGAAGGTCTCATGGCTCTTGTCGCCCCTCATCCTAGTTATCTGTCACTTGCTGCATGTTACCGAGCCGCTCAACGCCATAGCTGCCACAAGATCCAGTGGCCCAGCGGTTGAAGAAGAGGTGCTAGAGAGAACAAATGAGAGGATAACAGCTAGTGAAGGCAATGACAACAGCGGTGCACGCTAGTGGCGATCGATGATGGTGAACGTGAAGACTGCTGGCAGTGTGCAGATCTAATCACGGTGGACGAGTTGAGATGGGGAAAGGAGCGCTAGATCTCCTCGAGCAGCTCACCACCATCGAGCCTCTTCCCATTTTGCTATTGTTATTAATTTGTGGGAGCTAACATCTACAATAGGGAGGTGGGGGCCTGGCTCCACCATGGCACAAGGACGACCACCCAATCTGTCCGTCTGAGCTTGGAACAAGCCATTAGTCTCACTCGGTCTAGATCTGACAACACCTCTTCTCATGGCTGTAGTAGTCAATGTGGATGGATAGCACATCACAGAAGGAGAAGATGAGACAGGGGAAGAAAAACTAGTGCTTGGAGAGAGGAGCCACTACACCGTGACACCAAGTTAGTAACAACCACAATTTACTAGTATTAGCAGCAGTTGTCCTGACATATGCTATTTGTCGGTGAAGTTTTCTCGACACATAATTTGCCATTATATGAAGCCTCTGTCGATATATTTATAGTAAATAAATTTAGGGTATGGTGTAGTGAACAAAAATGAGGGATTATACGGGGTAAGGACGTTGACCCTAATGAAGAGGCTACACACGTGGATGCAACTATGCTAGCATCCCATCGGCATGGCTCGCGAGTGAAGTTCAATCCTTGTTTTTCTCTCATCCTAGATGCATGATGCAAATTTGCACGAAGTTAACTTAGCCCAGATAGCAATGTAGCCTACTAAACATCATGTTGCTCACACACAGATGCGAGCCACCCCTTATGTAGGTAACCAAATAAGCCCTAATTGCATCCGCTTAACTAAGTGCTGGCAAAGGTGGAAAGTTAGTCTTAGACAAAAGCAACAAAAGGCTATATAGTGTCGGTGAAATGGGAACTAGGGTATCCATTTCTCTGGCAAAACAATTACAAGTAAAACAAATGACATGCTTAAAGCATCCTTAAAAATAAAAAGCTACCCCAGGGTGATGTGACTAGGGGCCCACCTTGGTGGGTCCCGAGCCCACCTTTATTTGTTTGCGGGATAAGAATGTAGCCTAAGGTCTGCCTCAGACCCGGTCTTGTCCTAGGTACCGGGCTCACCTTGGTCCTTGTAAGTTCTACGCTACTTAGTAAGAGGAGCGTAGAGACATACAACATCTACATATTAAGAGAAGTAGACTAAGATCTGCCTCAGACCCGGCCTTACTCTGGGTCTCGGGCTAGCCTTAGCTCATCTAAGTCACATACTGCTCTGTGAAGAGGAGTGTTGAGACCTATACAATGTATATCTTAAGTATGTAACCTAAGGTCTGCCTCGGACCCGGTCTTTTCCTGGGTCCCGAGCTCACCTTAGTCCTTGTAAGTCCTACGCTACTTAGTAGGAGGAGCGTAGAGACATGCAAGATCTATATCTTAAGAGAAGTAACCTAAGGTATGCCTCGGACTTGGCCTTGTCATGGGTCCTGGGCTCACTTTAGTCCTCATAGGTCACACTTTCTGCATGGGGTGGACGGTGGAGACATATGATTAGAAGATATAAACTAAGGCATGACTCGGTCCCATCCTCATCCTGGGATCCGGGCACACCATAGTCTTGTAGTTTCCGCATTCTTCTACAAAGAAGAGCGTCGAAACATACAAAATAAATACATTATCTATTCATCAAAGACATCTTCGAGAAGCTCGCCTAAGAATAGATGAACTATCATCACAAAAAGTGCGGGGACACGACCTCAGGACTGGTTGGGGAGATGGGCGCGCTCCACAAGCTGTTGTAAAGCGGTCCTCTCTGCCATAAATAAAATAGGTTTATGGGAAGCCCTAGCCAGTCTGGAGGTGAAATGACATGGACAAGACGCCAGCGCTGAGTCTCCCTTGTACTTAGCTGATCTAGAGGAGACAACAAAACAACATAGGAGTAGGGTGTTACACCTCCGGGTGGCCTGAACCTGTTTAAATTCCTGTGTCTTTTGCTTGGCAGGAAGCTCGGGCCCCACAGATCCTTCCTTGTTTAATTTGATCCCTTCCTACGTCTTGCACCGCTAACCTCCTGGTCGAATCTTCACACTCGGGGAGGGGTCTCCACTCCTCGCTATCCGAGGAATTGATCCCTCGACATATAGAACATCCTATAATTTTTTTTGACACCAGCAAAAATTTTACATGTCCTATAAAATGGGACAAAGTGGGTACTAATTCCCTGATATTCAAATCGATATATACACTTGATCGATCTGGGTTTCTGGTTTTTGTTTCAAACAAGAATCCTCCATACATCTAGTTAAACTTTCAATCTTTGAGTACAACTTTTTTTATATAAAAAATAGTTTATTGGATGTATAAAAATCCATAACATGGAAATTTATCTTATAAAAATACTTTCATATAACTTTAAAGTGTATTTTGGAGGCAACATTGATGTTAAAGACAACACGTTATTATAGTGGTTTACAGTTAAAAAACTTTTTTACGTGGTCCCAAGTTTTCTCTAAATTTCCTTAATATATATCGCTAAATATTGCTTTGACCCTTACATGTTACCGAGGAGTTATTTTGATCTTCCACATGCATTTGATTTTCATCAGTTGACTGTTAGAAGTTCTCCAAATGGTCATATTGCCCTTGGCTCATAACATGAGAAACCTTTTTGCTAATACAAATCAAAATATTGAATTTAAAATTTTCTAATAAGGTATGGTATTTAAATTTAAAAGATGTTTAAATCATCTTTGAAGCAATTTCAAATACGGTTAAGTCCCATTTATCCCCCCTCAAATATCACAAAAGTTTGTTTTACTATACCCCCACCCCGCCGAACTATAATACCATACACTATGGCCCCTCATCTATTTAAACCGGATGAAACACACTTCTCCCTATCCAATTGAAAGTGATTATTTTAACTATGTGGCAATCTAGTCAGTAGTATAATTATGAAAAAGACGTGCCCCACATGTCATTCGCTACCCTTCTTGTTAGTCCACTTCAATCCTCTATTTCTTCCCAAATTAGACTGGCACCACCTTTCCGAGCAACAGCTGCACGCCATGCCACTGCCACTATCTCTTTTCCATCTTCCTCCTCCTATTGGGGCCACCTCGATGTTGTGCCCACACCACCACACTTCCTAGTGGCCATTATGCCCATGGCCACTTCTCCTCTTCCAAATCAGCCTGAAGTGATCTTTGGTATGTAGAAGTGGTCAGTGTGGAAGGGATAAGGCACTAGGTGAAAGACGAGGAAGTCGTCAAGGTTGGTATGCACGGCATGTGACTTTGCAGATTGGGGAGGTGGCAGTGAGGCAAAGGAACTGGAAGCAAAGGTGATCAGGAATTGACGATGCTGGCGTAGAGCAAGCAATCAAAGAGCTCACATAACACATGCTTCTAGACCTCACCTAAAGCCGCCACCACATACTTCATTTCGATGTCGATGTCTTTGCGGATGGAATCTAGGTCCGAGATTGGGCTTGTGTGGGTGGACGAAGTGGACAAGCTTGATGAGGTCTGCGTGCCCCCTCCATGGAGCAATGACGAAGGTATCCTTGTTGTCAAGCATTTCCTGGAATTGCAAGAGAGAAGAATGGAGGTACTTCAAGCCACGTAGCTTGCACCTAGTTTGCTGGAGAGAAGTGGGATAGATAAGGAGAGGGCAGGAAGAAGGAGGGTACATGCCAACAAGTGGGTTTGTTGCCATGTTGGACCCCACATAAGCCCATAAAACCATGTGTTGAGCAGAGGGGGATAATTTGTCTAGTTTAAAGAGTTAGGGGATGGTAAATTAATGTTCAATTTCGTAGTTGAGGAGGTAAATTGTACTTTTGTAGTAGTTGGGAGGAGAGGGTGTTAAATTGGAGGTAAACCTTTCAAATATATCCTAATCATTAAAAGTTTTCTTATTTTTACCCCATGTTTGATATCCATGTGGAACATAAGAAACAACTGGATATTCGAAGGACAAAGTCCGAATCACCCCATCACCCCTTGAACTATTGCGAATTTGCGACTGTCTAAATTATCCCCGTCAATTCAAATACCATACATTTTAAACCTCAAATTTTCATACCGATTGTTGGTATTTCTTAACGACATTACTAGAAATATAATTCCCAGCAATGGCGCTGAAATACTTCTGGTATATTATAGTTACAGAGTTCATCCGCAAGTGCATGGATATACCATTGTAGCATTTCACCCGAGAGTATTCCAAGGATATCGTATTTATTTTATCCCGTGGGAAGATCATGTAGAGAGAGCTTGACTAATAGTTTATATATTACTTGTGATAATCATATTCTAAACAGGAGTTAAGATAATCCAAGGGTAGAGTGACACACAAGCATGAACTACTCATTCTCCTAATAAATCATCTAAGCTAAATGGAAAGAAAAGAGAAAGAAAATCTATTCCTATACTTCTATTATACATAGTATACATACATTGTAATTAACTGATATACTAGCTAATACCCTCTATCCGATGCCCTCCTAGTACTTCGAGTAGCCACCCCTGACTGCCGAGTTCCTTACGACAGCCCGTCATGACCATACAACCGGGGCTAAATACGGAGGAATACCCTCCCCAGGAAATTAACTTAGGATTATATACCGGCGCGGAGGAATACCCGTACTGAGCTGTCACCATCAGCGGCCCACCTCTCATCCTCAATATATAACCCCAAATAATGATATCCCGTAATCTAGACACCATGTCTAAACTACCAGATACTACTCTAATATCATCATCATGACATAAAGTAATTGCATAAGCAAACATTATACCCGCACCAAAGCATCTCCTAGATAAGCTAGCCGTATATTCAGTATAATATGAACATAATGTAAAGTAGTCATTCATATACTCGGAAAGTATTTCAATACCATAAATGTATAAAGAAGAGTATTCTAATAAAAGTACAAAGCTTACAAAAGAGAAGAGAGAAGCTACTAGAGCCATACCCGAACTCTTCCGAAGGCTTCCCGACTCCTGATTTCTACTCTATTCTTATTCCACCAACTAGATACTACTAAACTAAACTTGAGAGAAATGAGAGAGCTATTGCTTGAGGTGTGTGTTGAAGTGAAGAGAGTGAGCTCCTTATATAGAGGTAGTTATGACAGTTGTGGAAGGGGAAATGTCCGAAGTACCCCGCAACCGCCATTAGGAGAAGATCTGGAGCGTCCCTGCCAAACCCACATCCAACGGTGGAGAAATGCGTTCGGCCGAACCACCAAGTTCGGCCGAACCTGGGGCCGGCCCAACCAGCCCACAATTTGGCTGATGGCCTCCTGGACTTCTCTTCTCCGCAGACTTGTGAATTTTGGCCCAATTCATCGTGTCAATTCTGAGTTCTTGGCCATTCTCATACACAAGTCTGGTTCTCGACATCGTCCAATTGATTTATCGTCTGAGTTGATGTCGATTCTCCTCCACTTTATTGTCATTCTCTGTAAAAGGTTAGTATACCCAATACTAACAGATATATGCATTGCACGCATCACTAGTTCTCCTCTATTTTGGTAATATTGACGGTCGAAACTGATCGATAACGACTGTCAACACTGATCTAAGTACGCCCCCTCCCAACTCAATCTACAGTCATTTTAGTCCAACGTTGCACACAGGTGGAAGTTTAGCCAAAATTTAAAAGCGACAGGGCCCACATTTGAGATTGCCTCATCTTCCTAAGGTGATTTTAGACGGTAGCTACTGTCGCGCCCAGAGATTCGACAACCCAAATCACCAGCTATCTGTTCATTTAACCTCTGTCTAGGCATCAACCATAGTTCACAGATGACAATTTGATACAGTTCCACGTCTTACAAAAATAACAAAAATAAACTCATACACAACGGAAAAACTAGAGAACTAGACTTAATCTTCTCAGCAAAACGAAACTTCCTCCATAACTCCACAAGCAAACTCTTGACGGCGGGCACAAGTCTAATCTTCATAGAACTCACCATCTGACAGATTCTCTGCTTTTGGGGGGATTGGGAAAAACAAAGCAAGACTGAGTACAACCAACGTACTCAACAAGTCATACCAAGGGGAAGGTATGATGTAAGGGTAATCAAATGATTGGCTCATAGGATATTTTTTGCAGTAAAAACAACATTTATAAATATAAGTTGAAAGCAGTAAAACAATAGATAATTAAGCAGTATTAACATCATCACTGTCCAACGCTAAACCACGTTGCGACAGGCCCAACCCAAAACCACCTGAACTGCACCAGTTCAATAAGTCAAGTTATTAAAGTGAGACTAATCACGGTGTGCTGGTTGACCGCCCAATAACCGCGGGCACGACTATTCGAACAGTTTTACTCTGATCAGAGGTGTACAGGTTTACCCACAAGACACAATCCACCGGCATGTTACCATGTCATCATGCGCCCATGATGAACATGTCACCATGTCGAGTGATTGTGACAAAACCCGTCATATAACTCTCCCTAATCGAACATACCCACCTTAGGTTTCACCCCCTCCTTATTCCAAGTCGGGCAGTCCTCTCTTGTGTCTAAGTAGATCCGGAAGCAGCATAGACCAAAATCCAGGTCCATCCATACTCCATCATGCCCACCCTTGCCATGGTACGCCAGCTAGGTTAAGTTATTCTCCTGATTTAGCCTGGAGCCCATCTGGCTTGTGGTTAGTACGGGTATATCTTCCAGGGATTCCCAAGAACCGGTCCTTAATTTTTATGGGCATGACCACCAAATAAATCATGCATGTACCCACGACCCACCAAATAAATCATAATTTAATTAATTAACCATATGCCAAGATGGCATAAAATCATCATAAAATTAAGGACTATATTAGAGTGAATCCCATTATGAGCTAGTTGATCTAAGCATGGCTCAGATATCCTAGACCAATCATCTAGTCAAATTATTATCCCAGGCTAACAATGAATCAGGGTAAACAAAGGCTCAGTACGGGTAAATTCCATCCCACATGACATTATAAAAATAATGCAATTTTAATAGAAAAGCGGGGGTTTTGCAAATAGGCTCAATATGATCAATGATATCTATATGGCTTGCCTTGCTCTTGAGCTAACGGGACCTCGGTGACCACTTCAAAATAAACCGGAGCATCGGAATTGCCGGAGTCTAAACTTCAAACAAGGCACACAATAAATACAAGCTAAAAAGCTACTAAAATAGCAAAAGAAACCAATTTTAATGGATTCTTGACATTTTAATGAATTCACTGCAATTTGAATGGGTAAAAACGGAGCTCAGATTATTTAGCTATGAATTTTACAAGATGCTTTGCGTTATTACTAATAACGGAAAAACCTTAGTCAATTGACACGGATTAAAGCCCAAAAGGAACATAGGATCAAAGGACAGATTGACTGGCAAGCGAGCCTCACGAGATACCGACTCCATGAGTCAATTCCACGTGGCACGGGATCACTCAAATGATCAACCGAAACCGGCGAATGGAACTGGCGGCTTTGAATGGCTCTGAACTAAAGGACGACTCAGGACGGACGAACGAACGAACCACAGGGGAACACCTCGTTCGAACGAACGAGCGAACTACTCAACAACGACTGCGGCTAAACCGGCGGGCTAGACACGATTCATGGTAAAGCCCCGGTACGCCAAACGATAGGCCGGTAGGAACCTAGGGTTGCACCTACGGCTAGACAACTCAACTACCAAGCAACGGGACAATACAACGGCTAGGGTTTAATGGCACACGGCTGCAACACGACGGTGCAACACAGCTCAGCTCGGCTAGGCGGCAGCGGCGGCGGCTAGGCACGGCACGACACGGCGCGTCACGGCACGACGGCGCAAGGCGGCGGAGCGGCACGGCAGCGGTGGTGGCTAGGCAGTGGCGGCTCGGCAGTGGCTAGGCGTGGCAGCGGCACGGCACAACAGGGCGACAGCAACGGCTAGCTAAAGCGCGGCAGCGGCGCAGCACGGCACGGCAACACGACTAAGCTACTACACACGGGAACAAAACCGTAAAAAGCGGGAGGGAGGTTCTCATCGGGGAGACAAACCGGCGAGGGAACACGACGACGGCGACAGCGGTCCGGCGGTGTCACACCCTGAAGTTCTTTCCTGAGCCTAAATCGAAATTTTAAATGGTCTCAAGAAAATACCCGGAAAAAGCAAGAGTAAACCCTAAAAAATTAATGCAAATAATAATCGAATCCGGCATGTGGAATTTTTCTTGAGTTCTACATGTCGAAATTCACTAACAGGACTTTTAGTGGAATTTTCAGAGCCCTAGAAATAATTTTAACCAATTAAAACTGAGCATGCAATATTTAATTCCAGGGAAAATCCTTTTCTTTCTTTTTCTTTTTCTTTTTCCTCCTTTTTCCTCTCAATGGGCCGTCGGCCCATTTTCTTTTTCCCCCCCCCCTCTTCCCCGCTGGGCCGGCCGAAGGCCGAGGCCCAGCCCAGCCCAGCCGCGCGAGCCGGCCGCCCCCTCCTCTCTCCCGGGGTCGCCGACAGGTGGGGCCCACCTGTCGGGTCCTCCCCCAACCTCCCGCCGCCCGCGCCGGCCACCTCCCGAAACCGCCGCCGCCGCGCCCACCTCCTCCGCGTCTCCCGGGCCGCGCCGCCCGCGTCGCGTCGCGCCCGCATCTCCCGCGCCCACTTTCCCCCTCTCTCCCGCTCGCCCGCGCCCCGAGATGGCCGGGATTCGGTTTTCGAAATCCCGCCTCTCTCTCCTCCCCGCTCCCCCACGTCGCCGGCGATTCGCCGCCTTTCTCGGCCACGTCCGGCCCCCTCTCGCTCTATTTAAGCGTCGCCGTCGCCCTCCCTCTCTTTTTCCTCATTTCGCCGATCTCCCTCGTGCTCCCTATCGCTCCCGCGCCGTGCCTTCTCCCGCCGCTGCTTCTCCCGCCGCTCCGGCCGCCGCTAGCCGCCACTAGGTTCGCCGCCGCACCGCGCCGTCGACGCCGTCGCGTTCGCCGTCGTGTGGGCCGCCCCGTCCACCCCTCCTCCGTCGGGTTCCGTCGCCGTGCCCCCTCCGCACCGTGCGTCGGTGAGCATCGCCATGGCCGCCGCCTTCGGCCGGTGCCCTCGCTCTCCTCCGGATCCCTCTCCCTCTCTAACCCCTCTCTCTTTGTTCGCTAGGTGGCCCCGAAGCTCATCCCGTCGCTGTTGCCTCGCTCCGTCGCTCGCCGCCGCCGATCGCCGTCGGTGAGGCCTCCCTCTCCCCTTCCTCCCTCTTTCTCCCGCGCCGCTTAGCCGCCGCGCCGCCGCTTAGCCGCTCGCGCCGCCCGCGCCCGCGCCCGCGCCGCCGCCGCCGGCCGGTCGCCGCCGTCGGCCTGTGCGCCGTCCGCCGCCGCCGCTCGCGCCGCCTTCTGCCGCCGCCGTGGTCGGGTGCGCCGCCGCCGCGCCCCTCGGCCGCTCGGCCGGCTTTGTGCCGGGTCGAGCCGAGCTCGGCTGCCTCCGCGCCGTCCGATCGGCCCGAGGGCGATCCGGGCCGTCGGTCCTGTGGACCGGCGGTGGACCATCCGCGTGGTCCCGGTCCACGGTGGACCGTCCCTCCCCTTTTGAGTCGCTGCCGAGTGGGGCCCGCGTGCCGGCGCCCTTCTCTCTCTCCCGAGCCGCTGACCGGTGGGCCCCGCGTGTCGGCGCCCCCCGCTTGCTGACGTCAGCCCTGGGAATTATTGCGCAATAAATGATTTAAGGATTTTTGTTATAGTAATAAACACAGTGAATCTTCTAAAATTCATATCTAATTCATCCGAGCTCCGTTTAAGCCCATTCAAGTCTCAGTAAATCAAGAAAAATGTGTAGAATCCATTAAAAATGGTTTTGTTCCCTGTTTCAGTAGCCTTATAGCCTGTTTGCAATGTTTGCTTTGTATGTCGCTAGATTCCGGTTCCTCCGACGCTCCGGTGTACTTCGAAATAGTCGCCGAGGTTCCTCCAGCAGCAGAGCAAGGCAAGTCATGCTTGTCACTTGAATATGTTGATCCTATATTGCAAATGCTCTATTGTTTTTCTTCAAATATTGCATTGTTTTATAATATTACTAAGGGATGTTTACCTATTATCATAGCCATGCTATTGTTGAACCATGTCTCCTTGTCAGCTTGGGGTTATAACATGATTAGAGTTTGGACTAGGAATTGCTTAGCCAAGCTTAGTTCAACTAGTTCACAATGGGGAAGATCTCATTAATGTTTAGACTGTTGGTTCTAATGGTTTTGTTGGATTAGTGACACCGTTTTGGTGTTGGTTAATCAAAATAAATCACATGGTGGGCTGTGGGTGCATGGTTTTGCTGGTCGCGCCCATGGCAGTTAAGGACCGGTTCACGGGATGCCCTGGAAGAACTTATCGTACCTACCACAAGCCAGCGTGGGCAACGGCTGGGCTTGTAGTGTAGCTTTCCTCTAGCTGACGCATCCAGGCAAGGGTGGGCGTGATGGAGCGGGGCGGGCCCTGCGACGGCCTCTGTCGCTTCCGGATTCACCTAGGCACGAGAGGGGACTGCCCGTTGCCCGCTGGGGACGGGGGTGAAACCTGAGGTGTGGTGTGCTTGGTTAGAGGGGGTTATGCGAAGGGTCCTGTCACGGCCTCTTTCCGGTATGTCGTGGTGGCATGTCGGCGCACGGTAACGTGTCGTGGGGCTGTGTCTTGTGGGTACAGTTGTACACCTCTGATCAGAGTAAAACTATTCGAATAGCCGTGCCCGCGGTTATGGGCGGTCAACCAGATTCACCGTGATTAGTTTCACCCTAGTTCAGTCTAGTGAAATTGGATAGTCTAGGTGGATGGTTGGGCCTGTCGCAACGTGGGTTAGCGTTGGGCAGTGGATAGTTAATATTAATTAATTATTACAGCTGTTTAAATCTTTCAACTTCTGTTTATAAATGCTTGCTTTATGCAAATGAATCCACTTTAGCTCTTCTTTGATGATTCCCTGCATCATGCCTCTATTCCGGCATGACTTGCTGAGTACAGTGGGTAGTACTCAGTCTTGCTCTATTTCCCCCCCAGAGTGCGAGTATGCGTCCGATGGTGGTTTCTCCGAGGAGTAGGCTTCGTCTGTGCCGTCGGGGATGCCTGTGGAGTGGTGTTTCCGCTACAGTTCAAGTCAAGGCCTAGCTTCTTTTATCTTTCGTTTTTCCGCTGCATTTATGTAAGACTTTTATGATGTTTGTAAGACGTGGATCTGAATGTCAACATTGTCGATTGTGTACCCCGGCTGGTCCTGGACGGGGATTTTAGTGCACATTCTGCTTGGAATTCTATTCGGGAATTTCTGGGCGTGACAAGTTGGTATCAGAGCCGACCTTGACCGTAGGACAAGCCAAATGGAAAACCCTAAGAGCCCTCTGAATCCTTTTCATTGCATATGTTCTTTGCAATTGGATTTGTTCCGGGAAAATTGGGATCTGTTCTTGTGGTTCAAGGGAAAAATCTTGTTCGTTTATTTAAGTGAGATTTGTCAAAACAAGTCAGTCTAGGGTGTTAGTAAAATTATTTGAGATTTATTCGTCAGTCAGTTGGGATTTGATGGGTGAAATGCATTAGGTCCTAGCTCAGGAACATGGGTTGCAAGGTATTTATGCTCTTATTGCTATTATTAGTATGTATCTAATTTCCCATTTAATTTATCGTCATGTGAGTCTGTCTTATTTATTCGCTCTCATGCAAAAATGATCTATGCATAAAAATTTCGCTCTTATTCGATTCCCTTATTTGAGTCTTTTATTGCTTTATTTAAATTTGGATTTAAGCATGCATTGATCCTACTCCTTTGTCTTCTCTAGATGGCCGGCCACCCACCCAACCACCGCGGAGAAGGCATGGATGATCCTACTCCTTTGTCTTCTCTAGATGGCTCGTATGACGCTGGTGGTGGGCTACCCCAACGCGCCAGAGTACACGACTGTTCCGCCGCTCAGTGGCGAGCTTCCTCACCGTGTCCGCCTGGAGGTCCATGGTTATTTGGGCACCTGCCTCGCTAATATGATGGTTGAGGCGTCTGGAGGCACAGCAGATCACGCCTGTCAGGAGGCAGCATACCTGATGATGGCCAGACTACGGGAGCGCCACAACTACATCTTCCACGACACAGCGTACCGGTTTCACCCTCGTCGAGCAAGCAGTGATGATGTCAGTACCTTCCGTCCGACAGCTGGCGAGAACGACACCACCTTTGGTCACATGTGTGCTGTGATGAGGGGATTGGATAGGATGCACTCGGACCTGCACAAGGCGGCCAAGGCCTTGAATGATGGGAAGCTCGTGAGGATCGTGGCTCTGAAGGACGAGATAGCACGTCTGAAGAAGGAGAACGCTCAGCTGAAGGGTCTCCCGGCTCCAGGAGGAGTCCGGATCCGCACCACGCCCCGCAAGACGACGACGGCACCCGTGCGCATCCAGCTTGCGCCCAGGAACCCACCTCCATCAGCAGCTCCCGCAGCACCTCCAGTTCCGCCCGCAGTTCCTGCAGCTCCAGCTCCAGCTCCCGCGTCCGCCCTCTCCTTCGCTCCAGCGTCAGCCGCCAGGGGTCCAGCCAGTGGCAACGGGGGTTGGTTGTCTGCAACTCCCAGTGGCAGCCGCGACCACAGTAGCAGCAGCAGCTCCAGTAGCACAGAGCCGGGCAGTGGCGAGGAGTATCTAGCAGATTCCAGGAGCCGCTCAGAGGGACCTGGTGATGAGCAGGAGGACGTCTTCGACTCCACCGACCGCAGGAGCCGTTCCGAGCATTAGGCTCGCTTTCCATTAGCTTATCGACTGTCTAGCTTCTGCTTGTTAGTTTGTGTGTTTAGGTTGCTTGTTTGGGGTCAGTCGACGGTCGATATCATGTGCCTATGATATGGTTGTCTTAATAAGGATTTTGTTTGCTCTTTAAGTGTTTTAATTCAGATCAGAACAATTGCAGTTTAAATTCCTATGTAATAAAGCTTAGTTCCTGAGCATCTATTTTTCTTCTTTTCCCCGTCTGCTTTTCCCCCCCCCCCCAGATGGTCTACACCAGGAATGGTAGCCGCGCAGCAGGCGAGGGCAGCAACGGCGAAGAGCGCATTGACGAAGTGCACCCCAACAGCAACTCCGGCAATGGTCCGCCACCGCTCCCCGAGAATCCGACCCTTGCCCAAGTAATGGCTCATCAGACGCAGATGATGACAGCCATGATGCAGCAGATGCAGCAGCAGCACCAACAGATGTACCAGAGGATGCAGCAGCAGCAGCAGCAGTTTGGTCCCCCTCCCCCTCAGTCCAAATTGCCAGAGTTTCTACGTGTCAGGCCACCCACCTTCTCCAGCACCACCAACCCTATGGAGGCGAACGACTGGCTTCATGCCATAGAGAAGAAGCTAAATCTCCTACAGTGCAATGATCAGGAGAAGGTCGCTTTCGCCACGCACCAGCTCCAAGGTCCCGCGTCAGCTTGGTGGGACAATCACATGGCTACCCGCCCGCCAGGCACGGAAGTCACTTGGGCGGAGTTCTGCCGCAGCTTCAGGAAGGCGCAGGTGCCAGATGGGGTCGTGGCACAAAAGAAGAGGGAATTCCGAGCACTCCACCAGGGCAACAGGACAGTGACGGAGTATCTCCATGAGTTCAATCGCCTTGCGCGATATGCCCCGGAGGATGTTCGTACTGACGCCGAGAAGCAGGAGAAATTCCTCGCAGGCCTAGACGATGAACTAACCAACCAGTTGATATCTGGAGATTACGCCGACTTTGAGAGGCTGGTTGACAAGGCAATTCGTCAGGAGGATCAGCGCAATAAAATGGATAGAAAGAGGAAGGCGGCGCAGTTCCGGTCCAATCAAGGGAGCCACCAGCGTCCGCGCTTCACTCCCGGGCAGCAGGGTGGACCTACCACCCTGATCGTCCGCCAACACCGCCCTTTCAATGCCAGCAACTTCCATCAGGGCGCCAGTGGCAGCCAGAACTACCATGGCAGTCAGTCCAACCGCAGTGCAGCTCCACGCCCACCAATGGCACCAGCACAGTCAGCTCCATCCGCGCAAGCCAAGAAGGAGGTTGGGACGAAGCCAGGGTCCTGCTTCAACTGTGGCGAGCTTGGCCATTTCGCTGACAAATGTCCGAAGCCTAGGCGTGCCGGGCCAAGGTTTGTCCAGGCCCATGTTAACCACGTGTCTGCAGAGGAGGCACAAGCAGCACCAGAGGTCGTACTGGGTACGTTTCCTGTTAACTCAATCCCTGCAACAGTACTTTTTGATTCTGGTGCAACGCATTCATTCATTTCAAAGAAGTTTGTCGGGATGCATGGGTTAATAAGAGAGGAACTTAGCACACCAATGCGGGTTCATACCCCAGGGAATAGCTCCACTTCGGTACAATTCAGCCCTTCCCTAACAATAGAAATCCAAAGAACCCCATTTCTAGCCAACCTCATTCTTCTGGAATCCAAGGACCTAGATGTCATTCTTGGGATGGATTGGCTGACCAAGTTCAAGGGAGTCATTGATTGTGCGAATCGCACAGTCACCTTGACCAACGAGAAGGGAGAAACAGTAGCGTACAAATCACGAGTCTCACCAAGGCAAGAGGTCTCTTTGAATCAGACTGAGGTGGAAACCCCAGTGGTCACCGAGGAGAAGAATTCAAGGAAATTGGAAGAGATCCCCATAGTTTGCGAGTACCCAGAAGTATTTCCCGAAGACCTCACTACCATGCCACCTAAGAGAGAGATTGAATTCCGGATTGATTTGGCACCGGGAACCGCTCCAATTTACAAGAGACCGTACCGAATGGCAGCCAACGAGCTAGCAGAGGTCAAGAAGCAGGTTGATGAGCAGCTGCAGAAAGGGTACATTCGACCAAGTACTTCACCTTGGGGTGCCCCGGTCATTTTTGTGGAGAAAAAGGATAAGACGAAGAGGATGTGCGTTGATTATCGCGCACTCAACGAGGTCACAATCAAGAACAAATATCCTTTGCCGCGGATTGATGATTTGTTTGACCAGCTGAAAGGAGCCAGGGTATTTTCCAAGATAGACCTGCGATCAGGCTATCACCAGTTGAGAATTCGGGAAGAAGATATTCCCAAGACAGCCTTCACCACTCGGTATGGGTTGTATGAGTGCACGGTTATGTCTTTTGGACTCACCAATGCACCCGCATTCTTCATGAACCTGATGAACAAAGTGTTCATGGAATTTCTGGACAAGTTTGTTGTGGTATTCATCGACGACATACTTATCTATTCAAAATCCGAAGAAGAACATGAGCAACATCTCCGTTTGGTACTCGAGAAGTTGCAAGAGCACCAGCTCTATGCCAAGTTCAGCAAGTGTGACTTTTGGTTATCAGAGGTCAAATTCTTGGGCCACGTCATTACAGCTCAGGGTGTGGCAGTTGACCCATCGAACGTGGAGTCAGTTACCAAATGGACCCCGCCGAAGACCGTGTCGCAGATTCGAAGTTTTCTAGGACTGGCAGGTTATTACCGCCGATTCATCGAAAACTTCTCCAGGATCGCCCGACCCATGACTCAGTTGCTTAAGAAAGATGAGAAATTTAAATGGACAGCTGAGTGCGATAAGAGTTTTGAGGAGCTCAAAAAGAAATTAGTATCCGCACCAGTTTTGATTCTGCCCAACCAGATGAAAGACTTCCAAGTCTATTGCGATGCATCCCGTCACGGACTTGGATGTGTCCTAATGCAAGAGGGCAGGGTGGTTGCGTATGCCTCGCGGCAGTTGCGTCCACACGAAGGGAATTATCCAACTCATGACCTGGAATTGGCAGCAGTGGTTCATGCTTTGAAGATCTGGAGGCACTATCTGATTGGCAACCGCTGCGAAGTATATACGGACCATAAGAGTCTGAAATACATCTTCACCCAGCCGGACCTAAATCTCCGACAACGAAGATGGTTGGAACTGATCAAAGACTATGACATGAGTATTCACTACCACCCAGGTAAAGCCAATGTGGTGGCAGATGCCTTGAGCAGGAAAAGCTACTGCAATGCTTTGTGCACCGAAGGCGGGTGTAAGGAATTGCAGCATGAGCTTGAACATCTCAACTTGGGGTTGCTGGAACACGGGTACGTGGCTGCCCTAGAGGCACGGCCTACGCTCGTGGATCAAGTCAGAGCAGCTCAAATAAATGATTCTGAAATAGCAGAGCTGAAAAAGAACATGAGAGTCGGAAAAGCCCGGGATTTCCACGAAGATGAGCATGGCACAATCTGGTTGGGAGAAAGATTGTGTGTACCTGACGACAAGGAACTGAAGGATCTGATACTCACCGAGGCTCATCAGACCCAGTACTCCATCCATCCAGGCAGCACCAAAATGTATCAAGACCTCAAAGAAAAGTTTTGGTGGGTCAGCATGAGGAGAGAAATAGCTGAATTCGTCGCACTCTGCGATGTTTGCCAACGAGTGAAGGCAGAGCACCAAAGACCAGCAGGTTTACTCCAACCTCTTCAAATCCCGGAATGGAAATGGGAGGAGATTGGGATGGACTTTATAACAGGACTGCCCCGGACATCATCGGGTCATGATTCCATCTGGGTGGTCATGGATCGACTCACTAAGGTTGCTCACTTCATACCAGTACATACCACGTATACGGGCAAAAGGTTGGCGGAACTCTACCTCTCGAGAATCATGTGCCTACATGGAGTACCCAAAAAGATTGTATCTGACCGAGGGAGCCAATTCACTTCAAAGTTCTGGCAGAAATTGCAAGAGGAATTGGGAACCCGGTTGAATTTCAGCACAGCCTACCATCCGCAGACCGATGGTCAAACCGAGCGAGTTAATCAAATATTGGAGGACATGTTAAGGGCTTGTGCACTTGATTTTGGTGGAGCTTGGGATAAAAGCTTGCCATATGCGGAATTCTCATACAACAACAGCTACCAGGCCAGTCTACAGATGGCACCATTTGAAGCTTTATACGGCCGGAAGTGCCGCACACCTCTCTTCTGGGATCAGACAGGCGAGCGTCAACTGTTCGGAACGGAGGTATTAGCGGAAGCAGAAGAGAAAGTCAGAGTCATCAGGGAAAGGTTGAGGATTGCCCAGTCTCGACAGAAGAGCTACGCGGATAACCGTCGAAGGGAGCTCACTTTTGAGGCAGGGGATTACGTGTATCTTCGTGTCACTCCGCTCCGAGGAGTGCACCGTTTTCAAACCAAAGGCAAGTTGGCACCACGCTTCGTGGGACCATACAAAATCTTGGAACGAAGGGGAGAAGTTGCTTATCAGCTAGAACTTCCATCCAATATGATCGGCATCCATGACGTGTTCCACGTGTCCCAATTAAAGAAGTGCTTGAGGGTACCCGAAGAACAGGCCAACTCGGAGCACATCGATATCCAGGAGGATCTAACCTACGTGGAGAAGCCAGTTCGTATACTTGATACTAGTGAAAGAAGAACCAGAAACAAGGTCACCAGGTTTTGCCGAGTTCAGTGGAGTCATCATTCAGAAGAGGAAGCAACCTGGGAAAGGGAAGATGAGTTGAAGGCCGCCCATCCACACCTCTTCGCCAGCTCCTCCGAATCTCGGGGCCGAGATTCCGTTTAAGGGGGGTAGGTTTGTCACACCCTGAAGTTCTTTCCTGAGCCTAAATCGAAATTTTAAATGGTCTCAAGAAAATACCCGGAAAAAGCAAGAGTAAACCATAATAAATTAATGCAAATAATAATCGAATCCGGCATGTGGAATTTTTCTTGAGTTCTACATGTCGAAATTCACTAACAGGACTTTTAGTGGAATTTTCAGAGCCCTAGAAATAATTTTAACCAATTAAAATTGAGCATGCAATATTTAATTCCAGGGAAAATCCTTTTCTTTCTTTTTCTTTTTCTTTTTCCTCCTTTTTCCTCTCAATGGGCCGTCGGCCCATTTTCTTTTCCCCCCCCCCCTCTTCCCCGCTGGGCCGGCCGAAGGCCAAGGCCCAGCCCAGCCCAGCCGCGCGAGCCGGCCGCCCCCTCCTCTCTCCCGGGGTCGCCGACAGGTGGGGCCCACCTGTCGGGTCCTCCCCCAACCTCCCGCCGCCCGCGCCGGCCACCTCCCGAAACCGCCGCCGCCGCGCCCACCTCCTCCGCGTCTCCCGGGCCACGCCGCCCGCGTCGCGTCGCGCCCGCATCTCCCGCGCCCACTTTCCCCCTCTCTCCCGCTCGCCCGCGCCCCGAGATGGCCGGGATTCGGTTTTCGAAATCCCGCCTCTCTCTCCTCCCCGCTCCCCCACGTCGCCGGCGATTCGCCGCCTTTCTCGGCCACGTCCGGCCCCCTCTCGCTCTATTTAAGCGTTGCCGTCGCCCTCCCTCTCTTTTTCCTCATTTCGCCGATCTCCCTCGTGCTCCCTATCGCTCCCGCGCCGTGCCTTCTCCCGCCGCTGCTTCTCCCGCCGCTCCGGCCGCCGCTAGCCACCACTAGGTTCGCCGCCGCACCGCGCCGTCGACGCCGTCGCGTTCGCCGTCGTGTGGGCCGCCCCGTCCACCCCTCCTCCGTCGGGTTCCGTCGCCGTGCCCCCTCCGCACCGTGCGTCGGTGAGCACCGCCATGGCCGCCGCCTTCGGCCGGTGCCCTCGCTCTCCTCCGGATCCCTCTCCCTCTCTAACCCCTCTCTCTTTGTTCGATAGGTGGCCCTGAAGCTCATCCCGTCGCTGTTGCCTCGCTCCGTCGCTCGCCGCCGCCGATCGCCGTCGGTGAGGCCTCCCCCTCCCCTTCCTCCCTCTTTCTCCCGCGCCGCTTAGCCGCCGCGCCGCCGCTTAGCCGCTCGCGCCGCCCGCGCCCGCGCCCGCGCCGCCGCCGCCGGCCGGTCGCCGCCGTCGGCCTGTGCGCCGTCCGCCGCCGCCGCTCGCGCCGCCTTCTGCCGCCGCCGTGGTCGGGTGCGCCGCCGCCGCGCCCCTCGGCCGCTCGGCCGGCTTTGTGCCGGGTCGAGCCGAGCTCGGCTGCCTCCGCGCCGTCCGATCGGCCCGAGGGCGATCCGGGCCGTCGGTCCTGTGGACCGGCGGTGGACCATCCGCGTGGTCCCGGTCCACGGTGGACCGCCCCCCCCCCCTTTTGAGTCGCTGCCGAGTGGGGCCCGCGTGCCGGCGCCCTTCTCTCTCTCCCGAGCCGCTGACCGGTGGGCCCCGCGTGTCGGCGCCCCCCCCCTTGCTGACGTCAGCCCTGGGAATTATTGCGCAATAAATGATTTAAGGATTTTTGTTATAGTAATAAACACAGTGAATCTTCTAAAATTCATATCTAATTCATCCGAGCTCCGTTTAAGCCCATTCAAGTCTCAGTAAATCAAGAAAAATGTGTAGAATCCATTAAAAATGGTTTTGTTCCCTGTTTCAGTAGCCTTATAGCCTGTTTGCAATGTTTGCTTTGTATGTCGCTAGATTCCGGTTCCTCCGACGCTCCGGTGTACTTCGAAATAGTCGCCGAGGTTCCTCCAGCAGCAGAGCAAGGCAAGTCATGCTTGTCACTTGAATATGTTGATCCTATATTGCAAATGCTCTATTGTTTTTCTTCAAATATTGCATTGTTTTATAATATTACTAAGGGATGTTTACCTATTATCATAGCCATGCTATTGTTGAACCATGTCTCCTTGTCAGCTTGGGGTTATAACATGATTAGAGTTTGGACTAGGAATTGCTTAGCCAAGCTTAGTTCAACTAGTTCACAATGGGGAAGATCTCATTAATGTTTAGACTGTTGGTTCTAATGGTTTTGTTGGATTAGTGACACCGTTTTGGTGTTGGTTAATCAAAATAAATCACATGGTGGGCTGTGGGTGCATGGTTTTGCTGGTCGCGCCCATGGCAGTTAAGGACCGGTTCACGGGATGCCCTGGAAGAACTTATCGTACCTACCACAAGCCAGCGTGGGCAACGGCTGGGCTTGTAGTGTAGCTTTCCTCTAGCTGACGCATCCAGGCAAGGGTGGGCGTGATGGAGCGGGGCGGGCCCTGCGACGGCCTCTGTCGCTTCCGGATTCACCTAGGCACGAGAGGGGACTGCCCGTTGCCCGCTGGGGACGGGGGTGAAACCTGAGGTGTGGTGTGCTTGGTTAGAGGGGGTTATGCGAAGGGTCCTGTCACGGCCTCTTTCCGGTATGTCGTGGTGGCATGTCGGCACACGGTAACGTGTCGTGGGGCTGTGTCTTGTGGGTACAGTTGTACACCTCTGATCAGAGTAAAACTATTCGAATAGCCGTGCCCGCGGTTATGGGCGGTCAACCAGATTCACCGTGATTAGTTTCACCCTAGTTCAGTCTAGTGAAATTGGATAGTCTAGGTGGATGGTTGGGCCTGTCGCAACGTGGGTTAGCGTTGGGCAGTGGATAGTTAATATTAATTAATTATTACAGCTGTTTAAATCTTTCAACTTCTGTTTATAAATGCTTGCTTTATGCAAATGAATCCACTTTAGCTCTTCTTTGATGATTCCCTGCATCATGCCTCTATTCCGGCATGACTTGCTGAGTACAGTGGGTAGTACTCATTCTTGCTCTATTTCCCCCCCAGAGTGCGAGTATGCGTCCGATGGTGGTTTCTCCGAGGAGTAGGCTTCGTCCGTGCCGTCGGGGATGCCTGTGGAGTGGTGTTTCCGCTACAGTTCAAGTCAAGGCCTAGCTTCTTTTATCTTTCGTTTTTCCGCTGCATTTATGTAAGACTTTTATGATGTTTGTAAGACGTGGATCTGAATGTCAACATTGTCGATTGTGTACCCCGGCTGGTCCTGGACGGGGATTTTAGTGCACATTCTGCTTGGAATTCTATTCGGGAATTTCTGGGCGTGACAGGCGGCAAGCACGAGATCAATGAAGACGGCAGCGCTAGAGAGGACACAACATGCTAGGTTAGATGGGAGATAATTGACGTTGGGTTAACCAATTCAATTGAGAGGGAAAACGGATTACCGGCGATGCGAGGGCGACGACGGCGGCACAGCAACTAAGGCGGCGACGGCAGCTAGCTAGGGCGGCACGACAGCTAGGGGAGGAAGAGAAAGAAAATAGGGGGGAAACACTTAAATAGGGGAGGACTAGGTTAGGAAAGGAGGAGTCCTAGAGGGAGTAGGACTAGAGGAGGTTAGGGAGTTTGACTCAAATGGGGAGAGGGGGAGGGCGCGCGTGCGGGGAGGAGAGGGGGAGGCGCGGCCAGCTGGAGAGGGGGAGGGAAAAGGAAACTAGGGGGAAACTAGGACTTTCCCAAAAAGGAAAAACAATGCAGTGCCGTTTTAGGAAAAGAAAGGAAACGGTCCCGCGGACTGACACAGTTACTGTTCGTCATGCAAAACGAAACCATGGACCGAGAGGGGAGTGAATTGGGCACAGTTCATGACGAAAGGCAAAGGAAAGAAATTAACTTGACACTTTTAACTTAGCAACATTGCCTCTGGTGATCTAATATTTACTCTTTAAGTCATGTTAGTGATTTTCAGAGCAAAGAGAATTTGAAAAAAAAAATTCTCCCTGGCAATTCCGATTATTAAATGCATTGTTAACTGGGGTTTTCTCCTAGTTAACCAAAGCAAATTCTTGAAGCCAATTATTAGTGATTTGGAACCTAAGGGAAGGAAAAACTCCGGGTGTGACAGCTACAGTAGTGGGGGATAGGGGGAACCTGACATTTAGCCATGGTAGTCTCCATTACTCCTCTTGTGTCCAGTCTCTCCGGTAGCCAGCGAGCTGCATGCCCCTCTCCCCCCAAGCTCTGCCGATGGCCAGGACCCCTGGCCACACTTGATCTAAGCCTGTTGACCACTGATTGTGGTCTCCACGTCCACCGACACCACCACAGGTGCTAAACCTCTCCACCGGGATCTGCCTCTACCACCACTGACGGGAGGAGTCCTCCTTGCATAGCCTCTGGAGCGGCCGGCCTCTTTTACACAACGTTCTCCTCTATGTGACTCCACCACGCTTTCCCATCTTCTCCATCGCTGCTGCAGAATGGGACACTCCTCTTCACCGCCTACTCCACGAGGCGTCACCACCCCGACCCCCTTGTGGACTAGTCTCTACTGGGCACCTCCAGCCGGCCACGACGGCCCTAGGTGTCCATTTACTCTCTCTGTGCTATGTGGGGGAGGTGGGGATGCCTCGCCTTGTCGGCTTCTCCTGCCGAGGAGCCTAGTGAAGAAATGAATAGGGCAACGAAGGTTGAGGTCCGCCTCGTAGTTGTCCTCTCGCCTGCGTCGCTTGCAAGGGGCAAGGGAGTAGGGGAAAGAAAGGAAAAGGTGAGAGGCAGGCGGGCCCACCAATTTTTAAAATAGTTTTTGAGAAACAGTACAAACACAGGTACTCAATGGTTGAGTGGGATGCTATATGTATGTCACGTATGACTAAAACCGCTTCGGATTGAGTCAAGAGAGTAAGATTAGCAGGTATATAATTGTCGGGATGCCCCAAAACATTAGGAGCAAAAAAAAATCCAAATGGAAAAAAAGATAGCAGAAGCGTTGGGTCAGAAGTTTGCTCTAGAAAAATTCGGAACAAAACGTGCCTTCTTCTTCTTCTTCATGTTGAACGGATTTTGGCGGGGCAAAGCTTCTACGACAGCTTCCCCTTATTTCCATTGTCGGCCTTCCCCAGCTCCCCTCCGTTGACCTAAGCCCCTGTGCAGTGGCTCGGCTCCCGTACGTGAGCAACCTCATAATTTATCTGTTTTGCAGAATTATTTGGGGTGTGAAATAGTAATTTGAACAGTCGTAATAGTTCATGTATGTAATTTGACTTTTTCATATTCAAACTTGCCATATATCAAGTTTAAATTCAAGTTCCCTAGTTGTCTAGCATGCAGAAAGTAGATATTATAAACCACAAATCTCGGACTGGCTAGAGAGTCTGGTGTAAATTTTCATGTGACTGTGAAATCACCACATACCATTATCCACATTTTGGGAGAAATTATTTAATGGCTGGGGTGAGTTTAGAGTGGATACATTTGCACAAATTTTATTCTCGTACTCTTAGAGCACGTACAATAATAGACTATAAGACAGTTATAAATATATTTTAAAAAGATAAAAAAAGGAGAGATAAGAGCAGCGTGCTACAGTTTTGTAGCCAACTGCAGCACGAACTCTAAGACGAATGTGTGTATGACAGGTGGGACCATATATTGATTATGCAGTATATGTTTATAGGTAACTATTAACTATTATATAAATTAGCTATTAAGTTAGCTATATATGATTTGAAGACAGCACTTGACTATACTTTTAAACTGCTCTTATAAGTTTCGTTGCATTTGGCAGTACCATGCAAGCTACTACTCCTAGAAGATACAAAGTTGAGATCGACAACATAATAATGGTCGATGTGGACATTAATGACGGACAGCCGCAGAGGATGTTTGCTAGTGGCAGTTGGACACATATGACGCCCACATGGTGATTTTCAGAAACCATCGATAGATATATATATGCATGCTATGTACACATATACTGTACGACATATATTATCCAACCTCCACATATACTATTGTCAGCGAAGATATAATACAAAATAAAAGGAGCAATGCATGTCATACTTGATCTCTCTCCTGTTTATGCCTTGTCTCGTCTCCTTGTACTGTTGTTGTACAGGTCCCCCAACCCTACACAAGGCGAGACAAAAGAGGGCTCTGCACTAGTTTGGCCACACATTTCACGTATTGAGCTTTTTCACTTGAAGGTGAAGAAATAGATGAGTAAATTTGTTAAATACAATTAAAAAAATATTACTTCCTCCGTTTCACAATATAAGACTTTCTAGCATTACCCACATTCATTTAGATGTTAATGAATCTAAACACATACATATGTTTAGATTCATTAATATTTATATGTATGTGAGCAATGCTAAAAAGTCTTACATTGTGAAATGGAGGAAGTATTTAGGAAATACTAGTGTAAGTGGCCTATCAAGTAAAGTGACTTTGCAAATGTGAAAAATCCTAGCAAATACCAGTACAGCCATTGATGCTTCGTTGTTTTCAAACAATTACTCCTCCTGTCTCTACTATATCAAACAAGTAATAGTAGTCTCCTCCCGTCTCTACTTTTTTTAACTTTGTAAATGTGAAAAATCCTAGCAAATACCAGTACAGTCATTGATGTATCAAACAACGAAGCATCAATGGCTGTACTGGTATTTGACTTGTAATTAAAAAAAGTTAAAAGACTACTATATCATTCATTAATATAGAGATAAAAACAATCAAGTAGGGAGAGAACGAGAAATGGGAGCGAATGCAAGTATTAGTAGTAGTAATATAATATGAAATAGATCTAATAATTTCTACTTAGAATGTATTTTTTGAGAGACAAAATTTTTAACTAAAACTATATTATTTTAGAGAGATTGTCTGTGTGAGAGATAGAGACTAGAGAGAGAGTAGTTAATTTCTATCAAATCCTTTCACGGGCCGTTTGGTTGGGGGGAGTTTTTAGGAGGGATTGGGAGTTTAGTGGGATGAGGCTATTAACTATTTTGTTTGGTTGGGAGATATTAGAATTTGGTGTGATGAGGATGGGGAATTGAGAAAGGAACTCCCCTCTTTTTTAATACCTGGTATAGGGTGGTAATTGGGAGGCAATTCCTCCTTTACTCTCTAAACAAATCTCAACCATCCATTTTTATTAATGACCTAATCTCCAATTAAACTCCCTATTAATTTCCACCACCTCTACCAAACAATACTGGGATTAAAAATTAAATTTCATTCTTAATCCCACCATTAATTTTCTCGTGTAAACTTCCAATCCCGTTGAGTTAAAAAAAAAGCCGTTACTTAAATAAGTGGGGGACGAATATCGGTCCAAACAAGACGCGAGGTTAACTCTGGGACTGAACTAATTTGCATGCCCTTCGAATATATAAACTAATTTTGTTGTAGTTTAGTCATACATGTGGCTCTTTTGGATGCTTACTAATTAGTTTGGGCGTGCTGATTGCAGTACTATAATGAACTGAGTATTTATACATGAGAGATGGATCCAGCGAAGGGTCCAAAACATATTCTTTTTGAGAGGAGAAAGGTCCAAACTGAGCTCACGTGCATGCACGTATGTCCGGTCCGGTTCCGGCGAGCGAGAACGTCTTCCCCAGGAAAGCCAGACGATGTAACAAGTCGGGTTCTCGTTCTCGGTCGGTAAACTATCACTGTCTCTTCCGGTTTTACTTAGGCCCTGATTAGTTTTCAAAACAAGAACTTTTCACCTATCACATTAAATATCTGGACACATACATACAGTATAAAATATGAAAAAAAAAAACCAATTACACAGTTTATATGTAAATCGCGAGACGAATCTTTTAAGCCTAATTGCACCATGATTCGACAATATGGTGCTACAGTAAATATTTGCTAATGACAGATTAATTAGGGTTAATAAATTTGTCTCGCAGTTTTCTGACGGAATCTGTAATTTGTTTTGTTATTAGACTATGTTTAATACTTCAAATGTGTGTTTGTATATCAGATGTGATAACCAAACCTAAAATTTTCCCAACTAAACAAGGCCTTATTTTATTTCCCTAGAGCTAGCCCTATCCTATATATATCTATACAAATCATTCCCATTAAGCTGTGGTCGAGCCACGTCATCATTTAGTTATCAGCCGTTGGATTACATCTGGATGATCCTCATTGCGCGCGTCTCCCTAGCGCCCGCGGTACTCCGGCCCCGCCTCCCTGTGCCTGCGACCTAGCGCCACTGGCCGCAGCTTCACCTCCCAGGCTCCCACAGCGCGTCCCTGGTGTAAAATGCGGAGTCACGCTTCTACGCCACAGGTGGACCCCCGCATCGCCTCCCGCAGCCGCCACTTCCCCTGCTCTCCGCGATGTCGCACCCTGCGCCGCAGCTGCCTTCCCGCACCCCCAGCACCTGCCTCCGAACCTCTTCGCCTCCTAGGCGTGTGTATGAAGAAAAGAAAGCGTCGGTGGGCGCACAGAGCAAGAAACTGAATTAAACTGCCCGAAGAAATTAGTCCCGTATATTCATCTTCAATTTTTCATGTTTTCAAACAGTTGCTTGCATTACTCCGGCCTTCACTAGAACGGATACCCTCATCTCAATCGGGCGGTAAGCCCCATCTCAATCGGGCACAGCGTCCGTTACAGGCTAGAAGTCACTGATGTGAAGAGTTATCTCAATCGGACAAACGGCCGTCACGAATGAATATATCTCAATCGGGCCCTAAATAAAGCCCGTCACCGATAGCTTTGACCCAGACGACCAGTCAAACTATAGCCCGTCACAGATGACCTATCTCTATCGGGCCACAACTAGTGCCCGTCACAGATGACTACTAACCTTTATCGGGCCTAAAGTAGAGCCCGTCACAGATGATACTCATCTCAATCGGGCCTAAACTATAGCCCGTCACAGATGTCTGATGACCTCAATCGGGCCTAAAATAGAGCCCGTCACAGATAACTGCTGACCTCAATCGGACCTAAACTAGAGCCCGTCACAGATGACTAGTGACGTCAATCGGGCCTAAGCTAGAGCCCGTCACAGATGATCTCATCTCAATCGGGCATTTAGTTATGGCCCGTCACAGATGACTATAATCCACAAAAAAATAAATTTTGTTTTTTGGCTAGCCTCAGGCCTTTGCTAGCCATGCCCGCTGCAAAAATGACAGAAACAAACACAGATATCCAATATCCCCAGCTCCCTAGCATCACCCATTCATACATATGCATTCACATACACAGACATCAACATATTTCACACAACCACACATTCACAGCCATCTCATATTTCACATCCATTCAAATATTTATCATATTTCACCTGCAAAACCGAGTTAATTGGATCAAATATTTATTTAGCAAGTCTTAACATAAACATATGAAATATATACATAAATATAAACATCACAGTTACATCATCACAGTTGCATAATAAGTGTTCATCATTGCCTAAACATAGAAGTTCAACATTGTTCATCATTTTAGATTAAGCCTAAACATTCCTTTGGGGTTAATTATTTCGCGGAGGATGAAGCTGGCTATCTCCTCGCGAACCTCCTCAAAGCTGGTAGGCAGAGACTTGGTTATTGTGCCCTACATTGTCATAATTCTAGATTAGTTGATCGATCATATATAAGTACTAAAATGTAGTTAGTCTATCACAATTGAGACCACCGACCTCAAACTCAGCCAAAGTCTTCACCTTTTCTCTATACAGAAGGCGCATGTTGTGGCACACATGGAATCCTCACTGGTCACCTATTTGTTGCTTCACCGGGAAGTCTTTTTTGTGGATGAGGGTGTCATGTCCTGTCTTCCTAAGGCCTCCTCTTTGCACGTATTGGGCCCACGCTTCATCTATCGCTAGTTGAATTGGGGTCCAATCATATGCGTTCTTATCAATTCTGGAGTTCAGGTAGTGACATGTACTCCATTTAGGTGTTATGACCAGAAGGATCCAATGGGCACTGCGGCATTAATATAGTGAAAGTTAATTAAGTACTCAAGGAATGTGTCATGCTGTTGTGTATATTTAGTTAACACACTTACTATTGATTATAGGCACACATAATGTACTCCTTGTCTCGGCGGGACCACAAGGTGTCGTAGATGCAGTTGACCATTCCTTGACGGTCATTCTGGAGATTTGTGACAGTGACCACTTGTGGATCAAGGAAGGCAACTTCCGGTGCATTCTTCTGACACCATTGCCAACTTAACCTACACATAGGATCAACGATCTTGTAAGCAAGTTAAACCGATTGTTATTACCAGAATGAGTTGGGCGACAGTACTTACAAGGAGTAGCACTTAAGGAGGCTTGTGTCCACCGCTCGGAGCCTGTAGAGGTCGAAAAGATCCTTGAACTCGACCACGATATAATTTGTTGGACCAAGGAATGGCTTTCCATCGTGCTCTCCAAGGATATCGGTAGCTTTACTTGGCTTCCTGGCGTTAGATTTCTCCATGTAGTATAAGTGAAGGTCCTTCCAAGCGGTGCCCATTGCGGCAAGCACGTCATCTGCAACCAATGGCATGCCTAGTTGGAACTCCTGTGGAGCGACATATTTCTTCTTGACCTCTTTGCCCTTAGTCTCTTCATGGCCCTTACCCAGATCTAGCTTTCTTGGAGCTAGAAGCGAGGCCTGCACCTTTCCTCCCCTTCCTCTCCCCTTTGCTTCGGGTTTATCGAGAGTAATTCTCTGAGGGGAAGAGTGTGCCTTCCTGCTCTTCTTCATCGGTGGGGGTTCATGAATCGCCTTGCTGTCGGCCTCCGTTCGGTCCTCCCCAAAATCCGTGTCGTACTGCAACTGCACATCGTAAGATTGTGCATGACGATCTTGAGCGGGAGGGGCTGAAGGAGCAGAGACGGGTCTCTTTGGTGGACGACCGCCTGGTGCAGTGGTTGGCCTCGCTGTAACCCTGATCTCAATGAGGTCCTTGGGCCATTGGATGAAGGTACCACGGGCATTTCCTAGTGAGAGGACCTCGTCGTTCGGTGGATACTTCAGAGGGAACAGCTCGTATTTGGGCTTCACCGAGTCGACTTGAACTTTTGCACAGTCGGCCCTGAGTTGCGCTCCATGCACTCTTGTCTCTGGGGTCGGCTTGTACGCAAGTCCCTCGGCTGCTGGAACAGTGAAGGTCGGCATCACCCTAACTGTGAGGGTGCAGCTCGTTGGTTCCTGCGATAGATTAATCAATTTTCTTAGAATATTATATATCATATGGATTCGTTACGTCTTTCATGTATTGAGTAAGTTCACGGTTACCGTTATGTGGTCGACGGCGCTGTCGACTGATGTTGGATTTTCCGCCAACTCAGTTGATGCGCAACTGCTGCGTTTTTCGGTGGGACTTCCTAACTCTCTATGCGCAGCAGCAGCAGCGGCCTGGGGGATCTGTTGCTCTTCTCGGATCTCTTACCTAATCTTGGCCCTCATCAACTCGAGCTTTTCGTCGAATTCAGATGTCAGCTCAGCTCGTATCGACGCCCGGATCTTGGCTTCAAGGCGTGCATCTTTCTCCGCCTTGTTGGAAGTCCGCTTCTTGTACTGCCACGCGTAGTCTGGAAATCCATACTTCCAGGGAACAGAAGACCCAACGCCCCGTGTCCGTCCACGGTGTTCCTTGTTGCCCAACGCTTTCGTGAGGAGGTCGTCCTCGCGTCTTTGAGAGCAGGCCTCTTGCGAGGCTTGTTGCTCGGCAACCAACTCCTTCTGCATTACAATTTAGTGGGGTCAAATAAACTGCACGATGGGAAACAATGCGAACATCTAGTTTGACTAGACACTTACTATAGCTTCGTATACTCGTTGATCTTCTGCATTTGGCATGAAGATTGTGCCATCATCATTCTTCTGGTACCTAGCCCTGGCCCAGTTCCTAGCCCGAGGGTGTGGGATATCGCCAAACACGAGCGGTGTGCATGATTCCTCCGCTTCTTCATCCTCACGCTGCCATTTCTCTTCCTTACCGGCATAGCTCGAGGTACCAAGCCGGTGCGGATGCTGGTTCCTGGTCTGGAGCAAGCGATATGCCTCGCTTCTAGCTCTGGACTCGGGGGTCGACTTCTTCGCATAGAATTCCTCCCAAACCTGTTCCGTGATCCAAGGAAATTTCTCTCTTGGATCTGGATTTGCCGGGTTGTAGACGAACTCGCCGACTAGCTTAGTCTTGAAGTTCTTCCAAGCAGTGCCCATAACCTTGAAAGCAGCCCGTCTGAGACGGTCCTCATGCTCCGCAGGATAATCAAAGCTCTCCTTGAACGTTAGCCAAGCAATGTCCTTCTCTGCGGCCAGCACGAGCTTGATGTCATCTTGCAGAATACTGAATTTCTGCCTTCCTATGACCCCGCAGATAGACCTAAATCGGCTCAATATTTTCCTTGGAGATGTCGGCAACCCTACGGCGTCCACCGCTGTTATGCGGAACCGTTCCTTAAGGATTTTGTTCCCTATCCTAGGAGTACGTGCCCTTGAGGACCCACTAGTTGTCGTCGACATTGGTTCGCCTTGCTGAGACATCGTCTTCTTTTTTTCAAAATAACGAAAATACACAATTCAGTGCTACAATCTATTACAATGAATTGAATGTCACTTATAAATAAATGAAGCATATAAATAAACTAAATAACACGTCTCACTGTAATAGAATGAATTGAATGTCACATATAAATAAATTAAATATATCATCAAATCCTAAAATCATAAATTCACCTCATACCATCTATTCATCCACATATCATGCATCTATCACTAAATTCATTAATGCACAACATTCCATCTATTCATCAACATGTCATCAAGCATATAAATTATTCGTTCAGCACATGATATCAATCCCTAAAATCATCTATCAATAAAATCATCTATCACTAAATTCATTAATGCACCACATCTCATATAAATAAATCTAATATCACATCACATCTCCTTCTAAATTTCACTAAGTCCCAAGAATCCTAATAATCCTAATAATTCCACATATCATCAAGTCCTAAAATCATACATTCACCACATTTCATCTATTCATCCGACCATATTTCATCTATTCATCGGACCACATTTCATATATTCATCTATTCATCCACATGGGCGGTGCGATGGAGGACTAACCTGAGCACGGTGAGAATGGCCGGTGTGGCTTGGTAGCGGGCTCGGTGGAGGGCGTCGCCGGTCGGTGGAGGCGTCGGGCTCGGTGGAGGCGGCGGGGTCGGTGGAGGGCGTCGGCGGCGAAGGATGACGACGGCAGCGAAGGAGGAGTTGGCGGTGGCGACGCCGGCCTCGGTGGAGGCGGCCGTCTTGGTGGCGGCGGTGGCGGGCTCGGTGGAGGGCGGCGCCGGTCGGTGGAGACGCCGGTCGGGCAGGGCGGTGCCGGGCGGGCAGCGTCGGGCTCGGTGGGGGTCGGCGACGTGCGTCGGTGAAGACGCGGGCGGCGACGACGAGGAAGGCCGACGCCGGTCGGTGTAGAGGCTCAGAGGCGGCGGCGGTGGTGGGGGTCGTCGGTGAGGAGGCGGCGTCGGTCCGAATGGAGGGCGGCAGCCGCGGGCTCGGTGGCGACGGCAGCGGGCTTGGCGATGGAGAACGACGGCGGTGCTAGGGTTCCTCGGAGGCGGGAAACTGTAGCGGGACTTAGAAAAATTTTTGATCCGATCTGAGAGACCCTAGTTATAGTAGAGTGATGAGTCATCTCAATCGGGCTTTGCCGTAGGGCCCGTCACAGATGACTCATCGGTGACGGGTTCCATACTAATGCCCGATTGAGATGACATTCAGGCTCGTCACGGATGACTCATCTGTGACGGGCCCTAAGATAATGCCCGATAGAGATAGATTAATCTCTATCGGGCTTGAACTAAGGCCCGTCACCGATGACTATTTCTCCATTTTCCCAGATAAGTCTTTATATTTGTGAGTACAAAATGTGTAATAATTCTTTTTATTAGTCATAATACATTTTAGGATAGTAAATGATTTCAAATGGAAATATGGTCAACAACAAAGTTGTAGAGGTTATCAAGATCTACAACTTTTATTTTGGTAATTTGTCTATATAACTTTGTTTCCAACAGCTTGAAATTGATTTTGACAATATGACAAATCTAAACAGCATTTGTAAATACTAAATGATTTCAAATTGAAATATGGTCAAAAACAAAGTTGATCCTCTCATCAGGATCTACAACTTTTATTTTGGTCACTTCTTCATCCGACAAAGTGAATTGTTATACTATTCACAATAATCACATTTATCTCATCTGGTTTATAAATATCAATACAGATATGTCAATTTTGTAAACATTGGTACTTTTATTTTTGTCGGATGAAGAAGTGACCAAAATAAAAGTTGTAGATCCTGATGAGAGGATCAACCTTGTTTTTGACCATATTTCAATTTGAAATCATTTAGTATTTACAAATGCTGTTTAGATTTGTCATATTGTCAAAATCAATTTCAAGCTGTTGGAAACAAAGTTATATAGAAAAATAACACAGAACAGAACTAGTAGATCTTAAAAGGCTCTACAACTTTGTTGTTGACCATATTTCCATTTGAAATCATTTACTATCCTAAAATGTATTATGACTAATAAAATGAATTATTATACATTTTGTACTCACAAATATAAAGACTTATCTGGGAAAATGGAGAAATAGTCATCGGTGACGGGCCTTAGTTCAAGCCCGATAGAGATTAATCTATCTCTATCGGGCATTATCTTAGGACCCGTCACAGATGAGTCATCCGTGGCGGGCCTGAATGTTATCTCAAATGGGCATTAGTATGGAGCTCGTCACCGATGACTCATCTGTGTCGGGCCCTACGGCAAAGCCCGATTGAGATAGATTAATCTCTATCGGCCGTAAACTAAGGCCCGTCACCGATGACTCATTTTCCATCTTTCATTTGTTGTGAGTGCAAAATATATAGTAGCTATGTAATAATTCATTTTATTAGTCATAATACATTTTCGGATAGTAAAAAATTTCAAATGGAAATATGGCCAACAACAAAGTTGTAGAGCCTTTCAAGATCTACTAGTTTTATTTTGGTCATTTTTCTATATAATTTTTTCCCAACAGCTTGAAATTAAATTGATTTTGACAATATGACAAATCTAATTAACAGCATTTGTAAATGTTAAATGATTTCAAATTGAAATATGGTCAACAACAAAGTTGATCCTCTCATCAGGATCTACAACTTTTATTTTGGTCATTTGTAATAAAACAAAATTAGCCATATTAATGACTACACATATCAAGTCTTTGCAATAAAATAAAATACTTCATTCATTACAATAGATAAGTACAAATGCATTAGTCACAAGGTTATGCCTTCCGTATGATCTGAACGAGCATATGCCACAGGCTCTTGGAGATCATCGTCAAGGTCAATGTGAGGTCTTACATGAAGATTATGGTTGTATTCTTCTTCATCGACGACGTTGTCAACTCCTACAATTCGGCGCTTTCCATCCCTCACGATGTGCATCTTCTTGTTTGAAGGGTCTTTTATGTAGAATATCTGCTCGACCTGTTTCGCAAGTACAAATGGTTCATCGGCGTATCCCACCTTAGATAGATCTATTAAAGTGAAACCTTCCTTATCGGCTTTGACACCAGTGCGTAGATTCACCCAACGGCAGCGGAACAAAGGAACCTTGAACTTGACGTAGTTTAGCTCCCAGATCTCCTCAATGCGGCCGTAGTATGTGTCTGACCCAACTTGATCCTGGAATGCATCTATACGGACGCCGCTGTTTTGCACTGTGCTTTTGTCATCTTGTTTGACGGTGTAAAATGTGTATCCATTTATATCGTATCCTTGCCATGTGTCTACGGTCCAAGACGGTCCCATACCCAACAACTGTACTGTCTCATTTGGGACATCCGTGGACATTGTCACACGATTCTTGAACCATTCATTGAACCGAGAATTATGTTCTCTGTTAATCCATGCATCAGATCGCCCCAAGTTCTCATCTCGGATTTTCGCTAAGTGCTCCTCAAAGTATGGGCCAACTTCTGCCATATGTTGGAGCACAGCGTAATGAGCCTGCGCGTACGACACTTGATCGGGCCTAATTCTTTTCCTTCCGATTGTGCCAACACCTGACAACCTTCCCTCGTGACGAGACGCTGGAACTCCGATAGGATCGGCATCGGGCATGTAATTGACACAGAACTCAATAGCCTCCTCGGTCGTGTAAACTTCAATGATGCTCCCCTCGGGTTTAGCTCTGTTACGAACGTACGACTTCAGAACTCCCATGTACCTTTCAACCGGCCACATTTCCCTTAGAAAAGCCAGGCCACATAGTTTTGTTTGCTTCACCAGATGAACAGGGAGATGAACCATTATATCAAAGAAAGACAGTGGGAAAAACATCTCCAGGTGACAGAGGGTATTCACAATATCGGTCTGCAGCCCATCTAGATCTTCTGGATCTATAACCTTTTGTCCAATTGCATTGAAGAAGGCGCACAGACGTTGGATCGTGTGACGCACTTTCGGTGGTAGAATGCCTCTGATAGCAACTGGCAAGATTTGTGTGATTAGCATGTGGCAATCGTGAGACTTCATTCCAACAAGTTTTAGATCGTCCAATTTAACATACTTACTTATCCTCGCTGAATAGCCCGATGGAACTTTAATATCCTTCAAGCATGATAACATTGCGATCTTCTCATCCTTCGACAGTGTGTGGCAGGCTGGAGGGAGGTAGACTTTACCTGTCTCTGCATCTCGTATGGGCTGGAGTTCACTGCGAATATTCATGTCCTGTAGATCAAGGCGCGCGTTCAACCCGTCCTTTGTCTTCCCGGGAATATTCAGCACCAGGCCAACCAAACTCTCACACACATTCTTTTCTACATGCATGAGATCAATGCAATGACGGACATCAAGATCTTTCCAGTAAGGTAGCCGCCAAAATATGGATTTTTTCTTCCACATACCCTTCTCCTTTGTCTTGCTACGTTTTCTTTTCTTCCCAAACTCATTCCTTATGTCGTTGACCATATTGTGGACCTCATCTCCAGACAAATCTTTGGGAGCAGGCTGAAGTTCTCTCTTACCATTAAAAATTTTCTTCTTTCTTCTAAATGCGTGACGTAGCGGGAGCCACCTCCGGTGACCCATGTATACCATCTTTCGTGATTTCTTCAGCCACCGGCTTCGTGTATGTTCCTTGCAATCGGAGCATGCCTTCTTTCCTTTTATAGTTTGTCCGGAAAGATTACCGAGTGCAGGGTAGTCATTAATGGTGCAGAACAATAGAACTCTTAGCTTGAAGTTCTCTTGACCATATGCATCCCAAGTTTCCACACCTTCTTTCCAAAGAATCTCTAGATCGTCGATAACAGGCTCCAGGAATACATCGATATCATTGCCGGGTTGCCTTAGACCTTGGATTAACAAGCACAACATAATATATTTCCGTTTAAAGCATAACCATGGCGGGAGGTTATAGTTTGCAATAAGAACTAGCCAAGTGCTGTGAGTACTACTCATGTCACCGAAAGGATTCATGCCATCCGTATAAAGACATATCCTCATGTTTCTAGGGTCGGCAGCAAAGTCTTTGTGTTTTCGATCTATATTCCTCCATTCAATCGAATCCGCTGGGTGTCTAAGCATACCATCATTCCTTCTTTCCGTGGCGTGCCAACGTACTAACTTCGCTTCGTTCGGGTTGGCAAAGATTCTCTTGAAACGATCAATGATAGGTAGATACCACACAACCTTTGCCGGACCACCCCTCTTTGACTTATTTCCTTCGTCAGCACTTTTCTTTCGCTTGTATCGAGAAGCCTTGCAGACAGGACAAGCATCCAAGTCCGCATATTGCTTGTGGTACAATATGCAGTCGTTGGGACAAGCGTGAATTCTACGAACCTCTAACCCCAGTGGACACAGAACCTGCTTTGCTTCGTATGTCGTCTCGGGCAATGTGTTCTCAACAGGAAGCATAGCCTTCAAAATTCCTAAAAGATCTGTGAAACTCTTGTCTGTCCATCCATTACTTGCCTTCAGCTTCATTAGGTCCAAGGTAACTGACAACTTAGTGTGTTTTGCTTTGCATCCAGCGTACAAAGGCGTCTCGGAATCACTTACCAACCTGCTGAATTTCATTCCATCTCTCTCATTCTGGGCTGGGTCCTCAACGTCACGTAACATGTCTTGCAGCAGATCGTGATCCACATCAACCATTTCACCGCCCAATGGAGAAGGTATAAACATGTCATGCTCATTTTCATCTTCCTGATTATGCGCACCACTTCTGTCTGCTGCTGCTACACTTCCTGATTCTTGCTCTCCATGCTTCACCCAACATGCATAGCCCTCCATAAATCCTCGTTGTATCAGATGACCGTGTACGTCCTCTCCGCTATCAAACATATTCTCGTTCTTGCAATCTGCACATGGACAACATATGTAATCACTGTTTCTTCTTATCCGATCCTCCTCCGTGGCGTTCATAAAATGTATTACGCCCTTTCGGTACTCCGTAGAATGACGTTTCAAATTTTTGGTATACATCCAACTTCGATCAATTGCTACAAAATAAAAAAAACAAATTAGAGGCACATATTATAAGATCAGTATTGCAAAAGTAAGACGTGATGAAATTGCTCAATTAATGATTTCTATTACTCACTTGATTGATCCATTTTGATCACTTTTGGGAATTTAGTTTCTGTTTTCCTTGGAAAAAGGACAAAAAATCGCCACCTACAACCTCCCACCAAAATAGTGAACAGTGGGATACAGTTACAGTAGGTGGTGGGGGGTATTTATACTGTGCAACAAATATCTGTAACGGCCCTAAAACAATCAACCGTGACGGGCATACAAGTAATCTCTATCGGGCCTTAATAAAAGGCCGTCAAAAAAGAGTGTCATCTGTGACGGGCAATAAACTATCTCAATCGAGCCTCTAGTTGGAGCCCGTCACAGATAACCCTCATCTGTGATGGGCTTCTTTTAGGGCCCGATTGAGATATGGAACCCTCATCTCAATCGGGCCTCAACTATAGCCCGTCACAGATAAGTGTCATCCGTGACGGGCTTTAGTTTTACGCCGATATACCATGGCTGTGCGACCATATCTCAATCGGGCGAAACTCCGGCCCGATTGAGATTACTTCCTTGTGACGGCCCGCAAATTCCAGTCTTGTTATGAGCCGTCATAGATGGAAGGATCTGTACTAGTGCTTTCGTTCCCATCTTATTTATGTATGATGGTATACACAGCAGCTGGATCGATCTGCTCAGCCAACAAGCAGGTGCAGCTTCTCCTCCATACAAGAACGTCCCTGGATCAATCTGCTCGGCCAGCAAGAAGCTTCTCCTCCATACACAGGTCCTGGATTGATCTGCTCGGCCAACAAAGGGGTTGTTCCACTTCCACTGCTTGCTGATCTGAGATGTTCCAGTGTAAGTTCTTTAACACCTCAGCTAAATCTTTTTATAATACATCTTGATTGATGCTAATTGAGTAGTCACACTAATTTCTTCGATTCAATTATCAATTTTCAACCGATTTTAGTATCCCATATCAGTCCCTTTCTATTTTCCATGTACAACAGTATTTGCACTAAATCACTACAAATAATTCTTATCACTAAGCAACATTTAGTGAATCAATGATTTTATATGCAGCTCATTTTGTAAACATGATTTATCTTGCGGACTTGAGGTACTAAATGATAAGATAAAAAATAATTGCAGATAATTCCCAATTTATCAAAAGTATGGTGACCCTTAGTCAACTCTATGAGAATACACAGCAGGCAACTATATGATTCAGTGAAGCAATGACCTAGATGGAGATTTTTTTTTATCATATATGCAACACGGTGCTCTCATATAGAGTTCTTTTTGTGTGATTCTTCAGGCTCTGGCAATTCTTTCTACAACCATCAATGATGCAAGTACCAGCTACACTTTGTATGGGCCCTGTCTCCTTTTATTTTCTTAACCAAATATTACCTGACTGACCTGAGTTTACAATTTAAGAAATATAACAGTATGATCTCAAAATTCTTAAATTAACTTAAATAAGTTGTTTTTTATGACCTCAAGCTTCTACTGATTCATCTATCATGTTTATCTTCCTCGTGTGTTGAGAAAGGACATAATTAATCAACTATTCATGAATCACATTTCCTCATATAGGTAGCATCAGGTCAGCCACTCAATTTGCATAACGTTAGTCCTGAATCGTGTCTCCTGTTTATATTTTGATATGATAATAATCTCCAAACTTCCATCAATAATAAACATGAAAGATAAGGACTGTATCGAGTATTTTCAGTATTGTTCTTCTCCTTGCCCCATAGATTTGGAAGTTAGCTTTTGATCAAATATAAACTGAGTTTCGGAATAGCAAGCTACAGTAGTTGAGAAAAAAATACATAAAAAACCATTCAACTCTTGCCTCTGCAACAGGTAACAAGCTTGCTCTTTGCCACTAACCTTACCATATTTTTTTTTAGAACTATCCTATTTTGTTGAACGTGCTTAAATATGATCCTATTTTCTGTCAAAAACTATCATGGTGTTTTACATGAGGTCTCAAACTCTCAATGCACTCAAAGTGAAGCATTGCTATTATTATATTCCTTGCAAAAGTTGCTACAGTATCATCCAGAATTTTAGACTGCAGTATCTATTGTCTCTGTTTCCCTTCTTTTTCTTACTATTTTTTTTATCACATAAAGTGTACTTGAATTTTTAAATTTTATTTTAATACAAATATTCCGCAGCAACGCGCGGGGTATCATCTAGTTTACATTAAGTTGCACGACACTAATATACTCTTTCCATTTTAATATATAAACCGTTGATTTTCTTTATATGTTAGACTATTTATCTGTAATTACCATGTATTTTGTTATGACTTGATTAAAGCAACTTATATTTTATATATTTATATTAAAATTTAAATAAGATAAATGATCAAACATACGTATCTCGAAAAATCAATATATGGTATATATTAAACATGAATTGTATTAACAATAATAATTAATTTTATATACTCACGGCTGTATGTCGAATTAAAGGTGAGTTGCTACGATTTCATAAACTCTTTTAAAAATGGTAAAGTCCAGTTGAAGTAATATCCCCACACCAATTATGTACTACCTCTGTATTATATTTCTACCATTCAAATTTTATCAAAAAAATATATTTGTAATATGGTGGAACCCATCCAATTAGTTAGATGGAGATATACTACTGCCCTTTCATCTTTCCATCCCTATCTGTCTCAACATTCCTTTTATTTTACGCATGTAGAGCTATTGTGGTCATTTATATGTATTGCTAATATATCTAAAATTTCCTAGAAATGCAATTATTTTGAGATGGTTGTAGTTCTCCCTCCTTCCTAAATTGATCATATCATATAATGTAATTCAAAATTTCTCAAAGTAATCATCATATAACCACATGGACATGGATTTCATCGGAATATAATTAATGCAGCACGGAAGAATGTGTGCATCCTAGGGTGTAATTGACATGTTGTTTTAATCGATATATGCATTGTGAGAAAATGTGTGCATGGTGTCTTAATTGATGCGATTTAAATTATCCTTGGTCTTGGTATATAAACATATATTAATATATGATCATTTTGGGATGATAGATGAAGTATTTTGTAGTACAAACTAAAATTATCAAGAACATGCGGGCTTCCTTCTTTTCAAGTATATATAAAAGACGTGTGCGCACACGCCACTAGCACATGCCATTTACCACACTCATACACCTTACACCCAAAGTGTGCCCCCCTAACATACTCTCAAAGAGACAGAAGCCAATCATAAAATCCTATCTTTACTAAATTCATATTAAATCCAAATTAATCACTCATAAATATAAGTATTTGTTGGTTGTTTAATAAAAGTAAGGATAATGCAAATATTTCCTTTTGACTTGGTCCAATTTTGATTTTTAAATTACTTGGCAATTCCCCTCCTAAGCAATTGAAAGCTGAAAAATGCTTGATTCCCAGCGCTAGGATCGGTGTCATAAAAATGCTTATATTATGTATAAAATTTGAGTCCAAAAAGTACTTATATCTTAAAAGGGAGCAAATAACTTTTATCATGGACCGGTATTGATAATAGAACATCTAACCGGTTTTAAGAAAAAAACAACAATTATATAACTGTCATTTTTTATTTCGATTCGACCATGATGCTAGGCTGAACCAGTTATATATAATTAGACAGCAAGCTTGCCGATAAATGCAAATTTAAAGAGTGCAACTTTTGGTCATCTTGATCCCCTCGTCACCCTTTCTTTCTTGGCTACTCCTCCACTTGATCTCTCACACTCAACCTTGAGAAGCCAACGGTGGGGAGCACTTGAGGCACATGAGGGCAGTGATTCCAGCTGGGAGCTCTGGAGGTGCGCGGAAGCCAATAGGTCCACTAGCGGGGTGCTTATGCGAGAGGGCTTGGGTCTCTAGCGGGGAGATTTGCACGAGAATGGGGTGGCAAGCGAGGAGTCTAAGGCCTTTGGATCTGTTAGATATGATCACCACCATTTGGGAACCTGCGGAAGCGCTGGAGCACCGGATCCATCATATCCCTTAAACTAGCGGTTGTGCGGGAGGGAATGATTCGGATGGCCATCGCTCGTCGTGTCTTGTCAACGCATTCCTGGGAGCTAGAAGGGCGGGTACCGATTTAACTCACCCTGCTTCTCCGCAGCTTCATGATACTTCCTCGGCATTGTCTCCACTGCTGCCACCGCTGCTTCACATAATTATTCTGGCTAGTTCTAGAGCAAATTACCTGATTTGTGCTTACTGAATGAATTCATGATTGCATTGTTTGTTTTTGCAGTTTCAAAACATATTCCATATCAGTTGTATCTCCTTTCGGTGGAAGTTTTCATGAATGTTTTATGAAGTGATAAAATTTGTTGGAATACTTTCATATCTACTGTATTGCAATGTCATGTGTAAATCAAATTATATTTAAATTTTTGGTAAGTTTGTTTCATACCATCGAAATTTCACAACCTTAGTTTAAATCATCGAAAGATTCACTGGTGTTCCTTTGTACATCTTACCCGGTGCACCTGACATCAGGTAGCATGTGTATTTCTAGTTGTTTTGTTATATTAATGACAATATTCGTTGATGATTAGAGTAGTAGTACATACATGACCCCGGTAAATTTTAAATTAGGTTCACCACTGAAAGTATTAGTATATACTTTAATACCATTATCTTTGTTTCCAACATTACTCTTTATACCATTTCCATACACATCCGTTCAGCTTTACACTTTTTTTCATTTTTTGTAGAAAAAATTCATAGTAAATGATAATGTTATCCTTCATTTCCATACCTCTAGCTATTTTCTAGGATTGCTTCACTTGGGCCCAATTCCCTACAACATGTGCATGTGCGAGTGCAAGTAGGAGTGCTCTTCAAACAATGAGGGGCACATCATGTGAGAAAATGCGATGATCTGCCCCATGAGCCCAATGACACGATGTCAACTGCTTTGCCATGGCTGTTGGTTGCAGGTCGTAGCTGACGGTTGGAATTGGGAAAGACTATTTGATAGTGGAGCTGGGAACGACGGAAATTAACTTGAAGCCAAGTCATGCCAATGGCGGTGGGATTTGGGGGTGGTGGGGTGGAGCTACTACACAATACCGTCATGAAGACCTCAACCTGGAGCCAAATAACAAACCAGCAGTAGGTGGAAGATCCGGCATGAAGGAGCTTGCCACCTCGCCCTTATGTTCAAAAGGGGAAGGAGGAATGAGAGGTCAAGTTTTTGTTGGATGGGGAGCGAGCAAGAGCTGGACTCGAATGGGATCAGTGGGAAGGATGAGAATGCAGATTATGACTCGATATGCCCATCCCAAGAGCTTGGAAGATGGGTACTTCTGTTCTAACCCAATACCAGACATTTGACACCATGAACTCCTAAATCCGAACAAATTACCCCCCCCCCCCCCCCGGTTCAATCCAGAGTAGTTTTTAGCCTATGTGGTGCACACGTGGCAATCTAGTCAACAACAAAATATTCAAAATCGGTGGACCCATCTGTCAGTGCATCTTCCATTCCTCAACTCCCCGGCTCGACCCCAGCAGGCAACAACAACGAGGGTGCTCTGTCGTTGCCATCCCTCTTTGCCAAGTTTGGTAGCCAACACAGGCTCCAACAATGTGGGACTCAGCCATAGGCCCCCCTCTTTCCCTAGATCAACCTCGGGAAGCGACTTAGGAAGAGGTGGTGGGGCAAAAGCAGCGTGGCATGATGACCCGTCCTCTTGTCGCGGAGCTGGCGGTCAGAGGTACATGGGGAGGCCAACTCAAGCTCCCATCATGGAGGCTGGTGGAGGTAGCGGCCGGTGGCCAAGCTTGAGCTCGATTCAGGAATGCAAAAGAGGTAAACCTTGAGCTCTGTTTGGGTGGTGACAGAGACTCAAGGTGTGCGACCAGCGGTGAAGGGCAGGCACCAAGCTTGGGGCTATGCAACCGGCGGTGATCCGGTGAAGGGTAGACGCAGAGGGGGAGGAGGAAGATCCTATCATTGGCGCCGCAGGCCTCCAACTTCATGATAGCCACCGCCACCTCTAGCTTGCAGGATCGCCTCCACACAGCCATAGCTTGTCATCGTCTCAACATCTCGGATGACCTGGACGAGGGCGGGTTTGCCGCCTCCTCACAGCCACAGCTTGTCATCCTGAACATCTCGGACGACCTGGACAAGGGTGGGTTTGTTGTGAGAGAGAGAGAGAGAGAGAGAGAGAGAGAGGCATAGAAATGGAGGGGAATTTGTTTGGATTTAAGAGTTTTGGGATGTCAAATATCCAATCTTGGAATTAAGGGGGTGTTAATTCGGACTATTGAAATAGTCAGGGGATGTAATTTGGACTTTCGATGGTGTTACAACCTTTTGATTTGTAAAACTTAAATCGCATACTTTGGATGGCATGGAACCAATTTTCCCTTTTTTTGTCCATATATGGATGAAAATTGCTGGAAAATAGCTTCAACCATTTCAGTAACCATATTTTTCACACAAACACTAAAGCTGGAGAGGAAAATGGTATAAAAAATATCATAAAAACGGAAACAGAATCATGTGGACAAAAACATGCATGTTGATGTCGATAGGAAACCGGTAAAACATTGAACAATGGAATCACATATTTAGCTTTGTTTAACTATATAATATAACTAAATAAATTCAAGCTTACATTTGGTAAATTATAAATTGTCACTCTTTTAGACTTGCACTCAAACTATAATGATTTGGTTGAGGAGTTGACAAGCCTCTAAACTACATATCAGATAGAAACATGAAGCATAGATATTGGGGTATTAGAAATATGTAATTACTTTATTATAAAAACATTAATTAGATCAGATAGAATGGTAATTACCTTATTATAAAAATGGTAATTGCTACAAGAATACAGTAAAATATGGAAATGGTCGGTATAACGGCAAAATTGTTCCCGCTTCTGTTTCCATAATTTTTTCCATTCACATTTTTGTTTTGGTTACCATTTTCACATGATAGGTTGGTAGAAGCTAGTCGGAAACTAGAGTCGGTCGGTCGGAAATTTTCGGAAATTTTCATGACCGTTTTTACACTGCCAGTTGCACAACTGACATTACACTTAAGAGTGTCACTCCCGATGATGTACCGCGGTGATGTCGGCTTTGTAGTGACACTTCATCTAGCAAAAATACACACGGTGTAATAAGGGTTACCATTTAATACATACAATATGAAGATTTGAAATATACAGGAAAAAAAAGATATGTATCGTGTCAAGTCAGTTTTAGAGCCCATGCACCAACCCTGTAAGACCATTCCTTATTGCTGATCTGCTACAACCCATCAAGAAAGCAAACAAATCAATGTGTCAAGCTGAGTCCCCTCAACAAGAACAAAAAAACAAAAACAAGAAGACCGGAGAGGGGAAAAAAAATGGCATGGCAAATATACAGTGGTGGTGCCTGCTCCACCAGCTCCCCGTGCATATTGTTCAAACAGCCCCCACACGCACACAAAAGCTAGTTTCTTCCACCAACTTCGCTATTGCCAATGATGCTGCTACGCTATCCCCCCCAATTTGTACCATGAGACACCCAACAACTTCTTCCTCCATTATTCCTCTCCCTAGCTAAGCTATTGCTAGCCCCATTCCCTATGCATCCATCGATCTCACCCACAAACACAAAGCCCTATACAAGAATCATCATATGCCACTCATGACCTAATCAACCAAGATCCCTCCCTAGCTAGCTTCTCACTTCTCTCATATATTTCTCTCTTCTAGCTTGCTTGCAAGGAGAAGCTTCACCAACTCATTTTCTTAGCTTTGGAAGAAATCCTTTCGGTTTTCTCCCAAGAAACAGCAATATTATTGTACACAGCTGCTGCAATGGCGACCACTGCTGCCACCGCGCCGGATCTGTCACTCCACATAAGCCCGCCTTCGCCGCCGGACATGGCCGCCGGCGGCGAGACGATGGAGCAGTTGGCTGAGCCAAAGCTGTGCCTAGGGTTTGGCACGGCGGCGGCGGAGCAGTACAACAATGGCGGCTGCAACCTCCAGCAGCAGCAGCAGCAGCGGCTGCACCAACCTAGCCAGATCCAGAGATTCAAGAAGAGCGCCAGCGGCGGCAGCCCTGTGTGCTCCGGCGGCGCCGCTGGCGCCGGCGGCGTTGCGGCGGCGAGATCCAGGAATGGCGGTGGAGGTGGGAAGAGGAGCTCTAGGGCGCCGAGGATGCGATGGACGACGGCACTCCATGCGCACTTTGTGCAAGCCGTCGAGCTTCTTGGAGGCCATGAAAGTAGGTTCATATTCATGCATATATACTATGCACATACAGATCATACAGCCTTGGATGTAATTAATTAGTTAATGCTTCCTTGCTTCTTCTTCTTCTTGTTCGATTGTTCCTTTTGCTGTTTGTCCTTTTCAATTCAGAGGAGTTCTTGGACTAATTAAAGCTTTTGCACAATCACATGAGACAAGGAAATTGTGTCTATCCAATATATATACCTGCAACTTGAGTTCCTCGCGTGTTCTTGCATCATTTAACTTTCTTTTTTGTTCTTGTATGAATTTCTCAGGAGTCAAATTGACTTGTTTTTTTTCCCTTCGCTGTTCCAATATAATGCATCAATTATTTGCAATCTTGTGACTCCATTTGCCGTTTTCCCGTTTTCTTTTTAAAAGCATTGTTGGAAGAATCCTTTTTTTTAATCCAATTCAGTATTTGCGATCATGGTTCCCTCGTTGTTTTGAAATTTTCTCTTATTCATGTGTACCATATACTACTGATTTAACCATTCGTTCATTATGAAAAAAAAAAGTTGCTGTAAAATGAAGCTATTTTCACTATGTTTCTAGGAGCAACACCAAAGTCAGTATTGGAGTTGATGAACGTGAAAGATCTCACGCTGGCTCATGTGAAGAGTCACCTGCAGGCAAGTATAGAGATCTCTCACTCTAGTCCATATCAACATTCAAGAGAACAAAACAATATAACTAAAGTAATATAATTGTATAATAATGATTTTTTGATCGATTATCTTTCTTTTCTTTTTTATTTTTGGTCTCTCTCGCTATAACATTTTGCATCTTAAAACACACTAGTATGATTAACTGCAAAAGTAAACCAAATGGAACACGCGCGAGGTCTAGTCTATTCTCTCTTTTTGCCTTTGTTTTACTTAGCTTATTTGCTTGACCTGGTGCAGATGTATAGAACAGTGAAGGGAACCACAGACAGAACATGTGCTGAAGGTAAAACAAGGCCTAGAAAATAATAACTTCTTCTTTTTCAGAGACATATTTTCTTGCCTGAGTTGATCATTCAGTAAGGTCAAATCACATAATGCTAGCTGAATTATTGGCATGGGATGTGTGTATGGTTTTGCCAGGAGTGTCCCATAAAGCTAGCAAAGCAAGCAGTCTAGCTAGCACTGTATATATTGGGTAGTACCGTTTATATATATGATTTTAGTGGAGGCATATATATATCATATACTGAACTGTTCCATCCATAACCAAAAACACATAATTTTTGCATATGAATTAGTTGGTCAGACATGCATATATGTGGTGCCTGCAGGCCATGGGCAGATGAGAGATATGGGCTTTCTGAGGAGAGGAGGTGGTGGAGTGGATGGCTTTGACGTGCTTGGTAACACCTCTTCAATTGCAATCGCCAATATTAGGTTAGTATACTCCACATTATATCTGGTCGATTAATTAATTACTATAGCACACTAATATTGCGCAATGAATGAAATAAAAATATCAGCTAGCTAGGGTTTCCCTTTTCTTTTACACATCAGGGTTGTTTCTAACCTTAATTTGATTCTTCCTTTTTTTTTCAATAATCGGCATTTGTATTATAAAAAATATATATATTGTACGTTGTGGCTGCAAATCTCTTCATCTTCCATTTTTCTCCATTTGATGCATGTTTTGTTGGATTTGAGCATCTTCTGTGCATGCAATTAAACAGATATGTTTTTATATACATCAATGCATGCTTGAGAAGTATGTGGGGCAGTTAAATTGCATGGCAGAAAATTTTGGAGCTATTTGAATGTACATCATAATTAAACTCATGTGCCGGATCTATTAGATCGACTCATAATTGTCTTTCGATACTAATTTGTACAATGCTCATGTTAACTTTCTCTATATCAAATTAATTATGTGAAGGGGTACGGTTTGCATGAAACGACGTTTTAATTTCCATTTATGGTTTATGGTTATACATATAATTAATTGATAACATTTAATTAATAGGGCCTTCAATCTCAAGGATGCAAATATATAAGTCACATTAATTAAAAAATCAATATTATTAATATGTTTCGATGTTCACATATTGTTTTAGTGTCTGTGTATTAATTTGTGTATATATGTCAGAATGTGCAAGTTTAACAGTTATATTGTCTTACTATTTGGCATCGTTACTTAATTAAACTTGATATTCGACACTATATTAGCAATTCCCTTTTCATTAACATGACCAGGGATGCATCTAAAATATTAATAAGACTGCAGCCGGTTTTTGTCGCAGAAGTACTCCTGTTTTGATATGATTGTTATTAATTAAATAGCCTCAGTAGCGCATTTAGAGAGTAGATCTAGTACTCCAACTTGATTTTCAGACACTGAATGCATCATTTCAATCAGGTTTTGTCCTGTGTAGAAGTACAAGTTAACAAATTATCATTAAACGATCAGAGAATGTACGACAGATTCAAATTAATGGATTTTTAGTACAAATTAACAACGGTCCGTTCATATATACTCCAGAAAATTAGGAATGCAAAAAATGAGGGGATCATCATATCAAACATTGTGTGTAATGCATATTATCAAATACTCATGGGATTTGTCATATGGATATTTGTATGGATGAATTAAGTATATGGGAGTGATCCTGAAGGATTTTATAATTAAGAAGCTGATCTGAGAAAGCTACGAACAGGAGAATTGTGTATATTATATATCATTATTGATATGTTCCATAAAGTATAAACATATTAAATTGTATTTTACATTTTAAATTTTTTAAAAGAACTTGGGGTCGAATAATTAACAAATATTTTCTGCAAGAATCTTATGTATTTTATCTAAAGGAAGGAATTCTCATATATTTATATATTGATTTTTTTTCCAAAAAAAACCTGTTTTTTTGGAGGAAAAACAAGTTTCCTAAAACAATTAGTTTTTACCCATGTTTTACAAAAGCTTGTTTTCTCAAGAACTACCATGAGATGTTTGCTAGCATTTTACCCACGGGAAATAATTATTAACAACATTATTACAAAATTAAATATCGGTTATTGGCTCAGATATTTTTTAGCTATAATTTATCTATTTTTACTATATGTGCACCTCCTAAATTAAAACTTAGATACTCGTATCAGTCTAAACTCGATTTTGTCCCAATATATATAGGGTAAAGCAAGCGATTGAAACCCTCTCCATTTGATTCTAGCTTCACCTCTGGTTATGTGTATATCGATCTAGGATACTTAATTTCACGCCTAGAATATACATCAGGCTGGTGAACATTTATCAAATACTTCAATTGACCTACTATATATGTTATATCTAGGATGACTGGCTGTGAACTTAATTACAATAACTTACTTAGGCATATGTAAAAAATAAGTGAAGTATTCGTGTATTATTGTGCAGATTAAGATATTGGTCAAATTCATGAATCTATATTTATTTACACATGATAAAACTTTTTCCTCCCATTATTAGTTTGGGTAGTGTGAGGTTTTGAGAGGATTTGCTATGACGTGTAACTGTATCTACAAGCCTTAATCGCCTTAACGTGTGTGTATATATATATACACACACATACAAGGGTTGTACTTTAATAAACTAAAGTTTCAAAAAAAAAACACACTTTTATAACCCTTGTATAATTGTACGTGTATGATCTTAGAATAACTGTACTATTTAGGCCTATGTAATAGAATAAATGAATTTTATCGCATTATTGTTCATATTTAAGACATTACTTTTTGAGCAATTTTACAGTCTTTGGGAGGTACCATGAGGTGTCATTTTTTCTATTATAAATTTGGTACCTTTTTATATCTAGATACTATGAGGTACTAAATTTTTAATATGTTATGGTACATTTTCAAGAATCGTAGAATGCTCTTACTTTTTAGATATGGTTTTATGGGTTATCACTCATTTGATGGTTTCCTCGGATGCTATTCCCCTTTCTTATATATAACAAATTATTTTCTCTCATTAGTTTTGTGTGGTGCGGTGTGATAGGTTTTGGAAGGGTGCGGTTTGCAGTGTACCCCATTGTCAATCCTAGGATTTGATCCCTGGACCAATATTTGGTTACCGGTCGTCCTTTTCGACACAATGGGAATTGAGTGCTAACAACTTCTATTGGCTGTCATGCATATTTTCCACACTTGTTATGCATGAATACATATATTTCCCAGAGAACAAGGTGGCTAGCAATAGCTAAGGGTGACAAATCCTGCATATATGCCTGATTTAGTAGTACTACTACTACAGCCATGCATATACTCTCTTCGTCCTATAATATAAGGGATTTTAAGTTTTTGCTTGCAATGTTTGACCACTCGTTTTATTTAAAAAATTTAAAATTATTATTTGTTTTATTTGTGACTTACTTTATTATCTACAGTACTTTAAGCACAACTTTTCGTTTTTTATATTTACAAAAAAAAATTGAATAGGATGAGTGGTCAAATGTTACAGGTAAAAACTCAAAATCTCTTATATGGTGAGAGGGAGGCAGTATTGTCCTTCTCTCGTGATTCAAACTCTCATGCATGACATCCTCTGGTGTATGCTCAGCATGCACACAGGGATAGAGCCATCTATCAGACGACTATTATCACATATGCTACCCAGGGTGGACATGGCCTGGACTGGGGGACATTGGTTAATGTCTTTAAAGGAAAAGTAATGCCTACTAGTAGCTATCATTAATGTTTGCAAAAAAGAAATAAAAAATGTACTGGCTGCTGGAAGAAAGGTCATGATGCATGGCAAGACTTTCTTCTGGCCTCCCCCTCTTCTCCTTGCTTGCAGTACTGCAGTTTTGTTGCAGCTACAGTAGCTGATCTATTCTCTCTCTGAGGTCCCAATATTAAGCATGCACATAGCTACTCACTTCGTCAAAAAAAATCAATTTAGAAGACATCATATTGGCTCTCAATTCTGTGTTTCTTGAACGGAAGGAGCAGAAGTCTAGCCACCATGCCACGTACAGCCCGGGAGTGTAGCTAGCTAGGGTTTCTCTCTATATATATTTTTTCTCTCGCTCACTTGCCGAGAAAGGGGGTGCGTTTGGTCTTATGTGTTTCTCCGCCTCTTTTTTGTTAACCCGCATCTCATTGCATCTTGCCATTGTATAAATCTGGTCCATACATCCTGTCTAGACCCGTATTTTCTTCTAGGTTAAGTTTTTTTTGGGTTGAATGGAGTAGAAGTATAGCAGCTGTAGGTACGTACCAGTGGCAGCAGGGATATATGCAGCAGCTAGCTGAGAGAGGGCTGCATATATGCCTTAGTTGTTGCTCTTGTGATGATTCATTGATTTCCATGGCCAGATCCATATCAATTGTCCCCCTGCACCCATCAGGGTTTGGTGGCCGGAATCTTGGCGTAAAACAAGTAGAAGATGACAAGCCGCTGCTGCAGCTCAGCTTGCTTGCTTGCTTCTGCGCCCTGCGATCGACTACATTTCCATCCATCCATCCATCCCTTGCCTTGACCGAGCAGCCCAGAAAGCCTGCCATGCACACTGCGACCTCTAATTAGCGCATGTAGTACTAAGAAAATATTTTTAAAATTTTCTCTATGAAAATTAAGAAGATCGGTTAGTTATGGGATAATTAATTAGTTGTGTGATTGGTAAAAAAAAAAGAAAACGGATGTAGAAATTAAGTCAGAGATGATTACAGTTTAGTTAGTTATATTTGAAATAAATTTTCTATGGCCGTGTTTAGTTCTTTGGCTAAAAACTTTTTGAAGTATACGAACACACATTTAAAGTATTAAACATAGACTAATAACAAAACAAATTACAGATTTCCCATTTAAACTACGAGACGAATTTATTAAATCTAATTAATCTGTTATTAGCAAATGTTTACTGCAGCATCACATCGTCATGATATTATGGTGCAATTAGGTTCAAAAGATTCGTCTCGTAATTTACATGCAAACTATGTATTTGTTTTTTTTCGTCCACATTTAATACTCTATATATGTGTCCAAACATTTGATGTGATATTTTTAGGCAAAATTTTTTTATCTAATTAAACACACCCTATATTTATATTGTGGCCATGTAGGAGATGTAGTACTTAGCTAGTGGCGAGCATGGACAAGCCAACTTGGCAGCAGCTAGCTAGCTAGTAGCAAACATTGCATTAACAGCACAACGACGACACTGTCACTGCTGCTGCTAATGCCGGGCTCTTTGTGCCTTTGCTCTCGTGTCTCTCGATCTCTGACGATGATGCGTAGATTGCGTACACAAGCGACGACAATGTATGAGAGCGAGATCCTCTCTCTGGGCTCTGGCCTAGCTTGCCAGGCGCGAGACGGAGTTAATTCCTTCTGTGCCGCTGTGTACGTACGTGTGAGTGTGCTAGCTAGCTAGCTGCTGCTGCATGCATCTTTGTTTGTGTGATGAGTTGTAATCTCTGATGGTTTTAACTGTTTCTCTGCACGTTGTATTCATTGTGTCTGCTGCTCTTGTCTGACCCCCGGCCTGCGTGTATGTATGTATCTACGATTCTACGTCACGTGATCCGCTACGTATATATCTCTGTACATGCATATGTACTACAGTACGTATATCTTGCTATCATCAGATGTACACTGCAGTATGCAGGCATATTCGTCTAGTTCTTTTAATTCCAGCTGCTTCTTCTGCATATATATATATATATATATATATATATATATATATATATATATATATATATATATATATATATATATATATATATATATATATATATATAAAATTTAATTGTCGTTTCGGACATATGTCTTAGCTTGTTTTCTTTCTAATTTGGTTGTCCTAAATATCAATTAATGTATTCAATAGGGAGTAATTATTTGTTGCTACTTAAGTCTTTGATTGTTTCAATTCTTAATTAATACAAAAAGCACACTACCCCAAGTCTTCTGTTGTGTAGTTATTAGCCAAAAAAAAAAACGCTACATGCAGAATGCTCCCACCATCCAAATTTATGAAAGTTTTAACTAGTAATTAAACTATAACAATATGCATGTTTACTGTTACGCATGTGGTATTAAGATATATTCGTCCATATTCGAGTGTTTATTTATATTACGTTAATTTTGTAGTTGCTATAAAAAAATAATACAACTAGTCCATGTAAAAAAAGAAAATTACGTCCTATATTTTAGAGACGGAAGTAGTGTATATACTACATGTACAGATGTGTAAAAGGAAAAAACTGGCTGGGAGTGTCGATGGGGGCGTGTGGGGTCAGGCTATGTCCGGGAGGAGGAGAACACAAATGAAGCTCGTATTATTGTATGATTAATTAAGTATTAACTAATTTTTAAAAAATAGATTAATATGTTTTTTAAAACAATTTTCATATAGAAAGTTTTTTTTCCATAAATCACACCGTTTAGCAGTTTGAAAAGCGTGCGCACGAAAAATAAGAGAGGTGGGTTGGGAAAATGGGGGAAGGAACACAGCCGCCTAGCTACCGAGCTGTCTGTTAGAATTCCTAATTAACAAATTTAATTTGATTAATGAAATGTATCATCAGCTGTTAGCGAAGAAAATTAACTGAGAGCCGGAGTATGATGCAATATTAATTTATTTGTGTTGTTTTATTGCAGAAGGCAGGCAGCAGGGTCGCCGGGTGAGCATCATCAAGAGACGATGATGAGCAGCGCCTGGTGCCAGCCGCAGTTCGCCCAGCAGCAAACCACTACTTGTGGGCTGCCGCTGCCTTGCCCCTACATCGTGTCCACTCACCACTACCTCATCAAACAAAACCAGCTGGTATATGCATATAATTGATCATATATTCACATCCGTATGGAAATGGAGGGTTAAGGCCCTTTGATCAAAAAAAATATATATATTCACATCCGTGATTGCCGTTGGTCGATCTCTACGTACAGCTATATAAAGGCCGGTTAGATTGATTTAGATTATCAGAAAAGTAGTGCATATTTTTGCCCATTATCTAAGCTATAACCACAAAATATAAGTAGGTTTACTTTATCACTGCTATTGTATTAATTTGGTGAAAACAGGTGATTCCATAATCAATAATTCATACTTTCATAGGGGTGTCTGGTTTACTACCAAATTTGTCAAACTCTGTTAGGCTATTATTGTTTGTTTTGTTGCCACAGTTAAATCGGGCCATAGTACGTTTTGTTTTAATCCAGAGGCCCACATGTCATACACTCTTTTTTAAAAAAAAAATCACATCTTGTCTAATGTGTTGCCATCAATTAGCAACACTTTTGGGTGGCAAGCATGCATGTCTGGCAATTTCTGGGGTGAAATAAACATGACCTAAAACTCTAGCTTAATTCCTGGCTTTCCTCCTTTTGACTATTTTTTTTATTTTCTCTTTCCTGTATTTTGGATCATATTTTTCAATCAAGCTTTAATTAACCACACCTCCAGATCCCCCTTCTGTTTTCCCCTTAAAAATAATTAACTAAAACTCAATAGGAGTGTTATTCTCATTGATGTGTCCCCACAAAACTAAAAATTAAGTGCATGATGGTCACATGCATTTATATGGATCACATCCTGCACATTAATGGGTTTTCTCTGTATACAGCGCTAGGTGTGGGGATATAGAGGTTTAATTAGGGGAGTAATTGATATTTGCAGTGTTGGGGACTACAAACAGCATATTTTCAATGTCCCTGCAGGCTGTACGTACCTTACTCCAGCTAGCTAGCACTGTACCCTCTGCCATATATACGTGCCAAATATTTTTGCCTTTGGACCGGTTAATTACTGTACTCGCTCCTGATTGAATGCATGTCCAAACAGTAGTATATATACTGTATATTGCAGAGCTTGTCCTGCCTCGATGATAAATCGGCCAGGCCTTCAGATGTGTACAGTTTAATGCTGTTACTACTCATCATCGATCTGCATTACATGTTGACATGGATATATGTATATACATTAATTGCGAGTTTTAATTAATTAATCATGTAAAAGATGATGCAGGGAGGTTGGAGGGGATCATCAGGGCAGCAGCTGGCGGTACAGCAAGATGCTGCCGCCCATAGCAGCCTAGGGATCAAGAACATGGGACAACAACGTCTGCCAGCTGCTGCTGCGGCTGCAGGCAGCCATGATGATGAGATTGTAGTCGCCAGCAGGATTGGACGACGATCGTCGGGTACTGCAGGATTTGCTAGGTCGTCGCCTCCTGCTGCAGGCTGCTGGACGCCGACGACGACGACGTGGTCGCCGCCGCCGCCGCTGACACCGCAGACCACGTCGACGACGACGACGATTAGGGGCAGCAGCGTCGTCGTCGCCGCAGCAGCGCAGGCATGCATGAAGCAGCAGCAGACGCCATCGAGGGTGCCAAGCCTGGAGATCAGCCTCGGGAGGCAGGGGTGGCAAAGCAGCAGCAGCAGCGTCATCATCAGCAGCAGCAGCGCAGCGTGGAGTCCTCGGCGTCCAAAGAACTAACGCTACTAAAGTGCTTGTGAGATAATTAATTAAGTAAATTGAGTTTATAGTAGAGTATGTTTAGCAAGTAGTAGTGTAGTTTAAGTAGTGGTTAATTAGTTATTAATCTCAACAAGCAGAATTAATCGAAGTGTAACAAAAATTAATGGCCGATCCCCAAGCCTGCTGCTGGCTAGCTTAATTTCAACAAATATGAGGGCGGATGCTAGCTAGATTAATTCTTGGCTAGCTTAATTAATGTTTTTGTTCTGTCTTCTCTGCTTGTTGCTTTTCATATTTTCCAACTTTATTTTTTCTTTCTGGTGCATGCATGGCTTGAGTTTATGATAAAGGGAGATTGGATTTTTCATCCCTCAAAGCGATATGATATCACCTCATTTCTCGCATGTCACCTCAAAAGTTATATAATTTTTCTAAAAAAAGATAAGATAGATTAACAAACATGCACTAGCATACAAATTTTCGGTGTAGGCCAAAACCTATTTTCACGTGTGGAAGCCTAGCCCGTCTGCACCAAAAGCTCTGCGAAAATCTAATTTTTATGTGCGGGTGGTGCACCCACACGCGAAAATCAGATTTTTCGCGTGCGGTTGCTTATGTCGCCCGCACAAAAAAATAAAAATTCAAAAAAAACAAAAAACCCTAAAATCCGGTAGTGGCGGCGCGAATCCGGCCGACGCGCATTCATGAGGAGCCGGCTGTGCCGCTCACGGCCGCCGCCTCCTCCTCATCGTCATCGGCGGGGGCGGCGTCGATCCAGCCAGCGCGCGTGCGCGAGGGGCTGGCTGCACCGCTCCTGGCCGCCACCTCCTTGTCGTTGTCGTTGGTGGGGCCGGCGTGGATCCGGCAAGCCCGCGTGCGCGCAGGACCAGCGGCACCGCCCCCGGCCGCCTCCTCCTCATCCTCCTCGTCAGAGGGGGCAGCGTGGATCTGGCTGGCGTGCGTGTGCGTCGCTCCTGGCCACCTCCTCCTCATCGTCGGCGGCGAGGGGGCAGCATGGATCCGGCTTTCGTGAGGCCAAGGATGCCGCTCCCAGCCACTTCCTCATCGTCATTGTTGGCGGTGGCCACCGTGCCGCCCGCCGCCGGATCCGCACGGGGGAGGGCAGGGGAGAGCCCCGCCAGCCTCCCGCTCAAGCCCGCTGCCCGAGCTGCGTGGGGGAGGGCAAGGGAGCCACCGCCTTCCATCCCCTGTCGACCACGCCGCCCGCCACCCGTCGCGAGGCTGGCGGAGGCGGATCCGCCCACCACCGAGTCGTTGGCTGCCGCCGTCTGTGCCCACCGCCCACCACCGTCCGCACCCGCCGCCCGTCGTCGGCCGCGCCACCCACACCCGACAGCAAGAGGAGAGTGAGAGAGTGAGGGAGAGGTGAGAGTGTGAGAGAGGAGAGGATAAGGATGAGTGGATAAGGATGAAATTTTGAAGTGTTGAAGAGGGAAAAGAGGAGGGAGGATAGACTTGTAGGCAAGACCCGCACGTGAAAATCGTGCGGCCCCTTAAGAGGTCCGTCTGCAAAAATAGGCTTATTTTTGCGTGCGGACTGCTAAAAGGCCCGTCTGCGAAAATCGATTTTTGCGTGCGGTCCTCTTAACGGTCCGCACGCGAAAATGGGAGGAGGATTTTTACATATGCGACCAGTTACGGTGTGTCTGCAATCTAAAGAGCTCCTTTTATAGGAAAATCGTTTTTTATAGTGATGCAAGGTTACATTTGTTAGTAATTGTGTAGGACTTCTAAAAGTAGTAACAATCGGAACAAATTAATTTAACTAAAACTAGTTTACGTATATTTATAGTTATATTTAACGTATAAAAGTCGAATTTTAAATTGCATATTTATCGAGTAATATATCCTATACTAATCTATCATATCATTTTTTTTTCTAAAAATATTTTAATAACTGTTTAGGTGATACTCTGTTTGTTTCATATTACAAGTCGTTTTAAAACTTTTTTAAGTTTGACCACGTTTATAAAAAACTTTAGCAACATCTAAAATGTTAAATTAGTTTCATTAAATCTAAAATTGAATATATTTTGATAATATGTTTGTTTTGTATTAAAAGTATTACTATTTTTCTACAAACTTAACCAGTCAAAAATTACTTTTCAAATTCGTAAAGTTTCATAATTTTTGAGATTTCAATGATTTTGGTAGTTTATCCTAACTATTTTTTTCCATAACGCAAATAGTTTATCCATGCTATCTTTTCATAAAGTAAATAACTTGATCCACATGGAACAATTGTACCTTTTAGCTAAGTGGTTGGGAGAATAAGGTCATTTCTATACTACTTAAAAGTTAGTAGTTGTGGTGTCCATTCCAGCACCAGCTTATCACTAACATATGAGTCTCACAATCTATATTATTACACACCATCTTTTAAGTCCTCTCCCATTTCATTATTGGCTCTCAAATTTCAAAAATCACATATTTTTTCAATAAGAAAATCATAGTATTACTTAGATTAAATAAGTGTTTATTAATCGATTTAATAAGCTAGAAATTCAATTTGTTTTCCATTGCAATGCATAGGCTCTAGTATGGGTGGGCAGAAAAAAACCGAACCAAAATGACCTAGACCGAAACCGAACTAACCGAGACCGAAAAATACGGTCAGCACTTTCTACTAACCGAATTTAGTTCGGTCAATTCAGTTTTGGGGCTCGGTTAACCGAATTGACCGAAATATAGTAATGGCCCATTAGGCCCAATGCCTCCTCAGCAAAACCCACCACCACTAGCACCCCACGACCTTATCCACCCCACCACCACCAGTAGTCCACCATGCCGTCCACCACCACCACCATCCTCCTCTCCATCCACCTCCTCCCATTCCCATCCCCATCCCCTCCTCCCCCGTGCTGGTGACACCGATGGTGGAGCTCTCGGATGGTCTCCCGTAGCCGCTCCTCTGCCTCCCGCAGGCCGCAGCCTCCGCGCCACCGCCTCTGACGCTGGCGCTGCCTGCTGCTGCTGTGGGGTAAGCTGGTGAGCAGCGTCAGGAGGAGGAGGAGGAGGAGAGCGCGGGGGAGGGTGGGCTCGACGCCGGCGGTGAGGTCAAACAACGGCGTCGAGAGGAACGGCATGACTGGTGCGGCGGCACCGGGGGCGGGGGGAGGGGGGGCGCCTAGGATTCCCCCGCTTCGGTGGCTTGTGTCGTCGTCATAGGCCGTAGCCGCACCCCGGTGGATGGGATCTGGAGCTTCCGGTAGAATGGTGGAGATCGATGGGATGCAAGATCGATTTGCTTTGATTTGCTTCTCTCTTTTTTTCTGAATCATGTGCTCTATTTTCTAGTGGCATCACATTCTAGTTCTTCATCTGACTTACTTTGATTCATTGATCTTGTATGGAGTACTTATTTTTTTTGTGATTAATTTTTTTTTATGTTCAAACTGCGGTTATGGTTAGTTCGGTCTGTGACCAAGACCGAACCAAATTAAGCGAAGACCGAAGTGCTCGGTCTTGAGTTTTCTTGAAGACCGATCGGTCTTGTGATTCTGAAGACCGAATTTTTCAAAAGACCAAGGTACCGAACCGAATTTCTCGGTTAGACCAAATGCCCACCCCTAGGCTCTAGGCTAGTCTTTAAAAAAGGACGAACTCTTGATCAAGTATTAACACAGTGACCATGTAAGAACCAAAACAAAAACTCAGGTATATAAGGGTTCAAGCAAATCTCAATGGTATAGAAGGATTCTGGTAAAATTTTGGGGGCACTTAAGGAATTTTATTAATATATTTTGTTAATTTTGTTGCATATACTAGTATACATACGACACCACATGCACACAAGCGCACAAGTACTTCACCTTAAAAAAACTGCATATGTTTGATATTTTATTATACTAGCAAAAATATTTGTGCGTTGCAACAGGGTGAAGACAATTTTCACTATTGATAAAAACTCTGTCAATTTAAATGATAAGCTAAAACAAGAAAAACAAAATAATAGCAAAACAAAGTTAGAAATAATATATAGCATTGAACCCGGTTACGCTCACTTCATACGTCATCACACGAAGAATCCTTTATTTACACCTTTCCATAGCCTTACAAGTCGATTGGGTGGCTATTCTATAAGTTGACGCATGTGCATTTTGCTAAACCCCATGGACCAAATATTAAAAACTTTGGTTATTCAATTAGTAAAATTTATTTTTACCATAGATGAAAAGCTTTTGCAAAGTAACAAACTTGCCACATGCATAAAATATTTATGAGGAAAAAGGAGAAAATGAGGAGAGAAGAGAGTAGATTGGAAGGAGAGGGAGAAGATCATAATTGTCCGAAGAAAAGAAAGGAAAGAAAAGAGAAAACGGAAAAAAAGAGAGAGAAAAAGACGCCAACCGGGGGAGGGGTGCGTGTGGCACCGAGTAGAGGCGCACAGGATGAGACAGCGGGATGGTGTGGGCCGGATGGGTTGGGCTGGGAGGGCGAGGGGTTGGGCTGGGTTAGGAGTGTATAGTAGTTATTCTAGACTCACGTCGAATATGATGCGAGTGAAATATAACCAACTCAAACACGGATGTCGTACCAAAATTTCGGTGGAAACATCTTTAATTGTTATAATAATAGAGATATAGAAGTTACATAAATAATTATAATAGTAAAATATTATATGTTATTGATAATTGGTTAGGTAAGATAAAATCTGAAAGAAGCTACAATTTTGGTGCTGTCTACTTTATAAGTTGGAGAAAAATATTCCATCTCTCAATTCAATGTTTTAGCTCGCTTGATGAAATATTTCAAAAGGATGAAACATTCAAAAGTTATTGATTACAACACCGAAAACCAACTACATGAAACATGCAGTCCTACCAACTGAAACATCGAAAACATTTATGAAATCAAAAATTAAAATCTGCAACCAAGTTAAATTCCAATTGAAACATTTCGTAGTCGCACATGAAACATTAAATTTAATGGTTGAAACATATATTTTCTTCGTCAGAATATAATCAAGCAAGATTTACAAGTATTTAATTGCAACGAATACAACGTTATAATCGGATCATTGATCATAAAAGTAATTTTGGAAATCATTTGAAGTTTAAAGTTTCAATGTAGGCTCTTTCTTAGGCACGTGCAACATGAGTAACCACGCTGGACCATAAAAATTAGGGTCTCCGAAAATTGTATTTTAAATATATGCCAATGTGTTATGATATATTTAGGATATCTTTAGTCCTAAATATGAACTGTACTTCATGATAACAATGTGAACATGTGTTCCAAGAATTAAGGATACCATTTTAATTTCTACTTAGTAAAAAAAATGAATTGGTGTATCAATTCTTCTTCCACTTAGCCAGATCATGACTACATACGTTATACGTAGGTGGATGAGCTCCTTTCCCATATCACTAGTTGTCGTTGGTCACGAAAATTTTCTGTTCGTTTGACAACGAGACATACACTACTAGAAAAACGATTTTTTATGGTGTTGGCCTATTATTTTTGCTGGCGGAAAACTGACAGTAAAGTCGTAACGAGGGGGTGAGGGGCACCGCCCACCAATGAAAATGAATTTTCACTAGCGGCCTATCTGACACGGCCGCCAGCGAAAATATTTCTATTTTTGCTGGCGGTCACTTAGCTGCGCCGCTAGCAAAAATAGATAATCTTCGCTAGCGGTCGAATTTTTGCTGGCGGCCAACAAATGAAACCGCCAGAGAAAACACCCAAAAATATATGTCACATGTTAAAACCATCCACCTACCTCATCCTCTTCACCTTCTCTCCTCTTCTTATCTGCTTCTCATCTCTCCTTCTCACTCTCCTCCTCCCTCCCGGCCTCCCCACCGGCGACAACGGCGGCGGCCCTGGCGCCGGTGACCGGCGGCGGCGGCTCTGGCGGCGGTGACCGGCGGCTCCCCGCACCGCCCCTGCCCTCCCATCCCCTCCTCTCCCGGCCCCTCTCCAAGATCTGTCCGAGGGGGGAGGCCGCCGCCTGTGGCGCAACTGAGGGGAGCACGCGGCGCGGCGGAGCTGACGACAACAGAGGAGGCCGCCGCCGGTGGCACAACAGAGGGCGACGGCGGTGGGCGGCGGATGTGCACGTGGCGAGGGAAGCACGCGGGCGACGGCGGATCTGACGACGACGACCGCGACCGCAGCGGCGGCGACGACGACGACGACGCTGCCGGCCGTGCTCGGTGACAGAGGAGGCCTGCGGCAGTGGCTCACAACTCGACAGGCGGTGCCACAGCAAAGGGGAAGCGGCAACGGCGCCACTGCCCTCCCCTCCCCCTCCTGTGTTTTCTTGTGTGTTCATGTGTGTTCTTGTTTGTAAGGATGTTTGTTAGGTTAATCTGTGTGTTGTTAATCTATTCTGTTGATGATGCCAATGTTGAATTTGGATTGATGCCAATATTATGTATTGTCAAATGTGGACTGTTTTGAATTTGGCTAGGTGGGGAATTTTGAATTTGGGGTAGGGGATTTTTGGTGGGGTGGGTTGATTTTAGCTGTTGGTTCTCTTTAGGTAACCGACAGAGAAAATGGGTTTTTTCTAGCGGTTCTCACCCGCCAGCAAAAATCCTTTGTCCTCTTGTGGACCGCAACCGCCAGCGAAAATCGTGTGTCGGCTTGCGAAAATAGATTTTTGCAAGCGGAACGAAACCGCCAGCGAAAATCTTAGATCTTCACTGGCATTTGCTTTGTGGTGGTTCCAAATTCCTCCAGCGAAAATCAAAAATGGCCACCACGAAAGATGGTTTTCGTAGTAGTGATAGCTAAAGAGAAGCATTAGGTTGATGCTATAACTTTCATGATGTGGTTAGAGGGTCAATGCGTATACTCTCAAGACCCATCCCAACTTACTGTAAACTATTTACATTAAATTAAAAGTAGGTATAGTCCTGATCTATGGTATTTTTTTCTTATTTTATAAAATCAATGTGTATTAGCACCCGCACATAAGATTCTTAGAAATGGTCATGTTCTAATGCTTCGAATGGATACCTTTTCCTCACGCGCTGGAAAAAATGGGGTTGTTGTATACACAGAGACCCCGTTTCAAACTTGTTGCCTAGGTCTGCTCAGTTTAGATTAATTGGAGAATCCACGATCTTTTCCAACAAATTTTTATTGAAAACGCCAGGCGCCAGGTGCACGATGTCGTGCGCATGCATCGGGCGCTCCTGCCGTGCAGGGGTCCACCACGTGCGCCTGTGTTGCCTACGCCTCTCCCATACACACCCGCGCGCTGCAACGTGTCCCCACCATGTACTCTGCTGTAACAAATCACCCACATATTTTGGAAACCCTCTATTAAGGGAATTCGTTTCGTTTTTTTGTTTCACCAAAAATGTTTCACCTAGTGTACTCACAATGTTTCACTATGTATAGATCTAATGTTGTAGTGGATTGAAACATTCTTTTGCAACAAATCACCCACATATTTTGGAAACCCTCTATTAAGAGAATTTGTTTTATTTTTTCTTTCACCAAAAATATTTCACCTAGTATACTTATAATGTTTCACTATGTATGGATCAAATGTTACAGTGAACTAAAACATTCTTTCGCTATTTGTTGAAACATTGTTTTTATATAAGATGAAACAATGTCCGATTTAAACGATTAAAATATTTTTGTTCTACTTAGTGAAACATTTCCGACATACTTGGTGGAACAACGTGCAACATTTAAAAATAATTCAATAATAAGCTAAATTTTTTTCATCGAAATATATCCATGTGTGGTCTTGTTTTAAAGATTTAATTGCAACGAATTTAGTGGTGCAATCGGATCATGAATTGAATAAGTAATTTAAGAGAAAAAATAGTTTAAAGTTTGCTTTAAAAACATTAACCACACTAACTATTGATTGATTACTAGTATACATGCATGCCTATGCTGTGCAGGCTGCGCCTGCATGCGCTGGCGGAGGCTGGGGTGGGCGCCCGATTTCTCTGTAAAAAATTGGGCGCCTGATCCGTATAGGCTTCCTTATTTTCAAGTGCATATCCTCATTTTAAAGATCACAGTTGTCTATTCAGCTTGTGGGCTAGGTACCCATTGCCTTGGCACCCAAGAAGCCTCGTCAACACAAATCAGGTAGATAGAAGCGAATGATTGGTGATTTGGTAAATAGAAAACAAAAACAACTCGAGAAAATATGTAATGGAAAGTCAGAAAAATACTAGTACAATATTTGGCATCGTCCAATTTAATTCCGGAATTACACTAGATATCCTTGGTGTCGGGCACCCGATGCCAGTAGAAAAAATCAGGTGCCTCGGGCGCCCGCGCCACACTCGCGCGCCTTCGCCTCTAGCTCACACGCCGCCCCCACACCCTAGCATATACGCCGTTGCAACAAATCACCCACATATTTTGGAAACCCTCTATTAAGGGAATTTGTTTCGTTTTTTTGTTCCACCAAAAATGTTTCACCTAGTGTACTTATAATGTTTCACTATGTATAGATCGAATGTTGCAGTGAACTGAAATATTCTTTTGTAACAAATCACTCACATATTTTGGAAACCCTCTATTAAGGGAATTCGTTTCATTTTTTTTGTTCCACCAAAAATATTTCACCTAGAGTACTCACAATGTTTCACTATGTATAGATCTACTGTTGGAGTGAACTGAAACATTCTTTTGCAACAAATCACCTACATATTTTGGAAACCCTCTATTAAGAGATTTCGTTTCATTTTTTGTTCCACCAAAAATGTTTCACCTAGTTTACTCACAATGTTTTACTATGTATAGATCTAATGTTGCAGTGAACTGAAACATTCTTTCGCTATTTGCTGAAACATTGTTTTTATATAAGGTGAAACAGCACCCGATTTAAACGATTGAAACATTTTCGATTTACCTAGTGAAACAATTCCGATATATTTGGTGGAACATCGTGCAACGTTTAAAAAACAATTCAATAATAATCGGAAAAAAAATTCGTTGGAATATATCCATTTGTGGTCTGGTTTTAAATATTTAATTGCAACAAATTTAATGGTGCAATCGGATCATGATTTGGATAAATAATTTAAGAGAAAAAATAGTTTAAAGTTTGCTTAAAAACTTTAACCACCCTAAATGCGCTGGCGTAGGCTGGGGTGGGCGCCCGATTTCATTGTAAAAAATCTAGCGCCCGATCTGTAGATGCTTCCGATTTTTATGTCGGGCTTGGAAGCTTAAGAGGAAAAATTTTCCTAAATGGAAATGCTAGATTTTAGGTGACTGAGATTTTTCCAAATCTCCAGCAACTGCTCCCTGGAATGACTATATATGGAGTCATCTTCAACCTCCAGCCGAAGGAGAGGGAACTAGAGGAGCAAGAAGAAAAGGGCAAGGTGGCAACCAGGGCTTACCAGCAAGGGTGACGACGACGAGCTCCTTGCCGACCCCTTCATCTTCCTTGTCATGATCAACACCCATCTCCAGACTATTACAAAATCGATTTTTCCGGAAGAGACCCCCTTTAGATTATAGACGAATTATAACTGCTTTCGCATGCAAAAATGATCCCCCCCGAGCGCGGTTCAACAATCACATGTGAAAATCAATTTTCGTGCATGCGAAAATACCTCCTCTTTCTTTTTTTTCTCCCCTCCTTTATTTCTCCAAGTAACCCCTTTCCCCGCTCCTCACACTCCCTCTCGTCTCCTCCCAGTCCCTCTCCTCCCGACGGCTTCTCCCACTCCTCTCCAACAAGGAGACAGTGGGCGAGGGCACTATTTTCGGCGGCAATAGTGGACTTGGGCACGGGCGGCAGGCCTGGCTAAGAGGGTCCAACTGGCAGCGACTACGGGAGGGGAAGATCCAGCGCCCCCTCCCCCTCCCACGCAGATCCCGCGGCCTCTCCGCCCTCCACTCACTAGCTTGTGAAAATCGATTTTGACCGCAAGAAAAATTCTTTTATGTTATAGTGCCGGTAGAGGATCTATAAATTAGGGTTGGGTAGGGAGAAGGGGGTGATTTCCCTATACTTGGGGGGATGGCCTTAGGTGATGACAGTACTAGTGTTTGCATGTTGAGTTTTTGAGCTTAATTGGGTGATGTGGCATGCTTGCATGTAGGTCTTAGTAGTGCTAATAAATACTGTACTTGCATGTTGAGTTTTAGAAGTGTAGTGGGCATTAGCTTTATAGAAAGAAGAGATTGGAGCATCCGCGATTTTTCCCAATAGATTTTTATAGAAAATGCCAGGCGCCGGCGCTCGATGCCGCGCGAATGCATCAGGCGCTCCTACCATGCAGGGGCCCACCACGTGCGCCTGTGTTGCCCACGTCTCTCCCATGCACACCCGCGCGCTACAACGTGTCCCCACCACATACTCCGTTGCAAAAAATCACCCACATATTTTGGAAACCCTCTATTAAGTGAATTCGTTTCATTTTTTCTTCCACCAAAAATGTTTCACCTAGTGTACTCACAATGTTTCGATCTAATGTTGCAGTGGATTGAAACATTCTTTTGCAACAAATCACCCACATATTTTGGAAACTCTCTATTAAGATAATTCGTTTCATTTTTTGTTTCACCAAAAATGTTTCACCTAGTGTACTTGTAATGTTTCACTACGTATGGATCAAATGTTGAAGTGAACTGAAACATTCTTGCGCTATTTGCTGAAACGTTGTTTTTATATAAGGTGAAACAACGCATGATTTAAACGTTTCCGACATACTTGGTGGAACAACGTGCAACATTTAAAAATAATTCAATAATAAGCTAAATTTTTTTCATCGAAATATATCCATGTGTGGTCTTGTTTTAAAGATTTAATTGCAACGAATTTAGTGGTGCAATCGAATCATGAATTGAATAAGTAATTTAAGAGAAAAAATAGTTTAAAGTTTGCTTTAAAAACATTAACCACACTAACTATTGATTGATTACTAGTATACATGCATGCCTATGCTGTGCAGGCTGCGCCTGCATGCGCTGGCGGAGGCTGGGGTGGGCGCCCGATTTCTCTGTAAAAAATTGGGCGCCTGATCCGTATAGGCTTCCTTGTTTTCAAGTGCATATCCTCATTTTGAAGATCACAGTTGCCTATTCAGCTTGTGGGCTAGGTACCCATTGCCTTGGCACCCAAGAAGCCTCGTCAACACAAATCAGGTAGATAGAAGCAAATGATTGGTGATTTGGTAAATAGAAAACAAAAACAACTCGAGAAAATATGTAATGGAAAGTCAGAAAAATACTAGTACAATATTTGGCATCGTCCAATTTAATTCCGGAATTACACTAGATATCCTTGGTGTCGGCCACCCGATGCCAGTAGAAAAAATCGGGTGCCTCGGGCGCCCGCGCCACACTCGCGCGCCTTCGCCTCTAGCTCACGCGCCGCCCCCACACCCTAGCGTATACGCCGTTGCAACAAATCACCCACATATTTTGGAAACCCTCTATTAAGGGAATTTGTTTCCTTTTTTTGTTCCACCAAAAATGTTTCACCTAGTGTACTTATAATGTTTTACTATGTATAGATCGAATGTTGCAGTGAACTGAAATATTCTTTTGCAACAAATCACTCACATATTTTGGAAACCCTCTATTAAGGGAATTCGTTTCATTTTTTTTTGTTCCACCAAAAATATTTCACCTAGAGTACTCACAATGTTTCACTATGTATAGATCTACTGTTGGAGTGAACTGAAACATTCTTTTGCAACAAATCACCCACATATTTTGGAAACCCTCTATTAAGGGAATTCGTTTTATTTTTTGTTCCACCAAAAATGTTTCACCTAATGTACTCACAATGTTTTACTATGTATAGATCTAATGTTGCAGTGAACTAAAACATTTTTTCGCTATTTGCTGAAACATTGTTTTTATATAAGAGATAATCCAAGAAATGCCATTGACAAGCATCCAAGTCCCAGAAATGCCATCGACAAGTGTGAGTTCCAAGAAATGCCATCGTACAAACGATTTTGTCTCAAAAATGCCATTGCCGTTAGGGTTCCATCCATTTTGCGCCGTTAAATACATTGTTCATCCTATAGAACTTAACGGCACGGAGTGGACGGAACCCTAACGGCGATGGCATTTTTGGACAAAGTCGTTTGTACGATGACATTTCTTGAAACTCACATTTGTCGATGACATTTCTGGAATTTGGATGCTTGTCAATGGCATTTCATGAATTATCTCTTTGTATAAGGTCAAACAATGCCCGATTTAAACGATTGAAAACATTTTCAATTTACTTAGTGAAACAATTCCGATATATTTGGTGGAACATCATGCAATGTTTAAAAACAATTCAATAATAAGCTAAAAAAATTCTTCGAAATATATCCATGTGTAGTCTTGTTTTAAAGATTTAAGTGCAACAAATTTAATGGTGCAATCGGATTGTCATTTGGATAAATAATTTAAGAGAAAAAATAGTTTAAAGTTTGCTTAAAAACTTTAACCACCCTAAGTATTGATTACTAGTATACATGCATGCATGCGCTGGCGTAGGCTGGGGTGGGCACCCGATTTCTTTGTAAAAAATCGAGCACCCGATCTATAGACGCTTCCTTATGTCAGGCTCGAAAGCTTAAGAGGAAAATTTTTCCTAAATGGAAATGCTAGATTTTAGATGACTGAGATTTTTCCAAATCTCCAACAATTGCTCCCTGGAACGACTATATATGGAGTCATCTTCAACCTCCAGCCGAAGGAGAGGGAACTAGAGGAGACAAGAAGAAAAGGGCAAGGTGGCAACCAGGGTTTACCGGCAAGGGTGACAACGACGAGCTCCTTGCCGACTCCTTCATCTTCCTCATTATGATCAACACCCATCTCCAGAGTATTACAAAATCGATTTTTTCGGAAGAGACCCCCTTTAGATTATAGACGAATTATAACTACTTTCACATGCAAAAATGATCCCCCCGAGCGCGGTTCAACAACCGCATGTGAAAATCAATTTTCTTGCATGCGAAAATACCCCCTCTTTCTTTTTTTTTCTCGCCTCCTTTATTTGTCCAAGTAACTCCTTTCCCACTCCTCACACTCCCTCTCGTCTCCTCCCAGTCCCTCTCCTTCTGACGGCTTCTCCCACTCCTCTCCCAACAAGAAGACGGTGGGCGAGGGCACTGTTTTCGGTGGCAATAGTGGACTTGGGCAAGGGCGGCGGGCCTGGGTGAGAGGGTCCAACTGGCAGCGATTACGGGAGGTGAAAATCCTCCCACGCAGATCCCGCGGCCTTTCTGCCCCCACTCACCAGCTTGTGAAAATCGATTTTGACCGCAAGAAAAAATCTTTTATGTTATAGTGCCGGTAGAGGATCTATAAATTAGGGTTAGGGTTTTAGTGTGGGGGTTGAGTAGGGGAAGGGGGCGATTTCCCTATACTTGGGGGGATGCCCTTGGATGATGACAGTACCAGTGGTGGGCGGTAGCCACTAGCAGGCAGTGAGATGGCGACGACTGCTGCCGGAGATGTGGGGATGGAAGCTGGTATTGAGCGGGGTTGGTGGCAGGGACAAGAAAGACCTTTAGAATGGAACAGCCGTAGGATTACGGAGGAAGAAAAGGAGGGACGAAGGAGGGAGGAGAAGCCTGGTGTGATGGGTCTCACTAGCGCTGGTGACGCCTTATGTCCAGCCGACTATGCTGGGGTTGGCACGGTCAGACGGAGAGGAGACGGTGGCGACCCATCGTGGCATCTACTACGTGTCTCAATGCGTGAATGGGAGAGGAGAAGAAGATATAGGGTGTGTTCGGCACCCCTAGTTCCCAACCCCTCTCCCTCGTTTTCCGCGCGCACACTTTTCAAACTGCTAAACGGTACGTTTCGTGCAAAACGTTTCTATACGAAAGTTGTTTAAAAAAATCAAATTAATTCATTTTCGATAAAAATTTAGCTAATACTTAATTATACGAAAGTTGTTTAAAAAACAAATTAATTCATTTTCGATAAAAATTTAGCTAATACTTAATTAATCAAGCGCTAACGGACTGCTCCGTTTACCATGTACACTATTGGTGTTGGGAGCCATGGGTGCCGAACACACCTGTAATAAGGAGAGAAAAAAGGTTGTACAATCTCAATGTAATTCTGTATATATAAAATGTGACTGAAATTTATGGTATTTTCAGGAGATTGAAAATTAGGCAGCCTTCTTTTTTTTTCCTAAAAATCCCGGCCCAACACATCCACGCACACATCTTTGCGAAAAAATCCACACTCCTGGATATTCACGTGCGTGGCACAGGAACTCGAAACTCTCCCAACAGCGCCAATTAGTTATACTTGTAGAGTTTTTTTTTTCCCAAACTGCAATCATTTTAAATTAGAAATATAGCTCATCAAACAACATAACCTAAAATTCGCTTCTATAAAGATTTGAACTCAAGACTTTAAAATATTTACTTAGATCATTGAAATTACTAGACTATATATCGTTTCGCACTTATCAAGTCTAGATACAATTTGATAAATTTACATCATTAGTGAATCAATCAAGGCGCCAATAATAGAGTTGCGAATAATAGAGTTTCGCCTGACCTGATCGCCGTGAAGTTCCCATCTTGATCGACAGCAATGTAGTAGGAGAAGACGCAGGAGACGATAGCACATAAGGCAACAGCTACGTGGAGAAGAAGAGTTCCAGATAAGGCACGCGCCTCGCTGTCACCTATATATGTCCACGTCACCGCCTAACCCCGCTGGAATAGTCGGACACGCACGACGATAAGGCGCCAAGGCCGACAGCAGCAGCGACCTCGCTTGGCCGCATCCACCGACTTTCCACACTCGCAGTTCCAAACCGATCCAATCATATGCATCATTCATATGTTTATTAAGACTTTTTTACTTATCATATCATATATTTTCTAAGCTTGATTTTTTTGTTAGCACTTTTTTTTCAAATTGCTAAATTATATATCTCATGTGAAACTTTTTATACAGAAATTGCTCTCAAATAAATTTATTTTTAAAATTTATAATAATTAAAATTTAATTAATCGCATATTAATAGCTTCATAATTTTCATACTCTTACTTAATTCTTATCTTTGTAACAGTGTTTTTTTTTTTTGGGTGGTAATCTCTCCAGTTGCAGACTTGTAGTAGCAGTACAAGATAGCCACTAAACCCAATCCTCTTGCCAATCCATTTCCTGTCTTTTGCTGAAATATCACCGTGCGTGTAGCATTAGCATCATGTCGTCGTCGTTGCAGAAGCAGCAGCAGCAACCGCAGTCGCCGCCGAGCTTGGTCGGCGCCTGGCTCTGCCACATCTCGTCGGGCCTGCGTGAGGCCCGCCGGGGCGGCCGCGCCGAGCTTGACGACGAGCAGTCGTCCCCCAAGAACGCCGCCGCCGCCGGGCGGAATAAGGCGGCGAGAGAGGAAGCCAACAACAAGGCTTCAAGCACGGCGGTGACGGCGTCGTGCCGCGCCGGCGCGGCCATGCCGGAGGCCATCGTCTGCCTGCTCCTCGACCGCTTCGCCCCCAGCTAGAGGTTTCGTCGACGAACGCACGGCGGCGAAGAGTATATATGCGTGTTCGTCGTGCTGCCTGAGTGCCTGATGATCTCTGTAAATACGGCTTGTCGATCTGATGATATTCAGATCTTGCCTTTTCATTTCTTTTCGATTCCTCTTTCGATCCGTTCTGCGGTAGTGCAGCCTGTGTACGTAAGTGGATGATAAATAAAAATGGAATAGGGGTGTTGAACTTGACGTCTCCAGCTTAAGTTTCACAAAAAGCAAACAATTTTCCTTTTTTTTTTCTCTCTCTCCGTTTTTTTTTCCTTGATTCATCATCTATATAAGTGAATGTGCAAAAAGAAACATATATAACTGAGCGTGGAAATCCTTATGCAATGCACAATTCTAAAACTTGCAAGTTGCCGTCCTCTTCAAATGCTTAGGAGCACTCTACGATTACCGTTTTATCCTGAAAACCTGATCCTGTAAGATGCAGTTTGCAAAGTTCTGCAAATGATCGATTTTAAGCTAAAGATCGGGTCATATAGAAAATCAGAGGGATCAAGGGACAATATGCGGAAGGATGATCTTGGCCATTTCAACATCAAGTCGAGATTCTTCATTTTAATTAATCCAATACAAGTGAGTTATTCACCCCCATTCAATATGTTAATGTCAACGACGCGCCCCATTTTATGTCATTTGGATAACTGAACTATTCATGGGTATTTGTCAACTATTCATGGTATTATGACAGTTTTGACTCTGAACTCTGAAGGCGGTTTCTTCTTCACGACTGATTGCTTTCTGATATTCTAATAGCTATTAGGATGACGATAAGAACGACTAAATTTCTCATTTGTTATTGAGGAAAATATGTAGTGCAAACTCATCTGCAAACTAAAAACTATTGTAGGATTAAACAAATATCTGATGTTCATTTTTTATCGTAAAGTAGCTTTTAGGTTCCAAAATATGTGTGGTTTTCAATGCATATTTTCTCCTGTCCATATTCCATAACACGATAACTTTTGAGCTAGACTAGCTAATTAAAGCCCACAAAATACATAGTAGAAAAACACAAAAGTTTTTTTTAAGAAAAATGATCTGCAGTCTTCATAATAAAAAAAATGTTAAGTTGTCAGATTATGCCTAAAATCTACCCCTAAAACTCAGATTTGTTATATTTGTTTAGCGAATTGCACCAATGATACGAGATTCCATATTGATATAATATTATAGTATTACAATCCTATAAGGGTACAATCGGGGAAAGGAAAAAATAACGCACCACCACGTCCTAATGACTCCTACAAATCAAATACAAGACAAAAACTAACATCGAGCCGGCCGCCACTATGCATGACCGATTGCCATAAGCACTTCAACAGGGTTAAGGAGCTCCATCCTACCCCATATCCAAGCCCAAAGCCACCCAAAGGCTCCTGATCGTTCCCAGAGAAGAGGATGTCGAGGGAGAGGACGAGAGAGAAGAAGAACCACTCGTCCCTCGAGCAAACCTGAAGCCGACTTTCGAGAGTGCCACTGAAGGTCCTACAGCTGGACATGGAAAGAGGTAGAGACGAGACCTCCAAGATGATGCCTTCAAGGAGACCACGACGCTGAGAGTGTCGCCGCCATCCATCGAAGAACTGGTCGGACTTGGTTTTCACCCGGATAATCCTACCTAGGGGAAGATGGAGGTGTATTGATAATGCCCCCATATATAAAGGAAAGTGACACCCAAAGATGCCCTCATCGTCGACCCGAAATTCTAAGCTACACTTTCACCTACAACCTCCCTTCCCCAACATCGCAACCCCGACGCCTCCCACACCTTCGCTGGCACGCAAACTCCACCACACCGAAGGCTAGCCCTGCCGGCACCTTCACTGTGTCCGCGTTCCTCTACCGGCACCTACGCTGCACCAACACCTATGTTGCCTAGCCTCTTGCTTATGCCCATCCATCAAGCCCCACACTACGAGGTCATGGTGTCGCCGCACTTGGCATCCCTCCGTGTCAGGGGAGCCCACCACTTGTCGATGCTTCCAATCGCCACTATCAGCCCCACATGCCGCTTACCACTAGCGCCTACACCGCACACCAGCGAAGTTGCTGGCCGCCTCCACCTCAACCTGTGCACCGCTATAGCGACAACCCCACTTGGTTGCCACTCCATCGTTGTCACGGGCTCAACAACTGGATCTAGCAGAGAGGCGCTAGATCCTGTCGTATCCTCCACTCCGACAGCATGGAGTCTACCCGCCACCATATACGTGCCAAACCGCCGCGGGGGCCATTGCTGCTCCCAATCCGCCTCCTCGCGTTCTAGCCGGTCGGTCAAACTGCCGCCTCACCATTGCCATAGGCTGGCGCAAATCAGTGGGGATGCCATCACCGCTGCGGACTCCTTCGATGGCTTTTTCCTCAGGAGACGAGTAGAGAGAGGGAGTGAGAGCACCCCACTGCTGCCTTCCCGTAACCGTGTGGAGTTCCAGCGATAGGCTCCGGCAATGGCGAGGTGAGGGAGAGGAGGCAGACAACTTGGCAGTGTGCACTAGGTTTTGCATGTTTCTCCCTGAGGGTGACAACGTGGGTGTATGGAAAAAAAAGAGAGCCCTGATTTCTTATAAAACCAATGAACCTAACCGCACTAAGATTATCTGCCAGCGCCATGCCCCTGACGTCCCTATGAAGCTGGATTTTAAACTATATTAATCTACCAGACGGGAGGCAGCTGGTGTTGTGGCTCTCCGCAGTGGTCATCTCCGCCACCAAGGAAGGTTTCCTCACCGTTGTATAAAGGGCAAGTCCCGCCGGAGGACCCTTTCAAGACCGTCCGCGTCGCAAGGGAAGATACCAAGAAGATAGCTGTCGCCGCCTCATCCTCCTCTATACCCCAGCCACTGCCATAACCACTTCGGCCATAGCGCGTCCCTCAGGCAACAATGCGGTGGCTCCTCGTCCAATCACAGCGGGCAAGTCGGTAGCGGTGCTCAAGAGAATTTATCCAGAGGCATTTTAGAGAGTTTGTCGTTGTCCAGTGTCCAGTGGAGTAGTTTGTACTTTGTAATAGAAATCAGGACATGTGTTCCTCTGTTTTTATTTTTTGGTATTGGAAGAAGACGCATGTGTTGTCGTAGACAGAATGATTCTTTTCGCGTTCTTTGCATTGTAGCAAGAACATAAGCCTAATGTATTCAATGTATTTATCTCTGATTATCTGTGATTAATAATAAGATCTTTGTCTCTGTTTTCTCATGAAAAAAGCACACTGCTGTTCTTAATTTAAATGATACTGAGATCACCATCCAAGTCCTGTAGAGTCTTCGTAAGATCAAGATCAAGATCTTGTTGCAATTTCCATTCAAGAAAAAAAAATCAAATATCACGACGTGCACCAAGGGGGCAGGGCAATGGAGATTGTACAGTGCTAAGCCCAATTTGTGCGCCTCTCTCTCCCTTCTGAAGAAGGAGCCCATGGGCTCCAATGGTGTATTTGTAGCCCATCAGTGTGTCCAAGACTCTTCCAAGGTTAACAATTTCGCTGCAATTTCTCACCAAAAAGTTCAAGATCCAGAAATGGAGATTATGAAGTCCTATTCCGCTCTCCCTTTGAAGCCAATCACTGTGCAATCGTACTGACAGAGGGTGGCAGGAAAAATCAAGCTCTCCTCACCAATGAGGAACGTTGAAAAATATACATATCAAGGCCACTGGCAGAGGTCGATCGATAATATTGCTTCAGTAGTTCACAAATATAAATTAACATTTTACATCAACATCGTCTTCAGTTTGCTACTTTAACTAATGACTAGGAGTCGTGCACATGCAAGGCACGTATAAAAAATTTAGGAAGTATAAAATGTAAATTATATTTACAAATTATGAAGTGTAATAAAATGTCTGAACCAGTGCATAATCATATTTTATGAACATTCTTGCTCTTCATCATCTATTGAATTGAAAAGGTTGTTAATTACAGAAATAATCAAAAGCAAAAAAAAAAAGTCTCGCGATCAACTTTTGTCATTTCAGTCGAGCAGTATCAAGGGAAGGTACATGGCAAATGATTTTTGTTCAAATTAAGGCAGCGGCACAATGCAAAACATATTGTCTCGAAGCATCAAACCAAGCTACAAGAATGAAATGTTTATTACATAAATAATTATGAACCGAACATTCCGTAGAACTTGATCTCTGTTCAACTTATACCCATCCTGAAAAAAAATATTGCTTGGATTCAGAGCATGACAATGTCAAGCCATCTTACCCTAGATAATTATAACCCGAACATTCGGTAGAACTTGATCTCTGTTCAACTTTGTACCCATCCTGAAAAAAAATGTTGCTTGGATTCAGAGCATGACCATGTCAAGCCATCTTGATGGTGAGCAGATGACCGAATTCTGATGGCGTATTTGCCTCTTTGGTTTAAATAAGTAAATTGCAAATTTCCTTTCATCAGTCATAAACAGTTGTCTACTACTGAACAGTTCTATGCCTTTAATAATTTTAAAATTCCATGTTAGCAAAATTTTGTTTATATGATCTGTGCATGTGAGTGAGATTGATTTTGCTTGGCGCTATTATAGAGTATCAATCAAGTGGAAGCCGCGGCCTCCTGACCTTATATTTTAATATATATGGTATTTGATTCAACAAATTAATCCACAGAAAACAGTCACCGCTACAAAGTTTGGTGTACATTAAATATCTGAATAGAATTAAACTTGCTCAAAACAATACTTGCATTAGTCCAATTCAGAATCAATTAAGTTGATGGAACCATTTTAATCACAATGATTGATAAGCATTCATGCTTGAAGAAAAGATTAGAGAGTTCAGTTGCTCACCTGAATAAATCTTCTGTATCTTAGAAGGAGAAAACACAGGACAACGAACTTAATCGATTGCAATGACATCTGAGTATTCAAGCAGAAGGGCCTGGTCTTAAGCAATTGCTGTCTTCTCCTTCACATATGCAAGGAGATATGGAAGAGATGATGACCGCCTCGCTAGGGACAACATGAGAAGCAGCGTTGCTGCCATTGCCATAGGCCCATAACCATAGCTCTCTTTACCCACCTCTATGCCGATCGGCCAGCGCGAGGCCGTGAGGAGCCGTGGAATCAGACGGAGACGACGGTGGAACAACAGCCCACACCCAATCAGCCACAAGGGTCTTTTTAAGCAATATAGATTAAATCAACTTACGTTGATCCAATACTTGACTTATTTTATCCAAAGTTTGCATGGCCCAGTGAAGTTATAAGTTTGGCATGGAGTATACATGTGATCCTACTTGCCCTGCTGCTTCAACAAACAGTGTTATCTGTTGCTGTCGACAAAAATCTCAGAAATTAAATAGGCTGCATATAACTTTTCTTCCCTAAAATAAGCATCTGAGTGAAGCCATTAAGGAATAAAACCAAAAATATTCTTACAACCATCGTGCAAAAACTCAATGAAATGAAATTAAGGAGTACCTGCTGGCGTATCTGATGTGAAGAACAGATTGCACAAATTGAAGCCATAATATTTCTAAAACAATTAGGCACACAGAGTACATACATACATATGATCTGCTAAACTTAAACCAGAGAGGATGAAGATCCTAAACTCCCTGTAGCATCTTAATAGCAGTCTCACTTTTCATCTACCACATGTCAGTTTCACTTAATAACTTAGTACAACGTAGAGTAAAAATTCATATTTACCTCAAGAACCTTTTCCATTACAGTCATACCCAAAATTTAATTCTTATACGGTAATACCCCAATTCCATCTTCAGTGATAAGGTGAGGACCTGCAAATGGGTTTGGTAAACCAATATAATCAGTTATGACAAATGAAAAGGTGCCTACTACAAAGAGGTACTCCTGAAAGCTATATCACCATTCATAACATTTGCTACAGTAGGTTCACTCTAGAATTGAAAAGGTCATATTTAACATGTGCATGATGATTCTAAGATGTAAGACTAATTTAAATGGTACAATATTTACTCTGATGCCTCATGAAAGAATGTCTATGACAAGAATTGGCTGCACACACAGACACAGAATAATTTATTTGTCTTTCTGTTTGTTAACAGCTAAATGCTTGGAGGTATAGATAAAATTATCAATCATGATACCAAGTTACAATTACCTCTACTTTCTTATTGACATCATTACCACAACAGATCAAACTTTTAGGTTTAATAAGCAAACCTTAGTAACTTTATAGCGTATCCGCGTTGTTGAATTTTTCTTCCTGATGAAGAAGGGATATTGGGGTTCACGTCGAGGCAGAGACCAGTGTCCTACAACGTTCTCAGCCTCATCCGCGCAGAATGTGCACGCCAGTTGCTGCTCTTGCCTCCTGGCAACCATGTCAACAAGACCATAATATCCAAAATTAACCTTAAAACGCCACCAATAACAGTCATGGCCACCGTTTCAGCCACTTACTTTACTAACACCCAAGATGCCTGAAAAGCATGGGCCACAAAAAAGCAAGGCAATATTATGCTTTTTACCAAAGAATAGAAGTACCGTTCTGTGGACAGTGGACCATTCAAAACTTTGCAATACCATTTCTAAAATCTTGAGTCAATTAAACCAGAACTATGTTGAAACCAAATGCCCAATTCAGTCTGCAAAAAATTGTAACGTCAACCTCAAGCCATGGACGCCATGGACACAAGACTTTGTTTACAGTCTGCATAATTATTGTTTTAGCCAATTAGTGTTATAGCAATTCAAGAAACACTGAACATATCGAGAGAAAGATCATCTTAATCCAGAGATGATTTGGTTCGAGATACCTTGAAATCACTCCTAACGGCGAGGATGGATAAGACGGCTGCAGTGGCCAGACTGTGTCCAAAACGACACAACACTCAATCTCTGCATAGGCCCGTTGGAGGCTGCCGTCGCCGGTTGAGCTGGTCGATGTCGTCGTCCGAGGTTACTGAAAAAGAATCATAAGCTATTACTGGAACAAGAATCATAAGCATCATCCAGATCTAGAAGAGAAGCTAGGTTTAACGCAAGAACGTTCCAGACAAAAATGGGTGGGAGATAGAGAGATGAATGAGAAAGAGGATGTGCATGCTCACTGGGATGCAGCAGGACGACGGCGCCCCACCCCTCCTCTGCTCTGTTCGTGAGATCGGAGCTAAGGCAGCGATGTGGGCAACGATGGCGCCCCTCCCCTCCTCTGCTCTGCTCGCGACTCGCGAGATGGGGATCGGAGCGGAGGCGACAGCGGGGGTTTGGGCAGATATCGCGCCGCGCGAGGGGATGAGGATGCGCAGTGCCGACGGCGGGGTAGGGTTTGGGATTGGGGGTGGCGGTGATGGGCGATGGACAGGGGCGAGAAACACGGCGGCGATGGGCGAGGGGCAGGGGAGAGAATCACGGGGAGAGAGAGAGAAGGGGGCGCGTGAGCGAGGAGGAGGAGGATGCGTGCGGAGTCATCGCGCTGGCGGAAAGCGCGGTGGAGAGGAATCGGATGGGATTGGTGATGATTTCCTATAGCGATGGACGGATGAGATTAGATAGCTGGCGGATCGACGGATGAGATGGGATGGGATGATTTAGCTGTAGGATTGCTACGGGTGAACCCCTCCTTCCTTTTTATATTAAGTATAGATATCTATAGAAATAGATTGTTTTTTAATAAAAAGAATTATATATTAGGATAACTTATTGATAAATCTAATAACATTATTCTTGCGTCGTCAATCTTGATTACTTATTTGCTATCGACCGGTCATATTAGAGAGTTTAATTTACTTAATCACGTCCGCAAAGCGAAGATCATTCTCTTGGCAAATGACACTACTAGGAAAAGCATTATTGCAAGCGGCCGAAAAGGGTCTTCGCAGGCGGGGCGGCAGTACGCCTGTAAGCCAACGACTATGAAGATCGCCGATCTTCGCAGGCGGGGCAGCCATCCGCCTGCAAAGATAATTTTCGCAGGCGGACGTTGGCTAGTCTAGTCCGCCTGCGAAAATAGGAATCGGCCGTCTGAAAAAAAAATTCCGCCTGCGAAGATATTGAAATTTAATAATAATTTGCCCGTAAATTACTTTTAAATTATTTAATAGAAATTCTTGCAGGTACATATATAAAGATTATCAAGCATTTGGTACTGATAAATGTACACATATTATATTACTCAAAAGTGTTGCCAAAATATATATATTACAATATTTTTTTTACATTGTCACTTCAAATACGCCATCTAATTAATACATTATGGCATAGCACTGTTCTACTCCCAAAAATCCTTGAATTCGTCACTTGTGGCTAGGGCACCCTCTGGGTCGAAGAAATCTCCTTTCACATAACAGCACTCATGGTGGATGAAGTGGCACAGATCACGCTGGACATTTTTGATGCCTGTATCGTCAAAGCTTGTTGGACATTCTAATCTTGGCAACTGCATGCATTGAAGATAAACAATATATTAGTATCATAAATATGTGAAGCTGTCTAGCATATAGTATAGAGACTTACATCCTCCGCGTTAGTCCTGTACCTCCCATTAACTCTAAGGAATTCGCAAGCGTAATACCCGCAAAGGACCGTTCCTCACGGTTGCTTGTGACACTTTAGGACATATCATAAAAAAATAGTTAAAATTTGCAATTAGTGAAACAATTGGTATACATTAAGTGAGTGGAGTATTACCGGCCAATAGGTACGTACTAGCAGCTTCTCCCTTGTTCGGGTCTGTTCTCCACCCTTGAACTTGTAGTACTGGTACGCACTGTATGGATGTCGTACCGTTTCATATTAAGGAGGATATTTATTTATAATACATTCATATAAAAATGCAAGAGTCATAATCACTTACTACTGTAAGATTGTTAGAAATTCTTTGTTTAACTGGTGTTTGTAATCGAGAGGGTCCAAGACTACCACGATTCCGTCTTTAGGGTGGATGAGTAAACAGATATAATGATAGCTACATATTAACAACAGCAAGGTTAGTTAGCACCAGCTAAAATAAGACATATATGTAGAAGATATGTAGGATCGAATAGCAATAACTAAGCCAACCAGGGGGGTGAATGGTTGGTATACCCAAAAACCGAAAACTTTTAGCGGAAATAAAAGTTACCCTCGAAATCGACGGATCGCGGTCTGACCGAAGTTGCCTTGCCGGTCTGACCGCCTGGTTGCCGTCGGTCTGACCGAGATTGGATCTCCGGTCTGACCGCCTAGATCAGCTGCCGCTTACTGTCGCCGCCGCCGGTCTGACCGCCGTGCTCCCGCCGGTTCCACCGCCGCTTGCCGCCGGTCTGACCGCCGGTGAGTTGCCGGTTAGACCACCGAAACCCGGTAAACACAAATCGAAGAACTCTTAAAGTGGATGACGACTTTATTGATTCTCTCTGTGTTTACAAAGTGCACCAACAGCACTCCTTACAAAAATTTCGACTAAACTCAAAACCCTAACTCAAAACTAGACTCAATTGCTCTCAAAAGCGATACCGGGAAGCCTCACGCTCCCCCTCTATTTATACATGAGGTAAGCAGCCTAAAGCCACGAACCAAACTCATACTAGGAGTCCTAAACACCTTAGAAAACCCTCTAGTACAAGAAACAAACTTTACATAACCAATCATACCAAATTTGGATTCCTTCCAAATTCGACTCCGCATCCCATATGCACACAATAACTCCATCATATGCCATATGGAATCTCCATCAACCACGTGCATCAACTCTAGCCTAAGTATCTCGCATGATCTCTGACCACCACGGACGTCATCTTATCCCCAAGCCGACTCCCGGTCCATCACCGCAAATACTCTCCCGAGGCATCGAGTCACCTACACATATAACAAACAAAGAAACCATATTCCGAGACCAAGCTATCACAACTTGACTCATTAGTAGCAAACAACAGTATTACATACGTATAGTATCCATCTAGAAGCCATAATCATGAAATAATCACGGATATCCAAATAAACAACCCGAAACCGAAACCGACACAGAGTTGGCCGGTCAGACCGCGGGCTGGCCGGTCTGACCGCGCGCATACCGCCGGTCTGACCGGTTACCAGAGCCCGGTCTGACCGGTCACTTAAAATAACAGAACCTGCGATTCACCTGTAAAATCCAATCATCTCCAAAACCACTTCGTGAATAAATTCCAAATAACAAAACCAATAATCTCCAATGTCAATTGTTCATCACAGAATAATAATCAAAAACACATTTGATTTTACAATCTCCCCCTTGATGAACACATTGGCAAACTCATTAAAAATGTTTTGGTGTTTGGAAAAATAAAAACAAAAGTGGTAAAAAGCACACTTCGTACAAACGTACACATCGTGCTCAAAAATCCAAAAGAAAACTTCTCCCCCTTTTTAAAAAAAAGAAATTCCCAATTGAACCCTCATGAACCAAAAAAACATGCTCTTCTCAACAACTCTCCAAAAATTCACCTTGCTTCTCCCAAAAATCCAAAAATTCACATCACTTCTCCCCCTTTTGACAATGATTTCATCAAGCATAGGAATTATGCTCATTAACGTTTAAGAGCTTAGCATACATATAGCATATCAAGTCATGTGTTGCAATAAAAAGAAGATGAACCCATCTATAACATAACAAGCATGCATTAAAATATAACCATGAACCAAAGATTTTACAATTAAGCTTGAATCAACAATCAAAATTCATGATTTCAAACGATTTATAATGCAACATCTTAACAAGCACATAGGTTGAAGAATAAACACTAAACGCATATACCTGTTGCATTTATCACTCTTTCTCAAATAACCTTTAGCACAAAACAACCAAGAGAATTTTTAACTTTTTCTTTTCTTGAGCCTTTTTCTCATATTTTTCTCTTTTATTCCGAGTACGTCCCTGTCGTCAAGACTATTTCTAGGGATTCGGCACCCATTATTTTGTTCACATCGAATACGTCCTTGTCGTCAAGACTGTTTCCAAGGATTAGGTATTCATTTTTTTCATATTTTTATTCTCTTTTTCACAATGAGCAATTAAAGCTATTTGAGGAATAACAAGTCAATAAAGCATATATATATAAAGCATTTAGAAATCAAACCATATGCTAGCATCAACATTGCATATTTGCTTAATTCAAGTATAGAATTTAAGTGTCATGCATCATCTCCCTTAAAAGAAAAATCTAAATCTCATGAAGAGACTAGAATATATACAATCTATGTTAGAGACAAATAAACCTTCAAAGTATTGCTAGCATGTACAAGAAAATACCATAATATAAACACAGCTCTCTTTTATCAATTTTTCTCATTGTCATATTTTTGCTTGATAAAACCATGAGGTACAAACTCCCCCTCAAACCATGCCAAAAGGATGAATTATGCCTAATTCACCACGAAGAAAAGCAAAGCGATTAGAATCCAAAGGTTTAGTGAAAATATCAGCAAGTTGCAACTTTGTGTCCAAAAACTGTAATTCAACATCTCCCTTCTCAACATGATCCCTCAAAAAGTGAAAACGAATATCAATGTGCTTTGTGCGTGAGTGTTGAACAGGATTCTTAGCAATATTAATAGCACTTGTATTGTCACAAAAGAGAGGTACTTTCTCAAAAGTAAGACCATAATCTTTCAAAGTAGATAAAAGCCAAAGAATCTGTGATCACCAACTAGCAGCAGCAACATACTCAAATTCAGCAGTTAATTGAGCAACACTAGATTGTTTCCTAGAAGGCCATGCAATCAATGATGTACCAAGAAAATGACATGTTCCACTAGTACTTTTCCTATCAATTCTACAACCTCCAAAATCAGCATCAGAATATCCACTTAAGCATATAGAAGATGAAGTAGAATACCAAATTCCAAACTCAAGTGTATGATTCAAATACCTCATTATTCGCTTGACCGCTTGACGATGTGAAGCTTGAAAGCGTGCACACGAACACACAGCAAATTGTATGTCTGGCCTAGAAGCAGTTAGATATAACAAAGATCCAATCATACTTCTTTATTCCTTTTGATCAACAGCTTCACCATCTTCATCAGGATCCAACACAACTGTAGAACTAATTGGTGTTGAAATTGGCTTGCAATTCTCCATGTTGAACCGTCTCAAAAGATCCTTCGTGTACTTCGTTTGATGCACAAAAGTACCTTGAGGTGTTTGCTTAATTTGCAATCCCAAAAAGTATGATAACTCACCCATCATGCTCATCTCAAATTCCCTGCGTATAGTCTCAGCAAACTCTACAACCAAAGCGTGAGTCGAATAACCAAAGATGATATCATCCACATAAATCTGAACGAACAGTTGATTATCACAATGCTTAAGAACAAAAAGCGTTTTGTCAACCTTTTCCATTGTAAAACCTTTCCCAAGCAAAAAGTTCTTAAGCCTATCATACCATGCCCTAGGAGCTTGTTTCAAACCATACAAAGCTTTAGACAACTTAAAATATGGTTGGGAAACCTGGTGGTTGTTTGACATAAACTTTCTCCTGTATAAAACCATTTAGAAAAGCACTTTTTACATCCATTTGATACAATTTAAAACCTTTTGAAGCAGCAAAAGCCAACAAAAGTCTAATTGCCTCAATTCTAGCAAGTTTCATCAAAATCCAAACCCTCCACCTGAGTAAAACCTTGAGCAACAAGTCTAGCTTTATTTCTCACAATTAAACCATCCTCATTTTGTTTATTTTTGAAAACCCACTTGGTTCCAATAATATTATGTCAAGAAGGTGGTTCAACTAAAGTCCAAACTTTGTTTCTCTCAAAACTTTCAAGTTCTTTATGCATGGCGTTAATCCACGATTCATCAGTTAATGACACATCTTTGGGTTCAAAAGAAGCAACAAATGTAGAATTTGCACAAACATCATGAGTCGTTACCTTAGACCTTATAGTCCGCTCACCTATATTACCAATTATTTGTTCTAGTGGATGTCGTCGTTGAATGTGCAAAGGAGCAGCGACTTCTAAAGTTGATCCACGTTCTGTATCAGTACTGGTCGAAGTAGTAATCTCTGGAGGACCATCTCGATCAGCATCAACAGTACCCGAACCTAACGTCCCTAGCCGGTCTGACCGCTTCCTCCTGAGGCGGTCTGACCGGAGGTGTGCCGGCGGTCTGACCGGCCTGGTGCCCAGTCTGACCGGCCGAGCCGACCTCGTCATCATCGTTATCGTAGTCGCTCTCGTCTTCAAAAATACGACCATCCTCCCCCTGAACCTGTGACAATGTACCTGCAACATCGGGTCTAGTTCCTGGACTAGCCTCATCAAAAGAAACTTCGCAAGTCTCAATGATTTTGTTAGTCTCCAAAATAAGTACACAATAGCCACGAGTATGTGCGGGGTAACCAAGAAACAATCCATCGGTAGAACGTGCCTCAAACTTATCCAAATTTCCAGATTTCAAGACAAAGCACTTGCAACCAAAAACACGCAAATGTGAAACTTTGGGTTGATGTTCAAATTGAAGTTCATAAGAAGTTTTTCCAAGTTTAGATCTCAAACCTGATTTGAAATATAACAAGCAGTGTTAATAGCCTCAGCCCAAAATTTTCTAAGAGTTTTATATTCATCCAACATCGTTCTAGCCATCTCAACCAAAATACGATTTTTCCTTTCAACAACACCGTTTTGTTGAGGAACATGAGGAGAAGAAAATTCATGTTCAAGACCTCTTTCGTTGCAAAATTGTTCAAAAGAAGCATTTTTAAACTCACCACCATTATTATTTCGAATTCTTTTCAAAGAACCAGGAAATTCAAGATCCAATCGAAGAAACAAACTACGAAAGTGTTGAAAAGCTTCGTCCTTAGTTGCCATAAAGAAAACCCAAGAATATCTAGAAAAATCGTCAACAATAACCAACACATACCACTTTCCTCCAACAGATTGCACTCTAGCTGGACCAACAGTGTCCATATGTAATAGTTATCCCGGTGCATCCGTCATCACAGAAACAATAGGAGCATGTGAAGTAGAAACCATCTTAGCATGACGACACGGTGTACAAACCAAATCAAGATCTTTCTTAAGTTTAGGCAAACCACGAACAAGATCCAAACCACTTAACCTAGTGAGATGATCAAAACCAACATATCCAAGTCTATGATGCCAAAACATCACATCTTTATCAAACTTAGCAACCAAACATGTTATCACATGTGAAATAGGATTTTCAAAATCAGCTTTAAACACTCTTCCATAACGAGAAATATTCAACACAGAATCACCACAATAATCAAAAACTTTACTTCCAGTTTTCTTAAAGTGAACCTCAAAATTTTCATCAACAATTTGTGAAACCGAAAGCAAATTGTACTTTAAATCCTCAACCAAAGCTACATTCTTCAATTCAAATTTTTCATTTACCTTAACTAAACCTGTAGCGAGAACGGAACTTGTAGAAGCATCACCAAAGATAATCGATTCAGTCTTGGATGCCTTTTTGAGGGAGAACCAATTTTTATCACCGGTCATGTGCCGCGAACAAACGGAATCCATGATCCACACGTTCTCCTTCCTTGCCACCAAAGCCTACACACAAGCAGAAGTCGAAGCCTCAGTACTAGGGTTAGAAGATAATAAAAATTTAGGAATCCAGTACTGAGACACACGACCAGAAGATCTAACAGGCATATATCCACGTGCAAAATCAATTTTAGAATTTTCAGGAAAATTCCTCCGAGGCCGGTCTGACCGAGGTACAGTGGCCGGTCTGACCGGGGGCCGGTCTGACCGCCTGTGTACTGCCGGTCTGACCGGTGCCCGGTCTGACCGACGCTCAGTGGCCGGTCTGACCGGTCGCCGGTCTGACCGCGGGATCCACTGCGGTTTGACCGGTTTCCTCGAGGGAAAACCCGATTTTTGCCACTTTGATTTTGCAAAGGCAATCTCTCTCTCCTTTTTCTGTTTATGAGCTAATCTGAAACAAAAACCAACAATATGTCCATCTTTGCCAAAAAAAGAACAAGTATATTTTTCGCGATGATTAGACACATTGGTAGCATTAGAAGATTTAGCAACACAAGCAACAACAGGAGATTTTGCATGCACAACATTGGATTTTGAAGAAGATGCACTCAAAGTAGACATGATACCAGCAGATTTAAATAAAGTTTTGTTAGTATCAGGTTTAACCAAAATCTCACCACTTCTAGCACCAACACCTAGCATAACAGGAGGATGTCTAGAATTATGAGCATAAGGATTAAAACCCAAACCACGATTATTTGTGCTAACCTTTGATTGATCCAAACTCATGTTGAGGTTCTTTTTACCATCAGAAAATCTTAGCAAAGAATTTTTCAAATAAGAAACCTCTTTTTCCAAATTAGCACAATTTTCACAATCTACCATGACACCTTTGCTTTTACGACATTTAGGGCGAGAAAGCACTTCATTGTTTTTCACAACATCTTCCATGAACTCAACACGACCTAAAGCATCTTTCAATTTCAACTTATTCAAATTACATGTTGAGCAATCCAAAACATCATGAGGTTGTTTTAACTTCTTAGCAGAAATCATGTTAAACATCAAACTAGCATGAAAAGCAATTTGATATTTTTGCAACAACTTTTTAGTTAAAAACAACTCATCCAAAATGCGTGTGTGCAAGGCAAAACTACAAGCAAGAGAAGATCTATTTTTCAAATCATGTGCAGCATTAACATCTCTAATTTTTGAGATCTCATTCATCAAAACCTCACAATTTGAACAATCATCATCATTAGGAATAAGAGATTTTAACCTATCAATTTCAGATTTAAGAGATTCAATGATAAATTCCTGTTTTCTATGCATCTTCTCACACTTCTTATTTTTTTGCACTCAAAAGCACTTACATCATTATCTTCATACTCTGTATCCGATTCACCACGCGCCATGAAGCAAACACCGGAGATGTTCTTTCCCTTGTCATCATCTCCACTCTCACCATATACATCACTTAGCGCAAACTTGTTGAAAAGCCTTCCCGAGATTCTCCAGCTTCCTCCCTTGGGATGAACCCTTCGGCTTGTTGTTGTTGGTCTTCTCACCATCTTTGTCTTCTCTTTTGCCTCTCCCAAGCTTAGGACAATGCGAACGAAGATGATCAATTAAACCACATTCAAAGCAACGATTTGGACCACCTCTTTTCCTATTTCTAGCATTATTCATAGCTCGAGCAATTCTGTTAGCAACCAAAGCCAAATCCTCCTCCTCGATTTGTTCGAGTTGATCATCGGATGTGGCATTAAAAATAGCTAGAAAAAAAGGCTTAGATGAAGAAGCATCAACATCCAAAGAAGAAGAAGACGAAACCAAAGCACTCGACTTAGAATCAACTTTTCGTGAAAGAACATTCATCTCATATGTTTTCAATTTTGTGTAAAGTGAATCCAAAGTCAAAGTAGACATATCAATCGACTCCTGAATAGATATAACTTTTATCTCCCAAATAGACATGTCAAGACCATTCAAAAAGTGACGAGAAATCTCAGATTGTGGATAATTAGCATCATAAGAAGAATCAATAGATCTAAGATCACCCAAGATTTTTTTAAACCTAGAAAGATAGTCATCCAAAGTTTCTCCAGGTTTCATCTCAAATTTAATGTACTCCTTTTTTAAAATATCATGGCGAAGTTCTTTAATGTTATTTGTTCCTTGATGAAAGTTACTCAAAGCATTCCAAATTTCATGTGCAGTTCGAAAATGCGCAACATGATCATAATCCGAACGAGAAATACCACTCAAAAGAATGTTGCGAGCTTTACAATTTTGTTCAAAAGCAGTTTTTTCAGCAGCAGTATTAATAGCTTCAGGAATCACATAAGGATAAGAAACTTTTCTCCAAATATCATAATCTTCAGCCATAATGTAAAATTGCATCCTACTACACCAATGAGAAAAATCCGTTCCATCGAAAACATGAGGCTTAGTTAAAAACCTAACAGGAGTAGCCATGGCAAAAACTCTAGATCGATAAAAATACAAAGAAGAAAACAAGGCTCTGATACCACTTCTAGGATCGAATAGCAATAACTAAGCCAACCAGAGGGGGGAGAATAGTTGGTATACCCAAAAACCAAAAAATTTTAGCGGAAATAAAAGTTACCCTCGAAATCGACGGATCGCGGTTTCACCGAAGTTGCCTTGCCGGTCTGACCGCCTGGTTGCCGTCGGTCTGACCGAGATTGGATCTCCGGTCTGACCGCCTAGATCAGCTGCCGCTTGCTGTCACCGCCGCCGGTCTGACCGCCGTGCTCCCGCCGGTTCTACCGCCGCTTGCCGCCGGTCTGACCGCTGGTGAGTTGCCGGTTAGACCGCCGAAACCCGGTAAACACAAATCGAAGAACTCTTAAAGTGGATGACGACTTTATTGATTCTCTCTGTGTTTACAAAGTGCACCAACAGCACTCCTTACAAAAATTTCGACTAAACTCAAAACTCAACTCAATTGCTCTCAAAAGCGATACCGGGAAGCCTCACGCTCCCCCTCTATTTATACATGAGGTAGGCAGCCTAAAGCCACGAACCAAACTCATACTAGGAGTCCTAAATACCTTAGGAAACCCTCTAGTACAAGAAACAAACTTTATATAACCAATTATATCAAATTTGGATTCCTTCCAATTCGACTCCGCATCCCATACGCACACAATAACTCCATCGTATGCCATATGGAATCTCCATCAACCACGTGCATCAACTCTAGCCTAAGTATCCCGCATGATCTCTGACCACCACGGACGTCATCTTATCCCTAAGCCAACTCCCGGTCCATCACCGCAAATACTCTCCCGAGGCATCGAGTCACCTACACATAGAACAAACAAAGAAACCATATTCCGAGACCAAGCTATCACAACTTGACTCATTAGTAGCAAACAACAGTATTACATACGTATAGTATCCATCTAGAAGCCATAATCATGAAATAATCACGGATATCCAAATAAACAACCCGAAACCGAAACCGACACAGAGTCAGCCGGTCAGACCGCGGGCTGGCCGGTCTGACCGCGCGCATACCGCCGGTCTGACCGGCTACCAGAGCCCGGTCTGACCGGTCACATAAAATAACAGAACCTGCAATTCACCTGTAAAATTCAATCATCTCCAAAACCACTTCGTGAATAAATTCCAAATAACAAAACCAATAATCTCCAATGCCAATTGTTCATCACAGAATAATAATCAAAAACACCTTTAATTTTACAAGATAAATGTACCGGACTTACTTAAAATTATAAGCGGCCATGACGACTCTCTTATTTTGAAAGTGCAAGAAGGCCCGTCCAATGTACTGTACGACATTAATCAACCTCTTTTTGGCTAGGGCCAAACGCTTCTATTTGCTGGTCAAGCTTCCTTAAAAAAACCGATGCATGTTTTTCATTTTCTCTTGGAGAAAATGCGAAGTCTCAGCATAAACATGCATGATTATTGCATCTGCTTAATTACGTGGAAATTGATCTAACTGACATGAGAGAGGATAAAATCTTCGATTCTGCAATTCGGTGTTCTAGCTTCCTTTGTTTCTCCTCCCTTTTTCTTATTTTGCTTTTTTTTTCTTTTACTGTTCTTCCTCCTTTGTTGTAAAGAAACTTGTGAACGTGAGCGAAAACTAGCCGGAGACACTACACGAACACCTTCAGCGTTTAGATCGATCAGGCAATTTAGATAAAGGATTTGGCATAGAGAACTCGGGCATCCCCTGTCCTCTGCATTTTTTCCCTTTTATAACGCTGGTGAGACTCATGGGTTTATCTCCGATTAGAATCAAATTTGTTTTGGTGCCGATCACATAAAAAAATCTTATCTCTAAGTATCCTTTCTTGATAGGAAAGAAAATGGTGGTTTTCATCTCTTCCCTTAATCTTGTTAGCGGTTGGCCGATAAAAACAACCAATATTCTTCTCTTGATTTTCAGACTAACTGACGAGTCTACTAAGCAAAACAGTTATAGTTCCGCCGACAAGTCATACAGTCTATTATAACTTAAGTTATACAGTCTACTTAATCATAACATGCTACCAAATCTAACTGCATTGTCGCTCCCTATGCAAAAATGTGGATATAGCTTAATCTAATTTTGACTTAATGGTCTTTCTAAGTATCCATATATCTCACAAAATAAATATCTTAATGATTCAAAACTTTAGAGGCTACTAGACCTTAGAAACATGAGTGTGTTACTTGAATCGCCTTGTAAATAAATACAAAGCTTTTTAATATCGGTGGTCTAGTCTAGATTAAGTTAAATACTACTTCCTCCGTTTCACAATGTAAGACTTTCTAGCATTGCTCATATTCAAATAGATGTTAATGAATCTAAACACTATATATGTCTAGATTCATTAATACCTATATTAATTTGGGCAATACTAGAAAGTCTTACATTATGAAACGAAGAGAGTATTAAGATTCCCAGTAAATAATGTATACAAATTTTGTATGCATCCATATTTGAGCTAATATCAAGCTTCTGTCAGCTGAATCATAAATTATTATATTTCTAATTTAATTTTTAACTCATTGATTTTAGCTGTTTTTTCTTAAATTATTAAAGCACGTATGACATAGCATTATTTCTTTAGTTTATATCAATATATGGCTTACTAACACAAGTCAAATACTCCTTTAGACCACATTTTGATGACAAAAAATTAGTTAGTGTCTCGCAACAATATACTTGCTAATAAAATATCATCAATATAGAGTATTAGTTGATAAATGTCTTAACACCTATGGATGGAATTCCCGAATACTCGGAGCATACACCGTACTACTCCTATGATCAATGGCTAGTAACATGGTTCACATAACTTAGCGAGTACACAAGTCATACAATATAAGATAGTGTTGATCGGCCAAATGGAAGAGTTTAAACAAAACGGAATAAGAATAGCAAATTATATAAGTTCTTCGGCATGCCCATATACCAAACCATCACAGGCAACTGACTAGGAATCACCCTAGAAAGAACCATCCTCGAAACCTCTGGTACCTGGTACAAAGTACTCCTCACTAAGCATCTCATTTCCCACATCAATGCCTAAAAACTGATCGGTAGAAACTGATTTCTCACACGTTTACATGTTTATATCAGCAGAGACCCGTGCTGATAATGTGTTAGGAAATTGGTCTATTCTACCGATCAGCACACAAGAAGGCAAATATAGAGCTTTGGAACACAGAAAGTAGAAATGAGTTTACACTTTATTTCTTCTTGGATCTAAGTACGGAAGGAGATAAGAGATGTCCGAAAGGGTTGACCTTGCCCTGGACCTTCCGGGTCCTTTTTATAGGCGGGGAAGGTTGACGGCTTCCGTCTTAAGCTTGCTTCTGTAGCAAGCTTGCTTCTCCTACAAGCTTGCTTACACCCTAAGCTTCCTTCCATGCTAAAAGCTATCTTCTCGTAGTAAGCTTTCCACTAGTGCCTTTAATTTGTCCACGTAAAACATGTTTCGTAACAATCAATGCCAAGTATGTGAATTGAGCCATGTAAGTACGCGAACCTTGTATATAGGCAACTCTAAGTATGTGTGTGAGTTGCAGAGTATAAGTATACCTCGTAGCTTGGGATTACTCTGAAATGCGACTACCCAGGCTGCCAGGCACGGCCTTGACGATGATGGTAGAATTATTCATAGACGTTGTACACTCCATTGAACACATATAATAAATATATACTGTAAAAATATATTTAATGAACTAATATGCTACTACATATATTGTTAAGCATGTTAAAGTTAAGCCTTGATATAGGACAAATCTAAAACGACTAAACGAGAGCGTAATTAAACTCCTTAGTCCAGCATTCTAGTGCATCGGCATGAACTACCATGCGCCCGACTTTACATGTTTGTGCGTGATGGATATTTTTTTAGGCTTGTCCAGGCTCCGAAAAATTCTGGCTCCGCCACTGCATATAATTAGCACAGTTTTCTTTTCTTTAGGTTCCATAATCCATATATTATTAATTTTTCCTTGGCCGACAAGCAAAACACAACCAAACGCACCGTTGCTTATAGCAATGGCCCGAATACATAATTCAATTCCAGCGCAGTTTTCGCCATCGATTCTGTCTTGTCTGAATATATTACAAGTCGTTTTCAATTTTGCCGGGGGTGTACGTACGTAGTAACGTACTGTACGGTCTCATTCCCAGGATTCGACCAAATCGCGGCCAATCGATGGAGGTAACTGCAAAATATATAGGAGCGCACAAAAAAATCAAACCTGCACGGTCGATTGGAGAATATATGCCACCATAGCCCTTTCCTGATCGCACTGCAACCCGATTTGATTAATTAGCTACTAGGATCGTACGATTGATCTGTCCTTTTCACACGTGCGACCCAGCCTTCTTTCCTCACTCAGCCCAGCCGACACATCCATCCATCGATCAGAAGAGAAAAATTAGAGCCAGTGCAATTTATTTGTATAGAACTAGTCTAATTAATACTGTAGCTAGCCTACGCGCTTGTCTGATTGTGTATTGTCTTATCCACTTCGGCAGCAGTGGCAGTATATAATTAATGTGATGATTAGTAGTAAGTATAATTATATTGCTGCTGTTAGAGAGGCAGCTATAGCTTAGCTCTCGATGGCTGTGTGGCTAGCTGCAGCTGGCCATGGCCGCCATGGCCAGTGCCGGGTCGCCGTTAATTTCACTGTGCCGGTGGTTGGGAAGTGGTTGGAGTTGGCTGGAATTGAAACGGTCGATCGATCTCGACCCCACACAGCAGCTGACAGCTGCGTTCCTATGATTGAATCGATCGAACGAACGTGTGGTCTGATCATGGAAGAAGAATCGATCCCAGCAAATACCTTTTCCTGTGGTCGCTGTCGCCTGCGATATTCCTTCCCGTATCGTGCGTCGCTCTCACCTCTCTCACATATGGCCGTGGTTGTTGCGACCCTGCAAATTCATCAGAACCCCACGAGGCAACGTACCTTAGCTCTAGAAGGAGATCGATCAGATGATGAGGAGGAAGACGACGAGCATGCGCTGCCACTGTGATATCATCCTGCAGTTTGTTTATTGCGACTTCTGCCTGTAGCTTGTCTTCACGCACACATGTCACCACGCGTGTGTATACCCTTGTGGAGCAAGCGGTATATATAAAGGTAGTGGCTGCCTCTGCCATGGACATTAGCTAGCTCAGCTCACTGCCACTGCCACTGCCACTGCCGCTGCCTGCCGGCGATCGAGGAGAAGACCGTGATGGAGGAGGGGTTGCCGCCGGGGTTCCGGTTCCACCCGACGGACGAGGAGCTGGTGACGTACTACCTCGCCCGCAAGGTCTCCGACTTCGGCTTCGCCACCCGCGCCATCGCCGACGTCGACCTCAACAAGTGCGAGCCATGGGACCTCCCCAGTAAGTCTCTCATCGATCGATCCCCACGCCTAATTAAGCCACACTTGAGTTATATCAAACTAAATTGCTGTGTTTAACTTTGATTCAGCCATATATATGCATCAGTTAATATGTCGTCCATTGATCGTTCTTTGATCTGCGAGTCGATTTTTGGGGAAATGTAGGATCTTCTTTGACCCATTTCAGGCTTGTTCATCGATAATTAATTAATTCCCTTTTTAGAAGAGAGGCCAAAGCCCTGCTTTTATAGAAAGCGGACTTGTTCAATAATTCTCTCCTTCTAACCCTATAAACTTTCTTCGATTAAGCCTTTTCTCTTTCAGAGTTCAGACTCGTTCCATCTAATTTGGTGAGAATTCGCATTGCCCCGGCACCTAGCTAGCTAGTTACACCCGAAAATTTTCATCAAACTTCTACACGTGCCCTTACATTATTATCGAAATGTAAGAGCAAACAACTCAGAATTAATATTGGCAAAAACTCTATATAAGAGCAAACAACTACTCCCTCAGTCCCATAATATAAGGGATTTTAAGTTTTTGCTTGCACCGTTTGACCACTCGTTTTATTCGAAAAATTTGTGCAAATACAAAAAACGAAAAGTTGTGCTTAAAATACTTTGGATAATAAAGTAAGTCACAAAAATAATAAATAATAATTCCAAAATTTTTTGAGTAAGACGAGTGGTCAAACGGTGTAAGAAAAACTCAAAATCCCTTATATTATGGGACGGAGGGAGTAGATCATTTCTCAAATAGAAATCTCTAAAGATAATGGCAGCTATAGCCTATCGGTGGAGATTTAAAGCCTCGGCTATATTAATACTATTCAGGGTTTTTAATTTCGAAATTGGTTTTCTTGATGGGGGGACTGAAATTTCGGAAATTTTTTGGCCGAAATTATTTGAAAATTTGAATAAATTTGAATAAAATTTGACCAAATTCATAAAAATTCAAAAAAACCGAAAATTTTGGGAGAGATGTGTGCTTGCCGGTGGGGGGCGAAATTTCGGAAATTCCGAACCGAAATTTCAAACCTTGATACCATTTTTCACGTAGAAATGAATGAATCGATGAAGCTAGATGTATTTGTATATGCAGGCAAGGCAAGCATGGGGGAGAAGGAGTGGTACTTCTTCAGCATGCGGGACCGCAAGTACCCGACGGGGATCCGCACCAACCGCGCCACGGACTCCGGCTACTGGAAGACCACCGGCAAGGACAAGGAGATCTTCCACGGCGGCGCGCTCGCCGGCATGAAGAAGACGCTGGTGTTCTACCGCGGGAGGGCGCCCAAGGGCGCCAAGACCAGCTGGGTGATGCACGAGTACAGGCTCCAGTCCAAGTTCCCCTACAAGCCCGCCAAGGACGAGTGGGTCGTCTGCCGCGTCTTCAAGAAGCTCTGCAACCTCGCCAGGCCGCCCCGCCAGTCGCTCGACGACGACGTCGCCGCCGACGGCGCCTCGCCGCCGGAGATGGTGGACGCCGAGCTTGGCGAGCTCGACGTCTCCTCCATCCTCCTCGGCGGTGGCGGCAGCTTCGCGCCGCTGCCGTCGGGCGCGCTCTGCCATGGCGGCGGAGACGGCTTCGGCGCGTACATGAGCTGGCTACAGGCGGCGGCGGCGGCCAACCAGGGCATGTTCCAGTGGCCGGCGGCCACGCAGGCGGGGCTGCTCGGAGGCACCGTGTTCGCGGCGGCGCACAAGGCGGCGGGAACGATGCCGTTCGGCGGCGGGTGCAGCCAGCAGCAGGCGCGGGACGTGGGCGTTTCTCTGGCGAACGTAGGAGGAGGAGGAGGAGGAGGCGATGCGTTGTTCGGCGGGGCGCCGCTGGCGAAGGTGGACATGGAATGCGGCGAGCAGGCGCCGCAGCTGGACATGGACGACTCCACATGGAGAGCCTTCTGAACATGACCACGCCACCATCAAATTGGATAATTATTAAGCAAACCATGCATACACGTATTATATATATTATTATTACGCAGTTATATACTAGATGAAGAATTAATGTGGTCGTCATCCAAGATATCCACAGTACAGTACAGTACACTACAGTCAGTAATTAATTAATCAAAAATGAAAGTGTAGTGTTGTCACCAAGAAAAAATGTGCCGAAAATATTTTGGTGGAGACGGGCCCCTCAAGTTTAATGCAAAGCAGTAAGTCTATATTGCTTCCTTTATTTTTTAGACAAAATTTGCCACATGACACGCAAAAAAGTGTAATTAGCTAGGAGACACCGTCAAAACGTGACATGACTGATGGACACTACAAAAATTGTGTAATTGGATGTAGGACACTGGTCGTATTATTTTATTATTTCCAGGTCAAAAGAGGTGAGATATTTTCTTAAATGCCCGGATTGCCCTTCTCTTTCCTTCGTTTTCTCCTTTGCTGGGAACGCGTGTGGTGGGGCGAGATCGGCGCGAGCAGGGCGAGCGTGAGCTAGCTAGCTGCCTGTCCAAGAACAATCCGATCGATCGATCATGGTGTCTCCTGCCGTCGTCAGGCAGAGGCCAGCGGTAGGTAAGCAAGCTGGAGAAGGAGAGAGCGCTGCTACTGGCAACGGCCGCCGGCAGCTACAAGGCCGTCGCTGTTCTTGCAGGCACTGGCGTCGACGGTGAACCTGGCGAACCTGCTCGCGACGGGGACGGTGATGGCGTTCCAGCTGCTGGCGCCCACCTTCACCAACAACAGCGCCTGCGACGCCACCGCCTTGCTCCTCACTGCCGCCCTCCTCGCCCTGCTCGCACTCTCCTACGTCCTCGCCTCCTTCACCGACTCCCTCAGGGGCCCCGACGGCTGCGTATACTACGCCCTCGCCACGCCGCGGGGGCTCTGGCTGCTTGACTACCCTCCTCCTGGCGCCAGCGCACCGCCGCCGCCGGACACGTCGAGGTATCGCCTGAGGGCCATCGACGGCGGGCCTCTCCGTCTGCCGCCCCACTGCCGCCATCAAGCTCGCGCCGACCTCGCCCCACCGCGCGTGTTCCCAGCAAAGGAGAAAACAAAGGAAAGAGAAGGGGCAATACGGGCATTTAAGAAAATATCTCACCACTTTTGACCCGGAAATAATAAAATAAAGCGACCAGTGTCCTACAACCAATTACACATTTTTTGTAGTGTCCATCAGCCGCGTCACGTTTTCGCGGTGTCTCCCAGCTAATTACACGTTTTTTGCGTGTCCTGTAGTAAATTTTGCCGTCATTTTCCCTCGATTGAATCTCATCCCTCAACTGCAAAACCCCCTTACTTCGAAAACGATGCAAATTGACTCCTCTGTTGGTTCAGGAAACGGATTTTGCTGACGTGGCAGAATGACCACGGTCAAAACCGTGAGTCAGCGCATGTGCCCACACGTCAGTAACATCCTTTTCTCCTTCACCGTCTCTCCCTCTCTCCCTCTCTCTCTCCTCTCTCCTCGCAAGAAGCTGTGGAAGCGGCGCTGATGGTGCCATCGGGAAGGAGCCGGTGAGGAGATCCGCGGCGGGTGGCGACAAAGATAACATTGTGGTTGCCAGCGAATTTGCGAAATCTTGGGGACGACAGCCCATGCCTGATTGATATGGTGCTATGACTGCCCGTCGCCTCTGCTTATTGCGGCGAGATTAAGGTGGCTAGCGAGGGCAACGTCGCGGATGAGGAGGCAGAGGAGTGGGAGTGAAAGATGCTGTGGAGGTCATCATCTCCCCACCGCGGGGGGTGGGTTCAACCTCTGCCACAAATCGAATCTAGAGAGGGTATAAGGGGCTACAAGAAGATGGGTCATCTCGTGCCCCCGGTTCCCCCTCCCTCGCCGGATCGCCCGCCGCCGCCTCCCTCGCATGAGTCAAGCATGCAGCCCCACCTTCTAACACCGTCGGCCCTTTCCAGAGAGGGAAATGTCAGGCGAGCACTTCCTTGGGTTATTCACCTTGCCAACCCCCATCGCTCCCCACCTATCCCTCTGCCATCGCTTGATGCATCCAGCAAACAAGGCCATGTCTTGGGACACCATGTTGGTCTCCTCACCGTGCTCCATGAGGGGGACAGGAGGCTCCCTGCACATGGTGTTGAGGGTGGCGGCGCAGCAACTATGGCCACGGCTAGAGCACCGGGGAGCTAGCTACTCCGCTGTAAGGCGATGGATCGGCAGCAACAAGATTGAGTGAACGTGGGTGCTGCGTACAAGGAGAGAGGGGGAGGTAGGATCTGGCATGTAGGCCCATGCGCTGACTTAGTGGATTTGACCGCAGTCAACCCGACATCAGCAAAAACTGTTTTACGGTTGTTGGATGCGATTCGATAAGAGGGAGGAATGCAAATCGCCACCTCCTCAACCGCCTTCCACATGAGGCAAATGGGCTTTCGCGCGCGGCTGCATCATGTATCGCGGGTGGCCTCGTGGGCTGACCTGGGCCTGGGATGGAGAGGCAGCAGAGCAATGCCCCACCACAATCAACCTCCCCCCCCCCCCCCCCCCCCCAAATCCATCCCCCGTCTCCTCGGCTGCCACCCTCGACTCCTGTCTCCTCGCCTGCCGCCTGCGCCCATCTCCGTCCTGCGAGCTGAGGTGGCGCCCAGCGTCCTCCTGCTCCCGCCGCATCGTCGCTCGCCGCCTCATTAGGTATTTTCCGTTATTCCTAAAAAAAAAAACAACGTTAGATCGGCCTCTGCCCTGCTCCACCTACTTCCAAGTTGTTGATTTTGATTTTTTGCTTTTAGCAGATGTAATTTGGTTACTGAATCCCACGTCAGTAAATTGTGAATAGGCACATTGCATCCATTCTTGTGTACTCATTCAAACATCCCTAGAATAGTTGCATTAGAATGAAAAAGGTAAGCTCACTCACATAATTTGTTACTCATCCAAATGCACATAAGCAGGGGCGGAATTAGACCTAGAGCAGATTGGGCCCAAGCCCTGCTCGTGGAAATAACTTTAGTGGACTAGTACCTACATATTTTTCAGATTTTCCCAAATCCTCATGGCCCAGCCCTACTCGTCTGGTCCAGCCCCACATCCCTCAGCCTAATAAGTAGCCCATCACTCACAACCCAATAGAAGCCAAACGGCCCAAACCTAATCTCACCTCCTCTCTCCTCTCGCGCATCACGCAGGCAACAGCACCGAGCCGAGCGCCGCATCCCGCATCTGTTCGCGTTTTTCTCTTCTCTCACGCACGCACACGCTCTCGTCTCTCCCTGTCTCCTACATCGCCGACGGCGGCGGCACAAACCAGTGGCGGCGGCGCGCATCCGCGGACGGCCGGCGCATCTCAGCAGCAAGCCAGCGAGGGGATCGACCGTGGCTGCGGCACACACGGCGCATTGCCCACGGCAACGTCGCGCACATCGGCGGCGACAGCGAGTCAAAGGAAAGCGCCCCTCTTTCTCAGCCACTTCTCCTCAAAGTTTGACTCCCTATTCCCCAAATCAAGGTCAGTGTCATCTCTATTCATCGATTTGCATGTTTATTTTGCATTTTGCATTAGAAATTTGTTTGATTTGCTAGATGAAGAGGACCAGAACTTTAAAATCATTCTACCAAGCGCAGTCCAGTCTAGATGGAGAGGAACATAACTTTTCTGATTTGTGCAGATGACTTTTCTGAATATGATTGTGTAGTCCTTAGAGACCAACTTGACACATTTATCTCTGATGTGAGATCTGATTTGGATTTCTCAAGCTGCTCTGACCTTGGTAACCTTGCTGTTAAGATGGTTCAAAGTGATAGACACACAGTTTTTCCATTGGTATATCGCTTAATTGAATTTGCCTTGATTTTGCCCGTTGCAACGGCAACGGTGGAAAGAGCCTTCTCAGCTATGAACATTATTAAAACTGAGCTGCGGAACATTATGTAATGTGTTGCTTTGTAGTATACAAATAATTAAGTTCTCATAATTTGCATCACTTATATTATGTAATATCATTTTATTCAGACTGTTGATGAAGAGTGAAAATTATGAAGATACGTCGCATTAGGTATTCTAATAAAATTTTAGTCTAGTCTTGTACTTTAATTTCCTATACTTTTACTGTACTTCGGTGCATAGTTAGAAATTGCATTTTTTTTTTTTGCACTTGTACTGTACTTCAGTGTATGAATTGTCATGGAAAGTTTTTAGCCTTCAATTTGAGCCCTAGGCGTGTCGAGATCCTGGCTCCGCCACTGCACATAAGTTTTTTAGCAAGAGTCAGACCACAAACTACTTATAGTCACTCAAAGTAGGAGTATCTTTTTATCGATGAATATTCTTATATGAAGTTTTCACTTCACAAAATTTTCTAGACATACTTTGTCATATTTTTATAAATTTTAAGTACAATCCATAAATAAAATTTAAATATATAATTATATATATAATTGATAATATAATAAAATGCAAGTTAAAATTATTAATAAGAAAAATATTATTAATAAACAATGATATTTATGTATTTATAAATATTTTATCGAATATATTTATATCTGTTAATATTAAAATATATTTATTTATTTAAATACATGGGTCATACTGCTAGTCTAACATAAACATACATCTCTTCTTGACAGGTTTTTGGACTTTGGAGTAGCGGTGTGAAAATGGATTAGATTTCTCATTCCCTCTCATTTCCTTTTCCGACTACACGAACTAGAGATTAGATTTCTCATTCCCGCTAGAGATTAGATTTCTCATTCCCGCCATACATATCCCCGTCCCTAACCCAAATGCGCGATGTGGCCGCCCCTTGCGGCGCTGCTCCGTCGCCTATCCTCTCACCCGTTTGACTCTCCCGCCATCCATGCTAACCTTGTCAAGTCCTCCTCCATCTCCAGCCCTATCCCTGCCACCGCCCTCCTCACCGCCTACGCCAATGCGGGCCTCCCAGCCGCGGCGTCCCGTCTGTTCGACGAAATGCCCACCCAGGATGCCGTCGCCTGGAACGCGCTCCTCGCCTGCCTGGTCCGCCATGCTCGGCCCTGCGCCACCGTGGCCGCCTTCCGTGACATGGCCACCGCGGGGTTCGCGCCCACGGCTGCGACCCTCTGCACCATGGCCAAGGCGTGCGCCACGTCTCGCGCCCTCCGTCCTGGCCGTCAGGTCCACGCGCGCAGCATCCTCGCGTGTCAGGGCGATGTCATCATGGCAACAACGCTTGTAGATCTCTACATGAGCTGTGGCCTTGTTGAGGAAGCAATGAGGCTGTTTATGTGCACGGATTGCCCCAAGGATGTTGCTCTATACAATGCTGTTATTTCAGGCTGTGTGGAGAATGGCAGATTCAGGGAGGCTTTCTTTATTCTGGGGAGGATTGAGCTTAATGGAATTGCACTGACATGTGCTCTTACTGCCTGCTCAGCAACAGCGAATTTGATGTATGGTATGCAGGTGCATTGCAAGGCTCTCCGTGGTGGGTTTACTATAGAGACGATCTTATGCAATGCACTTATTGATATGTATGCAAAATGTGGGCAGACAATGGCTGCTCGTGTGGTGTTTGATCGAATGGCTTGCAGGAATGTGGTTTCCTGGTCCAGTATGATTGACGCTTATAGTCACCATGGGGATGGGGAAGCAGCATTAGATTTGTTTAAAAGGATGGATGAAACTGTACCAGTGGTCTTGCCAAACGCAGTTACATTTCTCGCTGTTCTTTCTGCTTGTGGACAATCTGGTCTTGTGGATGAAGGCAGAGCTATGTTGCATTTGATGAAAAGAAAATATGGGATTAATCCGGGACCAGAGCACTATGGATGTTTTATTGATTTACTAGGCCGTGCAGGCCAGATTGATGAGGCATGGGATCTCTATTGTAGTTTCAGTACAACCCGAAGTGAGCTTTCTGGTTCCATCTGTGTGGCTATGTTGAATGCATGTAGAGCTAATATGGATGTGGTGAGAGGCAACAAAGTAGCTCTGCACCTTCTGGAGGTTGACCCAGAAAATCCAGGAAGTCATGTGCTAATATCGAATTTTCATGCTGCTGCTAGACAATGGTTTGAATCGGATGAATCAAGGAGGATTATAATGGATAAGGGTCTCAGGAAAGAAGCAGCTAGTAGTCATGTCTCCTCCACTGGCTAGAAACTGATTTTGCACTAGTCTGGAAGTACAACTCATCGGCTTAGCTGAATTATACAGCACAAGGATACCAAGAACTTGGGAAACCAAGCCACAAACACAACTCATGCTAATTGGACTTGATGGGTGATATTGTTAGAGGGACTCACAAGGACGCTAAGTGGGAAAGGGGAACATTTTTGGTTCAGTGTTTACTATGGATATGAGATTATATGGTAGGACCAATTTTGCTCGCACTAGTGTACATTTGTAAAGCAGTCATCTTGTTTCCAAGACTATGCATTTTTAAGTGGTAAATATACCTTTTTATATGAAATTAAGCATCATACCTAGCTTATCTATATGTTAGTAAATATGCTGTGAACTACATTAGTTGTGTTCATTCCTACATGTTCTGGAATTTTTTGTTGCAATGACAATGATTGTGCTGTTGAACATGATGATAATATACGTGTGATTTAACATTGACACACTGTTTTGTGTCAAAAACAAAAATATTTCAGGAGTAACATAAAATGTCTCTATCCTCTAGCGTATATGTGCATGCGTTTTAAGAATTTAAAAATGATTTATGTTTCGGACAATTATCCTCTTATATATAGATCAATTCCAGTTATGTCTTGTCAATTTTACATATTGTTATCTTTTTATAGATTTGAGGCTTTTGTTGGTCTGAAGTCTTGTTCAAACAACTGAGATCACTTGATGTGACATTAATAGCATAATTCATTTTCAACCTGGACATTAATTTTATATGTGATTAATTTTTTGGAGTATTCTAGTCACCAACTTCTGCACAGAAGTTACAAACGCAGGAGGGTGACCCACTATTGAAATTTCATGGTCTAAATGATAAATAAAGACTAAACAATATGATCATGTAATGGAACTGCTTGGTATAGTTAAATATATTGTTCAAAAATGCTTTACCGGTATGATTACTTTGTTTTGTTAGTGTGGTGAATTCTTATTAGCTTCCTACAGGGGCACACACAAGATTCCAAGCCTAGTACGTCTGCTATTTAGGTTACTTGGGTTTTTTTATTACTTAGAGGATTACTTATGATGCTTGGTTCTCTGTAGTCAGTTGTCTCCCTGATAATTATGATGAGATCAGTGAAATCTCTTTTGTAGGGAAGACTGGTCTTGCACCAGTTCTGTGGTGACAGGCATTAGTGCGACAGCACTGAACGAACCGTCTACTGGCAATGAATGCTGCTACTTCTGCCTGAGACACTGGAGGTAATCTTTAGCAGCTAGCGCCCCATTTTGGAACCCCTTCTCTGAGGAAGGGAGAGAACGGCTTCGGGGAGGAGAGAGAATAGAGGGGCCTTGAGCTGAGCCTTGGCCTCCATGGATACTTCTCCATCTCATCATCACCAGGCCAAGCAGGTGAGCTGCCTTGCTGTTCTTGGTTCATGCACGCACACACCCTTGCTTGTTCTATTCCTTGTTGTAAATAGTAGTCGATCTTGCCTGAAAGTTGCCTGCTTTAATTGATCGATTGGTGCTTGTTTGTCTTTTTCATTTCATTCTGCTGGCATTTTTCAGTTAAGCTTGCTATTTCTTTGTTCATGGTAATAGCCAATTTTGTTTGTCTGACAGTACCTAGTTTTGTTTGGTGGTTTTAGGAGGTGCGCTTAGGGATTCCTGAAGTTTATTAGAGTTGCTTTTGTTAGATTACAGCAGTTAGATTTTCATATTGACATTTTTGTTTGGAAAGGAGCCTGATTTAGCATAGTTACTGACTATACTGCAAGTCCAAGTCTGCAATATGCATTATGTGAAGCTCTATTCAGGCATTGAACTATATAAGGTTTTGTATTAAAGGAATTAATGGAAGGTTTTGTTTGATGGTAATTAATGGATTTTTATATGGTTTTTACGCATAAGGTTTTATATGTTTGTTTTGTTAGCAGCTGGGCATTTCTTACTTTTGTTAGGTACTAATAACACTTAGTTTTGTTAGGTTTTAAAAAACACACAAGGTTTTCTACTGTCATAGCTATGCTCTGTTTGCTACTAGCAGTACCTCATTTTTTCCCTACAATCATAGCTTCTTTTTTTTTTGTTAATTAAGGTACTAGAAAATTCACTTTTGCAAGGTTCTGTTCTGTTAATTTTTATTTTTTTTCTCTGTTTGTTTCTTTTGAGGGAAGCAAAGAAACAGCATTCTGTATTGAGACTGCTGAGTTCTGTACATGCCAACAGAGATTAGGCTAAACTTTAATTGCCTTTTCCTGTGCACTTGAAGCACTTACAGTAATAGCACGCAAGCTTGAGAGGATGATATGTTATTATGGTACTAATAACACTTAGTTTTGTTTGCCACTGACATTTCTTAGTTTCGTTAGGTACTAATAATACTAAGATTTGTCAGCTATCAATAATTACCAAGTTTGCTTATTTATTACCTAGATTTGTATGTTTACTAATAGTATTTAAGAGACTAATATTTCACTTGATGCGGAACTCGTAAGCTTTGATGTCTCAGTGTTTGCATCATCAAACTAGTATGCTCTCTAAATTTAATTAGTTATAGTGATGGCTGGGTTTGATGATTCCTAGAGGTTGACAGTTTCTTTATGTTCTGTTAGTTATGCTATAAATTTCTGGCTTGATACACCCAGACAGAACACATTTAGGCAGATTTTTGTTTAGGACACTAGTATATTCAGATTTTGGTTTCTGAAATTTTTAGGGTCTAGAATTAGGCTGATTTGGCAAACTAATTAAGTGTGAAACTGCATGGCCACTTGGCAAGCACTGCAGGACATGCAATCGCTGTGTTCATGGATTTTATCACTATTGTAACTGACTGAGTACTTTTTTGGTAGTTTCACACTGCAGCTAAACAATTGCAGTTCTTGGAAGAAAGAACTATGCACCGTTTTAATTCTACCCATATGACCATATTCTCTTTTGTCTTGTGCATGGCGGGGGCTATTTCTTCTAATATACCAAGGTACTTCCTCTCTTTTTGTTCCTATATGTTCTATTTCCAGGAGATATACTACTACGAAGATTTTTAATGCAGAACTCATAAGTCATCAAACCCAGGATTTGTTTTTTACGTGTAAACCCAAGAAGTTTTGTCTGAAATTCGGGAACTTAGTATTACTTTTCTTCAAACTACATGTCTTTTTGTCAAAGATATATATGCTGTTCCTTTTTTGTCTTTGAATGCATGCATTACAATACTTCTAAAATGTAAGTCTGAGAAATAATTTGATCTTCGTGTTTCATGGCATATGGATTGTCCTAAATAGTTTTGTATTGGGCAGCATACATAATCGAAGCACTAGGTCCAGTTTATCTAAGTTAATTTATAGTTACCCGAAAAAATTAACTTTGTTGAATACATCAAGTTTTCTGCTACCATCTGGATGACAGAGGGGTAATATCAATTTGAATCAACCTATTATGCTCAGGATCAGTCAAGTTTTTTTTAGTTGTAAGAATTTTGCTAATGAAATCACATTTTCTTTTTCATCTATCTAGGTCTTAAGGTATCAAAGATGGCAGACACCTGCTATTTGCTATTGCCACTAAGTTCATTTCAAGCTAGTTGGGGGTTGATTTTGCAACTGGAACACAGACATGAGGAGGGTGGTGGGTGGGGTGTTTTTTTTTTTTTCACATTTTCACAATACAAACTATGAATCAAGCAAGCAATCAGCTAGGAGGGAGAGAATCAAACTACATATCTTGGTCTGAATCCATTCCTCTTTTCTTCTTGGTCCATCTTCACGCTCTTTCTGGCGTTCCTTTGTTGGTCCATCTCAAGTTTGCACCTTAGCTTTTCCTCACTCCCAATCTTTCTTTGCGGCAAACTCGATTTTTTTTTCTGTTTTGTGGGCTGGACTTGTTAAGTGACAAAGAGAATTATTGTTTTATTGTGTTTTTAGATGGATCCTAGGTTTGTTTTCTAAAGAGCCAAATAACCACACTGCGGTTGTACTATGTTTGAAGCCCAACAGACAACTAAACACAACGTGCCTGCTTATATGTTTGAAGCCCAGACCCGACCTAATCGTGGTTTGTGCTTAGCCTGATCGTGGTATCTTGCAGGAGGGGCGCGGAGTGAAGCGCGATCGGTTGACGTGTGTCACGTCTGACGGGAAAATAAAATAAAATAAAAATGAGTGCATCCAAAAAAAAAAATTCAACCTTGTGACACATAAACAGTCCCAAAATACTTTTACATCATTACATTATTTGCGTCCATTAATTTATTAGAAAAAGGCAATGGTCTCAAAAGCATGTATCTTGGTGTAAAACATAGATCGATGATTGATACGTTTGTACTATATATTATTATGAGTGAATTGCACATTGTGCCCTCCTCTATTACTAAACTTTCACTTTGGACTACTCAATTAGCTATTTTTTTTATTTTGGACCTGTTAAATTTATTTATATAACATAAGATGGTCTAAAGTGTAACATAAATAAATAAATTTAACAGGTCCAAAATAAAAGTTTAGCTAATTGAGTAGCCCAAAGTGAAAGTTTATTAATAGATTTATCGAAACCACAAATATAGTGGAAACTACTGTTGGATCGAAAAATTGGACGTCTGAAATTTGTTCACGTCATCACGAGTAAAAAATTTTACTCGGAGAAATTTACTGAGAGTAAAATTTTTTACTTGTGATGACGTGGACGAATCTTAAACGTCCATTTTCAGATCCAGCAATAATTTCCAGGCTTCCAATACACATGTGGTTTCTACCACATATTTTCCCTCGAATCAAATTCCTCTTTCGCTGCATCTTGTTGATGTTCCCCTCGCCACCACTCAGAGTACTCCCTCAGTTTTATATATTATTAGATGTTTTAATTTTTTTTCTAAGTTAAAATTTATAATTTCGATAAATCTTATAGAAAAAATATAGTAATAGTTTTTACATCAAATAAATATATTATTAAAATATATTTAATGGAATAACTAATTTGGTGTTGTAAAAGTTGCTATATCTTAGAAAAAAAGTCAAGTTTCATAATATTAAACGAAGAGAGTAGTATATATTGTGGATTATTAATTAATTATTATGCCATTAGATTTTATTGTTAGAAATTGTTTCTCAATATTGTAAAATTTTATTGTCACAAAAAATTATCTTTGGGTAAATTCGCAAAACAAGTATATCTTAAAAATGCATGGATTAAAAGAAGCCCCCACTACTTAAAAAAAAAGGAATGGGGGTATCGATGAAGTCATGTCCTCGTTAATTTGGCTTCCACCGGTACTTTTCTCTACCACACAACCACCAAAATAAAGTCGTACCAATCTATCCATCTATTAACCGATAAATAAGTACTGTTCATGTTGATATAATACGTAAGGTGTAAACTGTATGATAATGTCACGGGAATCCCAAAACTACCTAGTGTACTAAAAATATATTGTTTTAGAATATTTCATACAGCCTAGGACACTTTTGGAATTTAAACGTCGACCCTACTTTCTAATAACATTAACCATAACCCTACATCTCAATGTCCTTAGGTTTTAGAAAATATAAACTACACGCGACATGGTAGTTCAACTACACACATTAAAACTAATACAAAATGGCCCACAAAAAAAATCAGATCTTGTAGTTTGTGGCCCTACCAACATCAACATGAACCATCCATGCCAATCCCTAAATATTCACAATACATCCCAACTACCAATTGCACCCATGCCAAGATATTACAAAAGTTGCAAAATCAACAAGAATCGCCCCTACCAACATCGATATGGAAGTATAACATTACATCTCGACCCACATTCCATAATTCACAGCGCATCCCGAGCCACATTTGACAAATCATGGTTTTAATAAAAGAAACAGTCAATATACATGGGGAAATATTGGGAAAATTAAGCTTTTCGGACGGAGTTTACCTTAAATACTCCAATGCAATGCTCACGAAATCCCCTTCACTTTGGGGTGAATTTGAGGAGGTTTGGGAAGGGGAGAAGAGAGTGCCCCAGGCTCGACTAACCCTAGCCGGAGAAAGGATCAGCTTCGACAAAATCTAGGCAGGGGGTCCACGCCAACGTACCTAACGCTGGCCGTAGGACCTCAACGCGAGGCAGTTAACGTTGAGGTCGCGGATCATTTTTTGTTAAAGTTTTTTTATATGGTTTAGTTTTTAAATAAGTATTTGAAAAGGACCAAATTGTCAATTTTTTGGTGCAACGTACCTCAGCCTCATAGTTTGGCGACAAAAGTGTGTGCCTAGTGACGCACTGACACACCTGGTGTATGCCTACAAGGACAATTACCATATAATAAACCACTATCAAGTCGTAGTTAAACACGACGACGATTCATCATGCATGCACCTGTGTTAGTACTTTACTTTAAATTAGTCGCTCTCTTATCTCTAATCCTCTCTTCCACTTTAAAAATTGCCGCTTTTTTTTTGTTTTGTTTTGTTTACTGCTATGCAACCTAGATGGCGGCAACAGTGCTGCTATGCTGCTATTTTCTAACACCCTTTACAGCTGCTTCGCGCCCCAGCAAACGACACGAATTCGTCCCAAAAACTAAACTAAGATTAATTTCGAGTCAAACGTACGTTAGCTCGATCCCAACTCGAAATATATATTATTGTGCTGCAATTGCAATCGATCACGTTCATGTCTCCTGTTAATTGACAAATGCAACATACATCGATCCACGTTGCAAAAGAGGCTTCGTTTTAAAATTTAAATAGCGTTTATTCGTACATGTCATACGATATTACGGGCTTACGTAGTGAGATCTATGAGAGCCTAGCTGTACATATATATATTAGATGGCGCGGGAGAGATCTCCAAGATCTTTTGATCGTATCTTGCACGGGTTTTAAATATGTTATCGCAACATATTCGCGATGTCACTGATGTTCGATGTTTAATTTTTGTTTAAAAGAAAACAAGAGTTGCAAACTCTCCAGTCTCTCCTATGATTAGCTGATGATAACTATTACAGATCTGCTTCGAGATCGAGGTTCTCCCAGAATTTGGCTAATTAAATCGTGAAAGTTTGCGCTTTAGACCTACCTCGGATATGTTATGGCAAATTTTGTGCACGCACGCAATCGCGATCCTTTCTGCCTGGCACTTTTGATTAGTTTAATTTACCAGCGATCGCGTGGTAATAAGGCTACTTTTCAAAGATAATTAAGCTCTGTTCAACACGTTTTTGTCCACAGTACTCCAAGTAAAGTGCGCACATTACAAAATTAACAGTCGACACGTTTACTGGCTAAAAGATTAAAACCAACGTATTGGCCGGGTTAATATCTAGCTTCTAGAACTAGCTAGCTAGCAATACTGAAGTTAGTTAGTATTTTTGTGTAAAATGAGTTGGTAAACTATCTTGTTCTTCATGACTTCGGGCCTGTTTGGGAGCTTTAAATTCTAAGAAGCAGCTGTTTAGTAGCCAGCTTCTGAGAATCTGGAAAACCTCTGAAACCCAGCTTCTCTAGCTTCTCCAGCTTCTGGCTTCTTAGTTCATTTTTTAGAATATGTAACTACAGATTCTCAGAAGTTGTGCACTGTTTGGAGCAGCTTCTAGCAGCTGTGACAAGCTCCCCCAAACAGGGCCTTCATCTCGCACAAGAGCGACACATGTTAATATATTTTTTAAAGAAATAAAAAAGAAAAGAATATACAACACGTGCAGATCAAACTCTTGATACTGTATAAATGATCTTTCAGAAATTAAACTGTCTCAATTGCACGCAATTTACGCAGAAGCCAAGGTTGGGACAACTAGGGCTTAAGCTCTGGAGTTAAGCTCTATAACTAATCCTATCAAAATCTTGATAAATTTATATAGAGATTTTGGAGACGAGGAAGGACATATTATATGACCTAGGGCCTGTTTAGTGTGGAAAAGAAATTTTTTTTTGTCACATCGGATGTTTGACCGGATGTCGGAAGGAGTTTTCGGACACGAATGAGAAAACTAATTAATAACTCGCCTGGAAACCGCGAGACGAATCTTTTGAGCCTAATGAATCTGTCATTAGTACCTGTGGGTTACTGTAGCACTTATGGCTAATCATGGACTAATTAGACTCAAAAAATTTGTCTCAGGATTTCCCTTCTAACTATGCAATTAGTTTTTATTTTTATCTATAGTTAATACTTTATGCACGATCTGATGTTTTTGAGGAAAAAATATTGAACTAAAAAGGCCCCTATTTGGAGGAGTTTTCGGTAGCTACAGCTCCTCCTGAAACCAAAAGGTCCTCAAACGGTTCAGCTTTTTATGCAAATTGTACGAACGAAGTTATATTTATAGAATAAAAATTGAGTTAGAAACCAAAAGTCTCAAGGTTATAACTGGCTAGGTTCCCACCAGCTATTAAGACAACTCAGCCCTACACGCGCGTACCTTAATTAACTTGATAGAGAGGGAGGGGGAGGGGAATACATAAGCTTAAAATTTAGGGTTAATTGGATCTATGCAACTACAAATATGCCAATTGGGAAAAATACCACTATTATTTAGCATATTGGCTACGTGTCACTGAAAATTAGAAAAATCGGAACCTTGCCACTCCATCACATTTTCCGTCAAAAATCTCCATTAGCCCCCAACTGCACATGGGCCCCACCTCTCTTCCCTCTCTTCTCTTTCCCCTTCCTCTCTCTCCTCCACCGTAGATGCAGCAGGAGGTGTCGTCTCCGTCGTCATCTCAGAGAGGGAGGTCAGGCCGGGCTACTCCTGTGGTGTCGTCGTTGTTGAGCGCCTCGTCTCAAAGCCGGCAAGCCACGCAGTCTCTGTCACCGTTCAAGGGAGGAGGAGGTGGTGGTGGTGGAGGCATCGCCGACGACGAGTATCCATCCTCGCCGCCGTCGCCGAGGACCTCCATGATGCGCGGCTACGGCTGCGGCAGCTGGAGGGGTGCGCTGCCCTCTTCTCAATAAATCCATCGCTAGTACGTTGCTCTGATGGCTCGTTTCACCGTTGTCGCCACCATCGTCACCCTCCTCGCCGTCAAAGCCGCTGTGCAGGCCCTGGGAGCGGCCCCCATCCCGGCGCCCAAGATAGCCCCATTGCCTGCTCCCCCAACGAGGTCCCTGGCCACCGCCCCCGTGCCGATCGCCACCTCGCCCACCGCCGCGTCACCTTCCCTCATGGCGCCTTCTCCAACTCCGCCCACTGATGCCCCTGACGCCAATGCTCCCTCCGTCCTCGCCCCGTCCGAGGTCACCTCCACCGCCTCTGCACCGACCGGTGCTCTCACCGGCGCCCCCGCGAGCTCCTCCGCGTTCACCACCACCGCCGCTCCCATCGCGGGGATGGAGGAAGAGATGGGGAAGAAAGAAGAGGGACAATGGAGGAAGATAGAATTGACATGTGGGTCCCACGTCCAGGAGGCTGACAGAAAACGTGATGGAGTGGCACGGTTCGAATTTTCCAAATTTCCAGTGGCACGTAGCCGATATGCTAAATAGCAGTGGTATTTTTTTTGAATTGGTATATTTGCAGTGGCATAAATCCAATTAACCCTAAAATTTATCTCTAGTAAGTCTTATCTAGTGAGGAAATGAAAAAAATCTTCAGAATTGACATTTAGGGCATGTTTAGGGAGCTTAAAATTTTAAGCAGCAGCTAGTTGGTAGCCAATTTTTAAGAATCATTGAACCAAAAGTAGAACTGTTTTGGGGAGCTTGTGATTTTGGGAGAAGCTGCAGCGGTTAGAAACTCTCCCAAACAGCCCTTAGTATGATTTTCATACTAACCTACCCCATAACCATAATTCCGTGGGGTACTAGAATTCCTTGTAATGTGCTCGCTCCGTTTCAGGTTATAAGACGTTATGACTTGTGTCAAAGTCAAACTATTTCAAATTTAACTAAATTTATCAATAAATATGGTAATATTTATAATGCTAAAATAGTTTCAACAAATCAATAATTGAATACATTTTTATAATAAATTTGTCTTAGGTTGAAAATGTTACTATATTTTTCTACAAATTTAGTTAAACTTAAAGCAGTTTGACTTTGACTAAAGTCAAAATGTCTTATAACCTGAAATGGAGGGAGTAGATGTGAATAGTACACTGGCTTCTATATATATGTTACATCGATCTCTCGCTATATATATCATGTAGGCTAGGTATATACTCCAATATATAAGCAATTTTACGATATTTAAGGAGGTACCATGAAGTACCAAAATTCTATAGTGTAAAATTTGGTATCTCATAGTCTTTATGTATCAAGAGGTATCAAATTTACAATAGAAAAAATGATAACTCATGGTATCTTCTTATTTATATATATATATATATATATATATATATATATATATATATATATATATATATATATATATATATATATATATATAGCACAGAAATAAAATATTGTACTAGACATAACGCTGAACGGGGCTCGTGCCGTGCCGTACGCACACGCTACGGTGTCACACTGGTAGTGTACCCCCGGCGCGGGAAGCGTTGACGTGCACCATGGCCATGCATCTTTTATATATACTCCTGCATGTATGGAGGGAGAGAAGCAGTACTCGTTCCGTCCCTAAATATTTAACGCCGTTGATTTTTTCTAAATATATTTGACCGTTCGTCTTATTAAAAAATTTAAATAATTATTATTTTTTTCTATCATTTGATTCATTGTTAAATATACTACTACTATTTAAGTTTTTGAATAATATTCACAAAAATCATTGAATAAGATGAACAATTAAACATGTTTAAAAAAATTAATAGCGTCAAATATTTAGAAATAGAGGGAGTATAATCTAGCTAGCACAAATTAAAGTGCATTATATTGTTGCATGCACGGGCACGGCCGAGCTCAATGCAAAGTCTGAAATTATCCCCCCCAGCAGCAGCATGGAGTACTGTATATGATATACGTAGGCTGCCTGCTAACGTGTTGCCCGGACAGCGGGGCGACCCGTCGCTGTCCCTCCCTCCGATCCCCTCGCCTCGTCTCGTGTGCTACTACACAAAAGCAACATACATTAATTGATACGGAATACGTATATCCTCCCTATTTCTCTACATATAATTTTTAAAAATATATTTAACTGTTCATCTTATTAAAAAATTAATTCTTTTCTTATCAATTAATTCATTGTTAAATATACTTTTACGTATACTTATAGTTTTAAATATTTCATAAAAGTGTTTAATAAAATAAACGGTCCAACATGTTTAAAAAAATCAACGACGTCAAATATTTAAGTACGAAGAAAGTATATAGCATAAAAAACTGAAATTTTTATATTTTAGTCCTTTTTAAAAACTTATTTCACAAATAGAAAAAAAAAAAACTTATCCTGAAAAAACTTATCTCTCTACGCAAGCCTTTTTCGAGCGGCACTTCCGCTAGCACTGCAGCCGTACGTGCCCACGCCGTTAATTGCTGCGAGCGCGCCACTAATCCTGGCGCCGTGTAGAGAGGAGGTGGCGTCAGCAATGCCGGCGCCCTCCCAATGCCACGTCAGCTGGAGGGAGCCACGTGACGCCACGGTGGCAGGAGGACGGTGCCAGTGACTCTGGCGCCCCAAAAAGAACTATTTTCGAAATAAGTTTTTTCAGGAGTCTATTTACGAAATAAGTTTTTTAAAAGGACAAAAATGTGAAAAAAAAACTCCGCTACGTGGTGGGGCTGGCTTACGCACGTCCAAACGGCCGGGCAGGTGGATCGAGTTACGTACGCTACGTCACGTTGGCCGCGTCACCAACGTACGTACGCCACAAGTGGAAACGGGGTCACGGGGCCGGAAGGACCGGGTGAACACTAGTGCTGCCCTAATTCCACTGTCTAATCTAAAACGGCCAGGAAACGGAAATTTAATGCATGGAGATCGTGTTGGATGACCTGATCGACCACCTATGCATATGTGTGTACTACCCGTTTTTCCGGAGATAAAAAAAGCCTGCACTAGTACTACTATAGCTCGTTAACGGGACGTACGTACTCAAAGGTAACTCAACGAGCGATCGTCATGATACAAATCAAGAAAGGTTGTTATGAATGTTTTACAGCGGAAATGTGCTGAAACACGCTTATTTGGATGCTAGTTTTTCTTTACCACGTGTCTGTCCGCAGCTTAATTGGCTCGTTGAAAATACAAATCAGTTCGTTGTAGCTTTTGCTATATTAAAATTCGAGTTTACCCATTATCCAGTAAATATGTACTATTAAGCATAAATACAGCTCACCATTTAGTTATCTCAAATAAACGGTACTAGGCTATCTATTACACCATTTCAACAAAACATCGATATTCTCTCCCCGCTTTCTTGTTCCTCCATGTCAAAACAAATTATACCTATTCCCTCCATACTAAAAATAACAACCTAGAATCATCTTAGGACTATAAATCTAAACACATAGGTATGTAGTTTATTACATATTAGGACGGAGAGAGTACCATATTCTTATGAATGCTATTATCATACTAATATTTGTGTCCTAGCTAAACCAAAAATACGATAGCCTTTAGTCCGACGAGAGAAAAGTGGGGACTAGAGGGTATTGAAAGCGTTGGTATGATAAGATGGGAAACACTATATATATGTATCATGGTTGAAGAAGCTTAACTGGAGATAGTTGAAGGAGACGTACGTGAGAATATACGGAGTGTCTGTATTTTAGATAAAGGAAGTTTGTATGGTTCTTAATTAATCGAACAATTACAGAAAGGTGATACAGTGATTATTACAAGATCACTTTCAATTTCTATGTAACTAGATGTATAGAACATATAATATATTATCATTCATAAAGAACGACAAGATTAAAATATCATGTCATGGGTAGCTACAATCATGCAAACTATCTTTCATTCTCGTACACTACCAAACCAACAGTTGGACTGCAACAAATACCCTAAAAACAATGTCTCCAATGAAGGAACGATATGCTCACGCACCGGCGTTGCTATGCTCTAAGCAATAAAGTTCGTTAGAGCATAGGTTTCCACCCCAAAGAGCAAATTCTTCGAACTCTAGCCATATCTTCAATAAGGAAGCAAAACCACTATATTGCTATGAACAACCAGCTAAGCTCTGAGTAGAGATTAATCAAAACTCAATGTCTAGAAACCGGTACTCGATAAGCACTACCTAATCGGGAATTTGATTAGTTTTATGTGTACCCCTACAATAGTGTCGAGGAGTGATCCTCTCTAGCGGGAGATCGTGGGATCCCCCTTTCGTGAGTTCGGCCGGGGGAAAAGGCCCGCCTCTGGAAATCACGTATCCGCCCCCAAGGCTACCAGCTAGTGTGCACACAACAAGATTATACAGGTTCGGGCCGCTATGAAGCGTAATACCCTTCTCCTGTGTATGGGATTTAGACTGAGAGTTACAAAGGTCCATAAGCTCCGGAGAGCGCTCTTGCTTCCCTTCTCCTAGAGCTCAGGGTTTTCTGAGAGTCGTCGTCCCTTTTCTCGGTGGGTAAGGTCCTCCTTTTATACCTCAAGGGGATACCACATGCACCGCCTCACCCTAATCTTCTCTCGGGTGGGGGCCCACCCTACCCTGACCGGATCTCGACCCGTGCCTTCGCCTGGAAGCTAAGCCACAGTTTGTCCTTGAGTGGGGCCCAGCGCCGTCCCTCGCCTGACACGGGGGACAGCCCTGTCATTCCCCCCATTAATGGGTGAAGACTTGTAGTGGCCGCCCTCTCGTGGGGAGACTCCGAATGACCCCTCCGATGGAACGGGTCATACCTACCTCCACTCCGCTGGAGGCAAATGCGACGTGGGGGCACAGCCGTCCGTGCAGTCAGATGTGACCGGCGACAGGCCGGTCATAGACTGGTCATTCCTGACCGTCGCGCGCCAGTCGGGCACGCCGCACGTCTGCCCCTACTGCATTGAATGCGGCAGGGGGCAGTTGGGGCGCTGCGCGCATTAAAGGTGGTTCAGCCAAGGCCCCCTCCCCGCTTGCTCCCCCGCCAGATGGCGGCTGGGCGAGGGCCTCGGGGCAAAGCGGTGCGAGGGCCCGAGGGGCATGACGTGGCACCCCGAGGCCCCCTGGCCGCTGTAGACCCCCGATTTTGGAAATGGGAAATCTTCTGTGTTTATCTGTACCAATCCCTGGATCAGTAGTTGGTACACACATACATAGTTGAATCACAACATATCACGAATGAATTCAGGCTAAAAGAGTTAATTACTTACATTAGGGCCAGGTAGGCTGACAACTATTAGAGAACAGCAGCGGAAGACAAAATAATATAAGGGCCCAGTTAACATGCCATAGGCAGTCGACTGGGGAACGAGACCTAGAACAAAACCGCACTTTGATCATCTTGTTGGATACGCAAGCGTACCGACAAGGGCTTCTCTTCAACACTCTCCTAAAAGATGTATAAATAGCAAGAGTGAGTACCAACCGTACTCAGCAAGACACCACAACAACAATGCATATGATGGAGGGTATTCAAGGAATGGCCACGGTTCTTTTGCGCAAAGCAAGTTTTGCAATTCTTTTCACAAGCCTAAGACCTAGCATAGACTGATCAAATTTTAGTTCCAGTGTTCACATTAAATAACGACGGGTCTGTCCACCATCTGTTGTGATCCCAAGGATAGCTTTCCGCCATTGAGTCGTCATGTTTTTCTGAGGACGTCCACCTTCCCTCCTCTCAGGAAGTGGCTCCATCGGCAAAAAAATCATCATGCAATATCCCATCCCACACAAGTTAAGAATTTAGAGTCTAGCCAAGTGTAATACACGTCCCGGTGCTCAATAACTGCGAGCACGGCTATTCGAATAGATTTGGTTTACTCACACTGCAGTGGATGTACACTTTACCTGCACTCCGCGACTACCCAACACCTGAGCCTCGTCCCAACACATGAGACGCGTCACGGCAAAGCCTTTCGATAACCTAGCATTGGCAGTACCCGCTCCATGAACTTAAATCCTCATGCACTCTAGGCGTCCATGTTTCTAGCAGTGAGAGGAGTTCTGGCGCTCCTGGGAAAGAGAAGTCTCACACACATTAAGTTATGGTTCAAGTTAAGTTCTCTCTCTCTCACACACTCATGGCAGTCCTACCAATGGCGACACCGATGTAGGAGCACACCACGCGGCCCTACCTCAACGGCTGCCCCACCGTAGCGCACCTGCCTCACTCAGAGGTGAACCATCTATGCAGGGATACTGCCTCCGCTCGGCTATCTAATCCGCTAGGTCTATACCCATTCGAGAAGTACGGTTGTACGGGGGTCGTTTCATGCTTAACTTCCTGGCTCGGTCCTTAATTGACCCAGGACGGCACTAGCCTTTTCCGGATACCACCCAAATCCTCCATCCGCCCCAGTCGAAAACAGTTGTTTCATTTTATTTTTCTTTCACAAATCATGTCATCAATATCATAGCAATGTGGCGCTCATGTCTCCACATGCCGCATCTCAATTACCTTCCCAAAGGTAATTGCCCAAGCATAAAGCATTTTGATAAATATGAGTATGCATGATTCTAGAATAGCATTTCTAAGCATTTTTCATAATTGACTAGGGATTCATACGTAATCATGGTTACAAGGATTTAAGGGGTAAACATTAATCAAGGCATGGCATAATCACAAGTAGGATGTTCATCATTGCATGCAATTTTATTTGTAAACAAAATAATTTCGCAAATGGGATCAACATGTTCAAGGAATAGTGATGACTTGCCTGCTCAAGATAGTCCTTATTCTTGATATATTTCTTGATCAACCTTCACCTCCTAGAAGTTGCAGACGTTGCCTCACGGCTAATCGATACACAAAGTCTATAATACGTGAGAAAAACCAATATTTAAACAACAATCAAATATGCACAACAAAATGTACCTGTTGGGGTCATACCTAGGGTTGCTCGTATTACTCGTGCTTGCTAATGGATTTCAATCGCGGTAATGGTTACAATTTATAACTAGTATTTATCCATCACACAGGTTTGTCATATAATCTCTTTAATTTTGATATATGCCATCAAGCAATTTAATACTATACCGTACAGCCATAACGGAATGTACAGTACATGTGTGTGCACAATATCTTAATATTGGATCATTTATTTGAATAGTTGCTATTTACTATAAGCTATACAGTATATGTGATCAAAGTGGGTTCACGAGTGATTTACTGTTTGAGTAATTAATGGATGTCATCCAAATTATATGTATATACTACTCCATACGATGTGACATTGGTTAATTAATTTTGTATAGGTGAGTTTAACCACACAAGCTCTGTTATTATCCCTCATAAACAAGTTAAAGAATTATCTATGTGTATTCATATTTTGGTTACAAAAATGAGGCTAAACTTTATTTAAATAACCTATAAGTCATGGGTTTATAGATTAATAAATGGCACGAGTGTTTTTCCTATACATCCATTAATTTGAAACATCACTTATGATTAGTTTATGTGGTTGCTACAGTGATAAAACATATTAAAGATAATTATTTGACATCTACTCTACTGTACAATATCAATTTTATTTATTAGCACATTTTTAAGTTAACTATTATGCATCATCTTGATATTAATTATTTTATAATTATAAAAATATTTTATTAAATAGTGAATTATATACCATTGGAAAGCTTATGAATTTATATGAATTTAGGTTCAAGTTTCACTCAAATTCGAGTTAAAATGAATAAGTTATGCTAGTGTAAAGATTCAAATTTGAATTAATCCAAGAAATTGTGAAAAGGTACTGTTCATAAATGATTCATTTTTATTCCGAAATATATCCTTATCCCTAACAGCTGCTGACATGTGGGGTCAAAGCTTTGATTTTCTTTTTCACAGGATTAATTTTCTAAAGGGAAATAGGATGGAGCTAATGACAAGTGGGCCCTGCTGCTCTCTTTCTATTTCTCTCCCCTATCCTTCTTCTACCTCCAGCCGAGCCGCAACAATGCGAGCGGCACGGCGCGTACGGCCAAGCTCAGGCAAGGGCGACCTAGCGACGGCCAGGGGAGGCGCAGAGGAGCTCCGGCCAACACCCGCCGGCGGCCACGGCGCATGGCGGCGTGTGAACAGGCGGCTAAACTAGGCCACGCCATGGCCAAGCTCGGGCATCATGGGGCTAGGGCAATGGGGAGGGTTTCTGACCAAATTGATGGGCGTGGGAGCGTCTACTGGGTATGGGGATTCCATTTTACTAACTAGATGGAGAGGAGGAGCTCCGGGATGGCTTGTCCACGGCGACCTCCATGAGCGGAGCTTCGGAGCTCGGGCTTGGCATGGTTATGGCCCTAATTGATGAAATTGACGTGGAAACTAGATACTAGGGGACTATAAGATGTCACAGGAGCGAGGAATTACCGCGAGACGGCGGGACAACGAAGATCGGCTACAGTGGTGGAGCGGAGAAGAAGGTGCAGCACGCCCACAAGGTGTTCGACGAAATGTATACAAGGGAGAAGAAGAGGCTGAGAGGGGAGGACGAGCTCGTGGGGGCTCTTGGGGCCTTGTGATGGCAGCCAAGATGGTGTGGGGAGGAAGGGAGATGGGAGTGGGTATTTATAGGGTGCGGGAAAGGTGATCGTCTTAATGGTCGACGCGACGGGCGGCACACGAGGCTCGAGGCGGCGACGGCGACACGCGGTGACGCGATGGCGCGGCGGCGACGGCGACAAGACGGCGCAGCGCGGGGCTCGGTGTGGCTCGGCACGGGGCTCGACGCGGTAGGAGCGGCGACGCGTGGGCGACGGCGACGTGTGGCAGCGACGGGACGCGGCAACATGCAGCAACGCGGGGCTTGAGGTGCGGCAGTGGCACATGGCTTGGCGGCGCGTGGTGCGAGGCGCGATGAGACGGCGCGTGGCGCGGCAGTGAAGCCGACGCGATGGCGATGGCGACGGTGCACGGCGCGGCGATGATTACGACGCGACGCGATGGCATGCGCGGCAGCGGCAGGGGGAGGGCGGCGATGGGACGCTCGTGCGGTGCATGCCCGAGATTGGCACGGCACATGGGAGCGATGCGACGCGGGTCGCTAGTTGTTCGGCTTGGGCTCTAGTCGAGCACCTGGCGGCCCTTGTACAGTAGCAGGCTGCTAAAATCAGAGAAAAGAAGAAAAGGGAAAGATGGAGGGGTCAAACTGAAAAATGGCTGGGATTGGAATTTGATTTGAGATGCAATTTATACATTTTGGTTTTGGGAACTCAAATATTTTATTTGAATATTTATTTCTTTGTTTGTTTCACCCGAAATGAATTTGCTTTTAATTAGATTATCCTAAAATTATCCTAATGAGCCCATTATAAATATAGTGATGTATTTGCTCAATTTAATTGTGTGACCAATTATTTTATATGAGTTGATTTTATGACACAAGGGACTTGATGAAATGTCCTAAACATTAGCTTATATATTCCCATGAAATACTCATTTGTAAATAGGATCATGATAGTGGTGATCATCATTTCATGTGTGTTTATATTTCATGGCACGCGTCACATGGTTCAAGTATTTAATATTTGATCCATAAATTAAATTAGTAATTAACCTTCCCTTTGTCTGGCTTTGTTTTCTTGTGCGTAAATATTTGTAGGGTTAACAATAAATAATATATTCTCGTAAATTTATCTATTACTTAAATTTAGATCTTTTCTTTACTTTCTTTGTGATCATTTACGGTTTGGCAAGCAATAGCAATCATAACAACCAGCATAATGCAAAAGTTTTAAAAAATTTGAAATTTTAGTGATTTTTATTATCGGGAATTTTCAGGGTGTTACAGCCGCTCCTGCGATCCGCGGGGTGCGGGGGTAGGGCCAGGCTATAGGGTCACACGGCAGGACGGGAAGGTAAATTCCCCTCACTTCGCATACCCCCAGGCCCATATCTCTGACAAATAGTTACATGCTTCTAGCTAATATATTCAATTTAATTACATATTGCAAAAGTGATTGTAACTCAACTAGTTAGGATTCTTAGGTAAATCTAGTACGCACGTCCACCTGAATTTAAATGCTAAACTTGATATAGGTGCTCGATTTGTGGGCTAATATTGTTTTAATGGTAGGTGATGTATCCGTCGACAGCGAGATATCCTTGGTGATTTTGTTAATTTCAAAATATATCGGTCCGATCTTTCGAAATTGATTATAGGGATAAGGTGTACATGTGTGTTTATAAACACGAGTATGTGTTATGCGTAGTTGTGTTTGTACTGTGTGTTTTATCAGAAAAGAAAATTAATTGCGTACTGTGTGGACACATACGGATACGGGCAGAGGGGGTAGTTACTGTACCTGACGGCGGTGCGTATTGCCGTAAGCAGCAGGACGCGTACCCAACGCATGCGTGCCGCTTGTATATCCTATCCTAGTTAATTAGCTATAGCATATACAGACACTGGCCGGCCTACGCATGAAGGCCACAGGTTGGCCGGTGAAGCAAATCGATCCAGCGCGCGCGGTCACGGGCCCGGGCTGGTACGACGAAAGCGAAAGTGCCGTACTCCCGCGCCACGTATATATATACCCATGCAACATCCATTATGGCGAATAGTACACGAGTAATTAGGTTATACACTCATGATGAGCCTTAATTAGTGCCTAGTGTTAATTAATTAACTGTATACTACTTAAAGATAACTAAGTACTCCTCTCGTTTCATAATTATTTAAGTTTTGAATAAAATTGACATAACTTCATAAACTTTAGAATTACTTAAAATAATGCACGTCCTAGTCCAACATATATAGATTTATCTAACAGCAGCTATAAACCAGCTATAAACATATTTTAAAGAGATAAAAGAGAAGAGAGGAAAGCAGCGGGTTACAGATCTGTAGACAGCTACAACATGGACTCCAAGACATAATGCGTTTATGATAGGTGGGACCAGATATTAATAGTATAATAAGCAACTATTATATAAATTGGCTATTAAATTGGCTATTGATATTTTGGAGTTAGCACTTGACTATAGTATTAAACTTGCTATAAAGAGAATGGAAGGAGCTAGGCAGGCACGGTGGATGAAATGCAATTAATGCGCCAGCATAGATCACATGTAATCCGTGGAACGTGTGCTCACGATACAAATATTTGCATTGGTCCCGGTCGGAAACGAAGCAAATTCAAACGTACTGGTCGAGATAACGTACGCCGCCAACATCCATCGAGTCGACAGGGAGGCATGCAGCTCGGCGCGCGTTTTGTTGCGCGCGCGCACGTCCGCGTGTGCACTAACCATACGACCACCTGTTTTGCCCAAAAGAAGATCGAGTGAGTTATCAATGATTGCCCAAAAGGGAAACCCGTGTGTTTCATCTTTTTCTTTTTTGGGACTCTCGAATTATTTCTAAAAATTGGTCAAGACCAACACCGGCGTGCAACGGCTCTCGATCAGACGTCTCTCCTAGCCCATGCACGGCTAATATATCTTAGCCCTACCTTGCTATATCTGTTGCTGCCAGTATCATATATAAATATATATATATATATATATATATATATATATATATATATATCTTCTTATTTGGGTTAACTAGCTAATTAAATATCTGTGATTTTGCTATTGATAAAAATATATATTAATGTGTTATATACCCATCATTTTTATAGGAAATATTCATCTCGGTCTAATTTTGTATACGGATATCCATATAGATTTGACTTTTTTTTAGTATTAAGAACTCAAGGAGTAACGTAAAATTTATAATGGGAATAGGTACCACAGTGCACAACTACCTTCTCTTGAATAAGAAGAGATTTATAAAACTCTCGAATAACTCAATGCCCATGTAATCGATCATGTATGCATTGCTTTTACCTTATTTTAGGGAGAAACGAATTATGCCAACCCTAACAGTGCTCATTTAATATTTATCTTCTTAATTAGTATTTTGCAGTTAATTTCAGTGTTAAATGAAAAATGGCTGCTTCCATTGTGAGAACTATTAAGGTGGTGTTTGAATCTCGTGAAGATGAAGATGAAGATAAAGATTAAAAAATTCCACTTAAATCTTATGAGAAATTTTACGGACTAAAAATTTTAGTGCCTCAGGATATCCAGTACTCATCTAGATAATTTTCTTTAGAAAATATTATATGTTATCTCACAACGTTATCAAAATCTTTGTGCTGGTAGCCATGAAAATAAACAAGTTAAATTAGATAAAGTGTTTATTTTTACCAGAGCCTCAGGTCCATGCACAATTTTAGGTTTACATTTACGTGCTTATACGAACGTTGCACACACCGTAGTACGTAGTTCTGTTCGGCATGTCCAAGTTTGCGAAAAATGCTGGAATGTACAATTCGACTGTGGTGTTATTTGCTAGTGCTATTTTTTTAAAAAAAAATCTCATGAACTTTATTTAATACTTCGTCTATTCTAAAATATAAGAGATTTGGTTAGCAGACATATCCTAGTGCTATGAATCTAGAAGGAGATTCATAGTACTAAGATATATCACATCCAACCAAAATCCATAATATTTTATGGCAAAGGATAAGAATTTAGATACGTGAGAAAACGCACGCCAACAAAGAGTACATCCAGTTTATAGAATGGCCCCTTAAAAACGACAAAATTGAGCATACATAGTGGAGTTTGTAGAAAAGGACCTAAAAGAACAAGAAAAGGCAACCATGTCCTTCATCTACTTCTTCCATAGGACCACCTATCCCACTTATGTCAACAGCCACAGAGAGGATAATAGCATGACAAGTTACACAAGAGATATAGCCGAGGAGCGAACTCAGTCGGGGCCTTCGCAATGAAGGTTGAAGCTATTTTGGCCAAACAAGAAAATCACAGCAAGTCATTGCATATCCAACACCAATGCACAAGGAGAAGGACTCTAGTCTTTTGTGACTGGTCGTCGGAGAAAAGCTAATGGTAAGCGCAACATTTTCGCAACGGAAACTAGTAGAGAACTTTGAGTTACAGACAGATAAGAGTAGTGGAATATCGGTGACTGACTCGATCGTCACCAAGCGGATGGCATATGCCGAAGCAAGGTCTAGCAGGTCTATCCATGGCTTAAGAACTCCACCATCTTCTTTGATCTACACAAGAAAGAAGAAAGGAAAGACCTACAGCGGGATTCACTCAACTACGAGACAAACTTGACCAGCCCCGGATCGCCTTTCCCCTGTCGGCGACCAATGGCCATCGATCGTAGACGAGAGAGGAAATCCGACAAGGAAAAAAGAAGCACTTGGGAGTTGTGTTTCATAGAAGCACCAACGAAGAGATAAAAAGAAAGTTGTCCCGAATATATGATAGTAGAATAATTTATAACTTGAAGGTCTAAATTGACATTCATGTGCTCCCTATGTTTCAAATTAAAACAACCTAGAGTCCCATCTCATATCTATTTATAGTACTCGATTACGTTTAGTCCCAATATATATTAATTTATTTTGAAACGAAAAAAGTATACGACAGTACTATAAAGTTAGATATTTATACTGTCCTTACTTGCTTGTGAGAAGGAACCAAAAATTTATACTCTGCAATCCCCAATGACTTCCACGTGTCCCTGGTTGGGTGATCAAACACTAGCCCAAACTGCCAGAAATACACAAAGTTTCTCCCCAAAAAACACCCCAAAAATAGCTGAAAAGAAAAATCCTGGGGCCACACGTCGCGGCGTCGCGCCTCCCACGGCATCCTCCCGCGCACTCAACGTCTCTACGGGTGTATATATACCGCCACGTCTCGTCTTCCCCCGCCTCCAATCCCAAACCTCGCAAGCGATGCGACCTGCCTTCTCCTCCTCCCTTTCGGCCTCGCCTTCCTTCCTTGCGACTCAGGTCATTCTTCCGAACACCATCCCCGCCTTGAAAACCTCTCGGCCAAGATCGATCGATCGCCATGGGCAGCGGCCACAGGAAGCTCATCCACTTGCTCCGCGCCGACCAGGCGGCGGCGGCGGCCTCGGCGTCGTCGGCGTCGTTCTCGCCCAAGTCTTTCTCGTCCTCCTCTGCCTCCGACGACGACGGGTGTAGCTCCTCGTCGTGGCAGACGACCGACGGCGGCGGCGGGTACGGGTCCGCGGCCTCGTCGCCGTCGCGGTCGACGCCACCCAAGTCGCCGTGGGCGGCGCACCTGCCGGGGCTTGGCGGCGGCGGGGTGGGGGCGGGCGCCGGCGCCACCGGGCTCGTCGCGTCGCTGGTGAAGGAGGACGGGCACGTGTACTCGCTGGCGGCGGCGGGGGACGTGCTCTACACCGGCACGGACTCCGAGAACGTGCGGGTGTGGCGCGACCGCCGCGAGCTCGCCGGGTTCAGGACCGGGAGCGGGCTGGTCAAGGCCATCGTCGTCGCCGACGACGGGCGCATCTTCACGGGGCACCAGGACGGCAAGGTCCGCGTGTGGCGCGCCGACGCGGGCGACCCCGCCGTGCACCGCCGCGTCGGCTCGCTCCCGCGGCTCGCCGACTACGTCCGGAGCTCCGTCAACCCGTCCAGCTACGTCGAGACGCCGCGGCGCCGCCGCGGGCGGCGCCGGGAGGTGTGGCTCCGGCACTCCGACGCCGTGTCGTGCCTCAGCCTCGACGAGGCCGCCGGGCTGCTCTACTCCGCCTCCTGGGACGGGTCCTTCAAGGTGTGGCGCGTGTCGGACTCGAGGTGCCTCGAGTCGGTGCACGCCCACGACGACGCCATCAACACCGTCGCCGCCGCCGGGTTCGACGGCGTCGTGTTCACCGGCTCCGCCGACGGCACCGTCAAGGTGTGGCGGCGGGAGGAGTCGGCGGCGGCGGCGGCGAACGGCGGCGAGGCGAAGACGAGGCACGTCCTGGAGACGGTGCTGCGGGAGGACGAGAGCGCGGTCACCGCCATCGCCGTCTCGGCCGAGGGCCGCGTCGTGTACGTCGGCTCGTCGGACGGGGAAGTGACCTACTGGCACTGGATCGACGGCGAGGCGAGGTACGGCGGCGCGCTCAGGGCGCACGGGACGGCGGTGATGTGCCTCGCCGTCGCCGGGAACGTCGTCGTGAGCGGCTCGGCCGACCGGACGCTCTGCGCGTGGCGGCGCGGCTGCGGCGGCGGCGGCGAGCACTCCCGGCTCGCCGTGCTCGCCGGCCACACCGGCCCTGTCAAGTGCGTGGCCGTCGACGAGGAGGAGACATCATCGTGCAGCTCCGACGGCGAGCGGCGGTTCGTGGTGTACAGCGGCAGCCTCGACGGGTCAGTCAAGGTGTGGCGAATCTCCGACATCGAACCTACCAATTCTCCGGCGCCGCCGCCGCATGTCTGGAAGAGAGCGGACCAGCCGGCGGCGGCGGCGGCGACGGCGTGGTCGCCGTACCAGACGTCGGAGATGAACAGCGTGGCAGCGGCGTGACGGCGAGGCTAGAGCTGATCACTAACTTGACACAAACGTGCGTGCATGCAAGAACAGTGTGGGGCTCACACGTGTACTGTAGCAGAAGAGTGTAAATATACGTAGAATATACGGTGCCTGTACGTAGATATATACGTATTTGTCAAACGTATGGATGCGAATGGGTGGCTTGGTCGGAGATACGATTTTGGTAGGAGGAATGGGCGGTTAGTTGACAGCGAGAGGTCTTCCAGCCACGTCAAAATCTAATAATGGAAGGGAAAAAAAATAAAAGAGAGAAGGTTTTGGGAATGGCTTTGTTTTGTTGATTTTGGTAGTGATTTAATTAACGCTCTGTGTAAGATGTACAGATGTATATAATAATATAAAAGCCACCATATTAATTTTGATGTATGAATATATTATTAACAGTTCGGTTTTGGTGGCAATCCTCACCTTTAATCTGTTTCTTCTCTTTAGTCATCTGTAGAAGCATCAATGCTAGCAGCATGTATTCTTCCATAAATTAATCATGAATATATCTGGCTGTTCATCGTAACTAAGGGTATGTTTAGATTGTAGCCAAAATAAACCTTACCAAATTTTGATAATACTAAAATTTTAATTTTGACAAGTTGATAATAATGCTAAAATTTTAGCAGGATTTTTTATATATTTACCAAAGTTTAGCACCAAACTAAACATAGATTTTTTTTGGCAAATTTGCTAAAATATACTATGATTGAAAATAACATCAATCTGAACCGACCCTATAAATCCTAAAATTACATTTCCCACACCAATGGCGACATGAGATTGTGATTTGTGTATTCTAGTAGGAATTTGACCCCACAGAACAAAAATTACCATGAACAGGTCTAGTATCCAGATCTTTCCTGATGGACAACGTCAGCAAATCAAGGCATCAAGTGTGAAGCACATATGTTTCCCTCCGCCCAATCTTACAAGGCGCGAATTGACTTGACAGTTGACACTAAGTCGTAGTACTAATTAATTGTGCATATAAAAGAAAATTTGCCTTATTCTTCAAATAGTTGTCTTTTTAATATTTAAAATTTCTCACAAAATACTTGACACTCATCATCTTCTATTCAAATTTCTTTCTATTATACCCCTTTGGAATAGCTCCCGTGGCCGGGGGTTCCCCTGAAACAGGAGTTCGATCCGATCCTGTGGCCGCCGAGGATTCCCTCCCCACGCCGCAACGCAACCGGAGATGGAATGTATATATCTGGTGTTCGCTGCACCTGCGCCGGCCAACGCCTCGTTCGCCGCCGGGCATCGTCTCGCGACCACACCCATCCCTTTCCCGGCCGGCCCAACCCCGGCGACTCGATCGGATATTTGCCTGCCTGCCATGCATGCATGGACGACAACTCGCAAAGGTTTTTGGGCTGATTTCGAGCTGCCGATGCAAGCAGATTCGGTGATGACCGTTCGATGAAGGGTGTGATTAGGATGCAACAAGCCAAAGCTGTTTATTCTAAATATTAAGGTCTCGCTGTTCTTTTATAATTAAGATATAAATTAATCTTAGTTTTCGTTAGCTGTTAGCACGATTTTTAAACTGTTAAACGGTACAATTCATGAACTTTTTTATATTGAAGTTGCTTTAACATTTAACCGAAATCCATTTTTTGAAGTTTGAAATAATTAAAACTCAATTAATTATACGCTAAAGATTTAACCGTGTTTTACGTTTACATACTTAATTTTATCTTACCCATGTTCAAACGAGACATAACAAATGTACTTAACTATTAACTTTCCTCTATTCTTTTGGGGTGTGTTTGGCAAGTGGGATATAGGAGATAGGATTGGGAAAAGAAAATAGATGAATGGCTAGAATTAAATGAGGTGTGAAGAAATAGATGGTTAGAATGCAATATTGCCTTTTGGAGGGTGGGATATTATTTCTCAATCCCATTTGCCAAACAAAGCCTCATGGTATGATCATTTTGAATTTGTTCAAAGTTATTTTTAAAATTTTGATTAAATTTATAAAAAAGTTACTCTATTTTTGTATCAAAATATATTTGATTTTATATTTAATAAAATTAATTTATTGTTGTGGTAGTTACTAATATTTTTTATACATATGGGCGAATTTAAGGAAATCCATTAAGAAAAAATTAAAACGTCTTATAATATAAAATATTATAATAGAGTGAATAAATTGTATCTTTAATCCAATATTAGTGTATAAAAAATCTAACCGCTCATTTTCATGGAGAAACACTACAGGTACATATACTAATTAGGGACAATTACTTATTAGACTCTGTTTTAGAGCCTAACTACTAATATGATATTACTTTTTCAACTTTGCTTACTTAACCCTACTTTTCAAAATTGGAACTGCCGTCTTAGCCTATTTTACTGTACCATTAGGGTTTAATCTAGGGCACACAAAAATATTTTATACTCGGAACTGGCTAAAATGCCTCTGACTACCAAATCAATCGTGTCCCTAAATTTCTCACCCCACGGTCTACTCATCCCGCGCGGATAGGCCTTCTCGGCGGCATGACGTTCGGCGGAGGCGGCGCGCGACGGGGCTGTGGCAGCAGCGGCGCGCGATAGGAGCTGCAGAGGCGTCGCTCGGTGGGGGCTGCGTCGCGGCACGTGGAGAGAGCTTCGGCGGCAACGACAGGAGCTGCGGAGGCGGCGCTCAGTGCGTGCTGAGGCGGCGGCGCGTGGAGAGGTCATCAGCGACAGTGGCGGCAGTAGGAGCTGCGGAGGTTGCGCACGGAGAAGGGATCGGCGGCGATGGCACGCGGGAGCTGCGGCGGCTGCACGCGGGTTCTGAGTAGTGGATGAAACTAGCTTGTGACTTAGGGATTTTAGGGATGAAATTTGTGAGATTTTAGGTTTATATATGTTGATTTTAGGTTTATATATGTTGATTTTTATATATGTGGCTTAGTGAAATTTATATGTTTATGACTTGGTGATTTGCCCATTAGTGAATTACTACGATAAGTTTAGGGTATTTTAGGGTTTTAGTGTAAATGTATGAAATTTGTGATGTGGATCTAAGTGGACTATATTTATTTGTGACTTTCCTTTCTTTTCTCGACAAGAGTTGGATGAAGATTAAGGTCCCCTTTGATTTGTAGAAATAGTGTAGGAAATTTGAAGGATTTTAATCCTAAGGAAAAAAATTCCTATGAAAGCCTTTGAAACAAAGGATTAAATCCTATACTATCCTTTAAAATTCCTATGGAATGGCTAATCCTATAGAGATTTTGGAGGAAAGTTAGCAAGAGGTTCAACCTCTTAAAAAAATTCCTTTGAGTCTATCTCTCTCATCCGATTCCTACGTTTTTCCTGTGGTCCAATTCCTACGTTTTTCCTGTGGTCCGATTCCTACGTTCCTCTGTTTTACACCTGCATTCCTGTTAGAATCCTACGTTTTTCCTATTCCTCCGTTTTTCCATTCCTGCGATTCAAAGGGGATTTTCGTGGCACACTTTTCAAACTTTCTATACGAAAGATGCTCTAAAATATCATATTAATCTATTTTTCAAGTTTGTAATAATTAAAACTCAATCAATCATATGTTAATACCACCTCGTTTTGCGTAAAAAAAACTTAATCTTCATCTTCAGGAGAAAAGAACACCAAGGGTTATTTTAGAGATGCATGATGGATGATGGATTTTAGTGTAGATACTACCTAGGTTATCAAATCGTCATAGAATATGAGGTGCTGTCCGAAGTTGGTTTGATTGAGTTAGTGCATTCACATAACCGATTAAGACACCTTCGGACCCTAAGCCCCTCGTATTCTATCATTTTTAGATATTTTAGGGTATTTAGGATATGTTTGTGGTAATTTAGAGTATTTTAATGAATTTAGGGTATTTAGGATATGTTTGTGGCAACTTAGAGTATTTTAATGAATTTTTAGGGTAATTTAGATATATATGTGACTAGTGATATATAATTTAGGGTATTTTGTATACTTTTACTGAGATAGTAATGTTTGTTTTTACTTTTTATCGTACACAGGTTATTTAGAAAATGTCTCAGAAAGACGAACCCACGTTAGCAACTAGGAGCGAAAACGGAATGGATTCAGACTGATAGTTGTCATACCATATCCTAAACCATATTTATTAAGCGAATTCAGAGCGGGTGCGGATAGTGTACGGATGTCAAAAATGGATCAGAATCGGTTCGAAAACGGATTAAATTTATCGGATGTTACGTGTGTATCCAATCAATACAACATCGAGTTGGCAATGCAAGGAACAATAATACAATAGTCAATAAACGACCCATTGTAATAATTATGTGCTTAAGTGCTAAACAATATGAATACATGATGTCTATAATATAAAAATACAACTACATAAGTGTGACATGAGACGGTGAAAGTCTCAGACTAAGAAATCTAGGGTAATTGATGAATTAGTACATTGGATGGACCAACTTATGTTATATGCAATAGGTAGAGTCGTTACATGTGTTGATGATTTCGGATTATCCAGCAAACGGCCTATCGGATAATCCGACAGAAATGTCGGATAATCCGCAGCCACCGGATTTTGGAGATACCGTATCCCCATCTGCATCTGCATTATACTATCCACATCCGTATCCATATCCGTTGGATTTCTAAAAACCCATACTATATACTCGTTTCGAATGGATTTGAATCGGATCGGATCGGATATTATTATCCGATCCGTTTTCACCCCTGTTGGCGACAACTAGTGGGACCACATCGACCCGGAACCATAGGACCCGAAATAGGATTCCTAAGGATCAGAAATAATAAGAGCATCCCTAAAAGCCAAACGAGGGCTACCACAATTTCTTCAAGACCTAAAAATGTCTGCCCCTATCTACAAAAATTTAAATTCACAGGTAATGACATATCCTGCAAGTGAAATATTTAAGATGCCAAATAATACATCTACAAGACATCACTGCACACCATTGTAAAATTCACAGGGAAATTCAGTTCCCACAACCAAACACATATCCAAGTTCGTGAACATTTTATAGAAGTTGATAAACAGTTTTGTCACAACATGTAACAAAAAAAAAAGAAAAAGATGAGTAAATTTCACATTGGGCCATATATTTTGAACATAGTTTTATAATGGACTAGGGGTAAACCAGAGTGTTCACTTAACACCACATATCTTTACACTGATTTGCGCTTTGGGCTAGGGATGAGCAAGAAGTGGAGCAGCGGGGGTCTCACCAGATCTGGACGGCCGTGGTGGCGTGGCAGCGGCGGATGTCGTCGGAGATGCTGCGGGCGAGGTCGGGGAGGGCGGCAGCAGCGGGGAGATCGCGCATGACGTCGGGGAGGGCGGCGCCGGACCAGCGTGGTAGCGAGGAAGTCGGAATGGGCGGTGGACAACATCGGGGAGGGTGGCGATCGGAGCTTCTGCCGCCGGCCGTGAAGGCGGCGGCCTCAGACGAGACAACGCCCGGTCGCGTGCGCCAAGAAGAAATGAGGCTGCCTCTGGGTCGGTGGGGAATTGGCCAATTGGGGAAAGAGTAAATTTCCTGTGTATCCTTGCAAACTCAATCAATCCCTTTCGTACCCCCTGAAATTTACCCGATCCCCTTTATACCTCCGAAATTTTAACTTGATCCCTACCATGCCCCTACCGTTACATTTTCCTTCATTTCACTATTACGTTTGGTTGCAAATATCTTTTATGCCCTTAATGCTTTAGGTTTGAATACAAGCTTGAAAAAGATTAAAAATTTTGTTTCGCTGCACAATATGTGCATTTTATGAAACTAATGAGACTAAATAATTAGTGCAGAAAATTTTGACATAAATTTTGAAAATAAAACAAATGTAATAAATTAATTTTTTTATTTAAAATTTTAATAGGACAATGATCGGGAGCATTCATAAAAAATATTGTGAGCGTTGGTAGTCCTATCTTTGTATGCATACTCCTCTTTTTTTTATGACTTTCTTTTAAAAAATAGATACATATTTTTTTATTTATTTATCTAAAAATAAATTTTGTGATAAATAATGCATTGCACGACAAACTCATAACTATAATAGTCTTATGCGACAAACTTTTATATTTTTAATACTGTAATTCATGAATTTCTATGTTCATCAAAAAGTAAAATGGTCAATTTTTATAGAAATTAGACGGTCAACTAACGGTCAACTGACGGGAGGGATATGGAAGGGATCAAAATTAAATTTTAGGGTATACAAAAAAGTAAGAAAAATTTAAAGGTACAGAAGGAATTAGCAAAATTTAAGAGGTATTGAAGGGATTTTCTCTTTGGGGAATTGGGGATCCTGTGCGGGTCACGTGGCAGGGATCAGGATCTTCCAAGTGACTGGCCTTTATCATTAGCATATGTTATTATATTATAGTCCTATAAACCACCTTAGCTGTGGTATTTACCCTATTTTTTTCATTCACGCCAACGTTTCCTAGACTACTTAACAGTATTTTTCTTTAAAAAAATCTATAAGATATCTGTCCCAAAAAATCATATTAATTTATTTTTAAAAAAATACTAAATAATATTTTTCTTAAAAAAATCTATAAGATACTTGTTTCAAAATATTTTTTTAAAAAAATAGCTAACACTTAACGAACTAACCATATGTTGATGATGACCGTAGAGACCCTTAGGGTTACTATTGAAAAAAAAAATTTCACAAAACTATAAAAAGCCTTGATCGGGAACCATTCCATGAGGCTGTTGAACATGCTTACGCGAGGTAAGGAAACGTACGGTAAGAGATATGAGCGTAACAATGGAAACGGAAAGAAAATAGACAAGCGAAGGGGGATAACTCATGGATCCAGGCCAGCTGGTGTGCAGCCGTCAGCCGAGAATGATTGACAAGGGAGAAATAGGGCCGAACAATCTCAGCAAGATATGAAACAAATCCGAAATCCCAAACAAATGGCTAAAAATCTATTTAGGGCTTAAACATTTTCAGGTAACTGAAAAGTCGACCTATGGCCATGCCATTGACTGATTTGCAGAGTGCATACAACAGAGTATCTGAAAGTTATTTTGACGTAACTTAGGAACAATATGATTCTACAAGCAGGATCTGTTCATCTAACATCGACAATGCAGGACTGAAGGTTTGCAAACTTTTCATGAAGGATATCACATCCTTTGTCGTTAGTTGCTAGTCTTTCAGCAGCTCACTTTCTACCTTAGAAAGACGGGATATAATTTCATCTGACGGCACAACTGGTATTTTCAGTTCTACGGATGAGGGAACCCTTCCAATGATATACTTTCTGATAGCAACATAAGAACAGTAAGCCTCCCAGTCTGACTTTGGATAAAATTCTCTCCTAAAAAAATGTAGAATTCTCTCTTTGACACCAAAATTATTCCACCACTCTTGATAATCACGGGTTCCAGTGTCTTGTGTGATGCACGCCACCAAGTCCTTCCCAAAACCACGAATTCGGTTGTCCAGTGTAAGGCACTGAAGCGAAGTTGCGTTCTCAAGGATATAAAATATCAGCTCCACTGGTTCCTGCTTGTGGCAAAAACCGGTTACTGTCACATGCTTGATGCTCTGGTGGCTATGTTCTGGTAACAAATGTATTTTTAGGTATTTAGGATTAAAAACTAATGGATAGGGTTCTTTAGCAGACTCTTCCACCTGCACAGTAAAAAGGAAAGGAAAAAGATATCATTCATTCTTAATGATAAAATGACAAGGGAAACAACTTAAGGATGAAAGAAGACAAAATTTTGCTTTGAGAGATAAAATGTCATACGTGCAAGATAAAAGTTTCCAGCACAGGAGAAGCTCTGAGGAAAGTAACCAGATAAGTGTACTGATAGCCAAAGCCATAATTCCTTGGTCCAACAATCGCAAGCTCCAGATACTTGAGGTGCAGGAATCTTCCATGCGGTTGAAATATGCGTGGATAGAAATAACCAACCTCATTCGCAGACATCAGGAACAGAGTTTCAACGTTTGGGGCAACTGTTGGGAGCTCCTTGCGAGCATATTCAAACAAATTAAACCAAGGGTAGATTGATATGTTTACATGCTTCAGTTGCAGTGAATCTCCAAGTGACAACTGTATTAGGGGCCCTTCATAGTAAAAGGTGGAGAGATTTGGAGCATCACTCATTATTAACTGCAGCAAGTTGCATCGTCTGACCCGCAAGAAATTAAGCAGCTGCAGTGTGCAAGGTATTTTAAGGCAATCTATCTCATGGCAAAACCCAAGTTCCAGATGCTCTAGACTAAGAGAATTATAGAGAAAGGTCCATAGTTCTTCTGTGGTGATATGCACCAAGCTAAAATAAGCTCTCTTCAAGTTTCTGAAGGAACAAGCTCCTAGATCAGGGCGAAAAGCGCAGGAGTAGAGACACAGAGACTGAATTGAGCATCCCTTTTCAAACAAGAGTTTACATGGGAATCTATATTTCGTTTTATCATCCCGGGGCAGCTCTAGGGTGAGTTCCTCGATCCCAGGGATAGCTGCATCAAGCCAATGGTTGATATGATGGGCAGACAACTCATGAAAAAATTGTAGTTCAAACCTAAACCTCTTCACCCAACCACCAGTGTGGTTTTGCAGAGCAATATCAATCCTCTTGATATATGAATCCATTTGACCTTGTATACAATTGTGTTATCCATCCATGGATAATGTTTTGGCACTGAATTTGAGCTCAGGATAATGTCTCCAGGACCGTAAAAGTTCTCATGAGGCACAGGCAGCACGCGCAGCATCTTGCATTGGCAGGAGAGCAATTATCTGATGCAACACATCCTGAGCAAGAGATACATAAAAGACAACTTCAACAACAGGATGGCAAGAGGACGAAGTTGAGTTGGACAAAGTGATAATGCTTATAAGAGAAAAACAACAGATAGAAAGGCATGTCATAAAGTTGATAGTGCTATAACATTCCTATTCTATTATTCCGGTAGCATTATTTGTTTACTTATTTGCTGAAGTAGCTATGCCCTGATTCAGAAGAGCTGAAACAATGCCTGAATGTATGCATATCATAATTTTGTTTCAGGGCCATGCACTGGCACTGCTGAATCTTTTATGCTCTCCAGAATGTTTCGCTAAAATGTGAACTAGATCGCCCTCTCGGCATTATGTTATGTACCTGCGGGAGCCTGTCCAGTGTGAGATGTGGTCCCCTCTTGGCATTTCCAGACCTGCTGCGTGAATCCTTTCTTCCCATGTCTGAAGCACTCGATCCATCTACAGCACAGCAAGCATCATGATAAGGAACAAATTTGGTCTGCTTATAGAAAAGAAAATGATGGGGGAAAAGGGAGAAAACCAGTGTTACTTGGACAGTGTCCGAATTGTTTGGCCAAACCGGACACCTGTGTCCGTGTCCAGGTAACACCGGGGAAAACACTAGACTGGCTATATAATATAAGGAAGCAAAATCACACAGAAGTACAGAACCATTTGATTTAACTGTTCAGGTTGGTTTGCGTTTTCATATAATATATATGCACCAACCCCAACAGCACCAGCCGCAGCTCACTCTAGCCTACCTGCCGCAGCCCCTGCCTCCTCTGCCACCACACATCCTCTCTTCCCCTTTCACAGGCTTCTATATTCGCACCTGCTGCCACCCCACCCAGCTCAGCTTTGGCAACGCTTCGTGCCACCACACATGACTGCCGCTTGAGCTAACTTTTTCGAAGCCGAACCCTCCATTGCCTGCCCCACTCTATGGCTGTGAAAAAAGCTCGAGGCTCGCTAGCTATTCAAACTTGACTCATTATAAGCTCGGCTCGAGGCTACAACGAATCAAGCTCGAGCTTCAACTAAGGCTCATGTCCATTGACGAACATAGCTCGAATAGCTCAACAAAGGCTCCAGGCTTGAGTGCGTGTTTTTGTCTCCGTGGCTACTGCTGTACTACTGCAGGAGTACTAGTACTGCTACTATGCTGGCCAGCCGCAGCGTCCATCTTTATTTAAACAATTAATATTCCAACGTTCAAATCCAATCCAGAGGCTAATACCTCCGTCCCATAATATAGCAATCTAGAATGAGATGAGAGCCATCCTAGGACAATGAATCTGTCCCATGATTCATTGTCCTTGTCCTAGGATGGGTCTCATCCCATCCTAGGTTGCTATATTATGGGACGGAGGGAGTAGCTAGTTGCAGTACTTGTGCAGCCTTTTGTCAGTGTTAGTGTTTATTCTCTTGATGGTGAACGCATGTGCTTGCATTTGTTGTTCCTCCTGGGCAAGCTCGAGTAGACTCAAGGCTCGTTCGAGCCAAGCCCGAGCTTAACTTTTTGCCGGAATGACCGAAGGATGTCATTCAATGTAATTAAGATAGGAAGAAAAGGTTATAAGAAAAGTTTTACACCGACAGCTGGCTGTCGAGGAAGGATGTACACCAGAGCACACACCCCGAACCATGTGCCAACCGCCCAAACACACGCTACAGAGAGGGAAGCCAAGCACCGAATCAGCCATCGCTATGCGAGACCGATCGCCACTGGGCCAACAACACCACGACGACACGAAGACTCTAAAACGACGCCCTCACGAGGGTCGCGACGCCGAAACACGCCGTCGTCATCCGTCCAAAGAACTGGACAAGGTTTTCACCCAGAGCTCCTTCCCAAGGGAAGAGGGGTACCTCAACAATGCCCTCGGGAGGGTTACCACGCCTGAAGGCTTAGTCACTGTTGGCCCAAAGAATTAGGCTAAGCTTTCACTTGGAAACCCCTTACCGCCGTGGTCCGTCGCCCAATCCGAATCCACAGTCTAAACATCGGCGGCACATGGCTTCCGCCACACCCGACCAACGCCCATCCACCGGTCAGCTTCCAGTCCTGCCAACGACAAGACTGCCACCACACCGCATCGACGCCCCATCGTCGGCCGACTTCATCGAACCACCATCCCTGGGAGCTGGCCCAGGACACCTCCGTTCCACTACCCGCCGGCCTCCTCGCCAGATCTGGCCAAAGCAAAACCCGGGATTGGGTGGCAGTGCTTCGACAGCCTGAGCTTTCCCCGCTGACAAGTTGCCACCTCAATCCAGCCTAGAAACTCCCCACAAAGAAGGAGAAGAGCTCCAAGAGGGACAAGGGTGCCGACCGGCAACGAGGAAGATGACCCACTGCCGCCAACTCCCTTAGCATTACCTTCTGGGCCTGCACCGACGCCAGAAACACTGTCACTCGCCAGAAACACTGTCACTCCGGCTCCGGTGCCCCCACGGTCGCGGCGTTGGGCTGCCGCTGGGCGGCCAGGCTGAGCGGCCGTCGCCGAGCCGCCGCTGCCGCCCCGGGCAGGCTGCGCTGCCCACCGACGCACGGGCCGGCTGCATCACCGCCGCCCCAGGCGCCCGCCGCCTCCTCGCCCGGGCCGGCCATGCCAAGCTGCCGCCCCCCGCCGCCTCCACTCCCGAGCCATGCCTACCGAACCGCAGCCTCACCGCCAGCCGCACGTCGTCGCCCGCGCCCTGACGGCTGTGGCGTGCAGCCGGCGCCTCGTGCCGTCGTCCTCCTCCGCCACCGGCCACGGGGGCACTCTCCTCTGCCCCACGGCCACGGGGGTGCATCCACCCGGCCGCTTTCGGAGTCGCCCAGTCGACGCGAACCTCGTCGCTGCCCGCTCCCGATCTGGCCTCGGGAGGGCCAGATCCGCCGCACCCACCACTCCGGCCGCCAGTTCCCGCGTCCGTCCGCGCCCCGTCACGCCGCCGCACACGGTCTTGACCGCCTTCCGGCAGCTGAGTTCATAACGAGCTCAAGCCTAATCATATAAACTCGCTCGAGCTCGGCTCGTTGACAGCCCTACCCCACTCAACCATCCATCCTCATCGCATGGAGGGAGCCTCCCTGTCCCGATCACCAGTTCCACCACTGGCCCATCAACCTCCCGACCATCAATTCCTCCCCAAATCCAGAACCCTAACCCTACTGGCTCAATTGCTATTCGCCCGCTGCCACAACCGACCCATCGATCTCCCTGACCACTAATTTATCCCTAATTCCTCCCGAATCAAGAAGCCTAATCCTACTGGCTTGACTGCGAGCGACAGCACCGGAGTGGAACCAGAGCTGAAGGGGACGAGGCCGGTGCACAGGGGTAAGATTCGCATGATTTTGTCCCCGAGAATATCTTTTCTTACACTGTAAACAGATTACAAGTTGAGCTTTATGTGCACAGATCGATGATGATTGATGATTTAGCTAATCTAGGTCAGTGGATCTGGTTATAGTAGATTAAAGCAGAGAACAAGCTGAAAATTTAAAAGAGGCATACCGGCCTGGATTCGGCGGCGGCGGCGTTTCATGGACATGATCCTCGCCAAACCCAGCATCCCCATCTTGTAATAGACGAGATGACACGACACGGAGAAGTTTCCAAGCGTTGTACTACTCCTGACGCTAAAGTTGTACTAATCGGAAGCAGCAGCGACTCCTGTCCTCCCCCTCGTCTCTTGGTGCAAGGAGCTACGACGGCAAGTGAATCGTGTTCAGGCACGGCCAGGGAGACGAGAGAGATGGATCGGATGTATAGCCCGCCCGGCCCAGCAAGGCACGGGCCCTCTGGTGGCACGGCAACTGTAGCGGGCCGTGCTAAGGCCTTAGCCCAAGCACGGCCCAAAGAGATGCTGGGCCGTGCCGGGCCAGCACGGCTACTGTTGCGATTTTTTTTTCATTTTTAATTTTTTTTAATATTTACAGAAATATTATACCGACAAAAATATTTTACAGAAACAGACCCTGCAGCCCTCCCCGAGAGCGGCAGGGTGACGTGTGTGATCAGGCGCTGAATGCCGCTGAGTGGGCATGCGAATTTTGCATGCGGTGCAAATTGCATTTCACCGGGCGGCAAGGGACCTCAGCGCAAAATACGCACACGACGTCGTCTGGCATGTCATCTTGCCGCCCTCCACTTGACCGGCAGGGTTTATTTCTGTAAATATTTTCATCGATATAATATTTCTATAAATATTTAAAAAAATGAAAAAAATTCCTACTGTTGCGGCACGTGGGCCGGTAGCCGGCCCACCAGCACACGTGGCCCATAAAATTTGAAACTTGAGGGGAAAAAAGGCAAAAAAAAAATTATAATACGAAGGAAAAAATGGATACATATAGGATTAATGTGAGGAAAAGTTAGGGAAAATTGGAAATATAACCGAAAATATACAGTAAAAATATGATAAAATGTGAAAAAAATAAAAAATATGAGAAATATAAGGGAAAATAGAAAATTATAGGGAAAATAATTGGGCCGGCCCGTCGATAGGCATGCCGTGACGTGCCAGCCCATGGGCTAAGATGCTGGCCCAAGCACGGGACGGGAAAACGGGTCGTGCCTGCACGGCCACAGGCTGGCATGTCGTGTCGTGCCTAGGCCGGCTACAGTAAGGCCGTGTCCGGGCCGACCCAGCATGGATAAGCCTATTTGGCTAGCTATAATCGGATGGGAATGGGATCATGAGGAGAGAGACCGGAGTGGGTCCCATTCCCTCCTCACATTCTTGGCATGTTGGTTTTTGGAATTGAGTAAATTTGATTTATGCCATTAGAAATTTACTATATTGAAAAACATCATCACTATTCATGTATTTGAAAAAATGTCATTACAGTTTTATAGTTATTCAATATATGGCACTACTTACCTCATCAATGCATTTTGTTAAAAAAAAAAAGTTAGACCAAAATACCTTTTTTTTTGGAAATTTAACTATTCGTCACTATTAGGTTTGCCAATTAACCAAATATCTCTCTTAGATTTGCCCCCCTTTTTTTCCCCTTTAAGGTGATGGCTTCTTAACTATCTGCTACTTTTACCCATGTGGCATGCCAACATGATAACCCAGTGTAAAAATCGATGTGAGACCCACTTGTTAATCTCACAACACTCCCCTTCCTCTCTCTCTCTGGTCCGGCTAGCCCCGCTGGCTGCCAGTGCTGCTCCGGCCAGCCCCACCGTCGTCTCTTTCATCGATCCTCGGTGGTTGATGGCTGCGGTGTTGCAGGACCATGGGATGATGACTCCGGTGCTTGGCGGGTCCCGCTCCACACCACACTCCACGGGATCGTCGCCCGCTTCCCAGCTGTCTTCAAGCTCGCCCTCAAGTGCGACTATCGCGCCGAGAGCGTCACCGACCCCATGTTCACGCTCCTCGTCGACCACCTCGACCCGACCCTCCAACAACTCAAGCTCCGCTCCCTCTGCCTCGTTCACCGATGACGGCGTCGACGCGCTCGCTATCACCGCCACCAGCCTCCGCAAGCTCTCCATCGCCTCATGCACCTTTGGTGCTAAGGGGCTCGAGGTCGTCCTCCTCTCCTACCTCCAACTCAAGGAGCTCTTCGTCGATGCCGCCTCCCACCTCTAGGACAGCAGGGCTGATCAGAGCAGCGCCGACAGCAGGCGAGGCTAGCCGGACCGGAGGAAGAAAGGAAGGGGAGAGTTGTGAGACTGACAGGTGGGTCCCACATTGTATTTTTACACTAGGGTGGGTGCCATGTTGGTATACCACAGTCCACATAAGCGAAAGCGGCAAATAGTTAAGAAGCCACCACATTAGAAGGGAAAAAATAAGAGCAAATCTAAGAGCGGTATTTGGATAATTGCAAATCTAATAGTAGAAAATAGTTAAATTTCCCTCCTATTTCATCCCCTCCTCTCTCATGTTCTTCTCTAAACCTCGCCCGCCCGTCCTCAGCAAGTCAGGCATGTCCGTCTGGTTCTCACCGCGGGCGTCGTCGGCCTTCAGTGCCTCTGTGGCTACAGAGATGCCGACTGCAACTTTGTCTCCAGTAGCCGTGGGGTGTGTGTGCATAGCTGACATAGTGACATGGCGCCAGTGTTGACAGCCGCCGCGCCTGTGGTTGAGGGGTTGTCGGTCGCTGTGTTTGTGGTCGCGGCTCCGTTGGCCGTGATGTCGGTGACCGAGTTACCAGTAGCTGCCTGTGCAATAAGATGGACCACATCTGCTTCACTTTCGCTATCTTATCTCTCTCTCTTTAGATATTTGGTATCGTAATTGACCAAGCTTGGTTTATTTCTGACCTACTCGGCAACCCTTGTATTATTAATATATTATAAGACCTATATAATGATGTCAGCTATGTGATATATAACTTTGTCATGTGTGTATTATCTACTGATTTAGGGAATGGCATTATAAACCGATGGGGTTTCTGGTGTATAAAACTAGGGGGTCAACACATAGCTAGAAGTTGCTATATATTGGCTGATAGATAGATGAGAGATATTAAATGGATAAAATTTTTGATCTATTGACAGATGATAGGTGAGAAAGTAAGAGTTGATATATTTTGAAATAAAGTTAAACTAACCGCAGAACTCGATTTGTTTTGGGCAGAGAGGGAGTACAAGCAATTTTGTTTGCTTGGTTATGCCTTGCCGGGCAGAATGAAATGAACCACGTGATTAGGGGCAAAAGTGTAAATACAAAGGGAAACTATTATTTCCAACCCTAGATTCCTTGCTTGTGCTGCTATAAAGCTTTTCCAGTGTGTGCCAATATGCAACTGCCTCTACCGCCGCCAGCTCTGCGTTAGTCTGCTTCAATTTTTGTTCTCCCAGGTTTCTTGATTCTTGTTTTGAGTTTTCCTCTCTTCTTTTGGATTATTTTTCTTTTGTTCTTTATTAGGAGAGATTTTCCTAATGATGATGCGAATATCAATTCACCGAAATCGAGGCATTTGTCTCCGCTCTATCCTCCCCCATATTTCGTGTTTTTCTTTCTTTTTCTTTTTGTCTTCACAGCTATGGTTTCTTGATATGAGTAATTGGAGATTGGTGATACGTTTACATGTTGTAAGAGTTTCTTCTCTGATGAATGATGAAGGGTTTCTTAGTTTGTTTTCATGGAGGCTGTGTTATGGGTTCTGATGGTGCAGTGATACGGTCCTTAGTTTGTTTTCATGGAGGCTGTGTTATGGGTTCTGATGGTGCAGTGATACGGTCCTTTGTTCAATTTCGCAACCTTTTGAATCATTTTTTGTTTGTTTATCAACAGTTACATAGACATGCAGCAGTGATGATAAGCAAAAAGGACTCATAACGTCATGAGGTTTGAACAAAACATGATTGCTTTCAAGCACTGTTGAGCTGCATCTGTCTCGCATTGCAAAATCTATTGTTCAAGAAAAAAAATTTCCCTCGTGTTCGTAATTTAAGTCCCTCGTATTCATAATTTAAGGAGCCAGTCATCTGGAATCAAGGGCCAGAGTGACTGAACGTTCAAGTCAAAAGTTGTTGATTGACAGACAAAAGGCGATCTCACCGTTATCCACTCCACTTTAGACAACCCCCTTTAAAGGTAAACAAAAAGAGAACGAATCAGATACCACTATACCAGCAAACAAAGGAACTCAGACCTGATTTTATTTTTCCATCCGTAGCTCAAGTGGAGATATAACAAGTACTAAAAGCTTAGCCTTGCACACACAACACAGCCATAAAAGGACAGCAGCAAGTTTCGTAAATGGCATCACGGTAACCGGACACATTTTATCCAAACAGGTGTTGTTACATTGAGACAGATAAATTTAATTGTTTTACAGTTCTGAGCCTGATGCAACTGCTCAGCATGTATGGTTTACGGAAGTAGATCATATCCACAGCTATACAGAGGCCACACAAATAAACTTAACCAGGGAACATATATATATATACTCTAATAAGGCCTAGCAAAAGTGGATGTGTAAAATTCAATCAAATGAATTGAATATAGATAGCTACTGCACTGTGAAATGATACATGGCGCTGTACTTATATCTAGAAGTTAGCAAGGACATCTTTCATGTCAGCAACCGACATGATGGACTCATTTCCATAGATCCGCGTCACCATCTGAACAAAGCTCTCGTACTTGTCCAAAAACTCTTTCTGCAAACATTCAGCAGGTGACAGAAATCAGCACGAGGCCATTCCACATTGGAAAACCAATGAATCATAAAGATCCACACTGTTTTTTTTTTTTTTGCGATGTTTGCATCATCAGTGTCCCAAACAGAGCTTATTTTTCTACTACAAAATTGCATCACTGGTATGCATAAAAAAGGTTAATATTTGACTTCACTGCGATAGTAAACTGCAGCGTAACCTACCTACCTTATAATAAAGGTACGTAAGGTTGTTAAGCAGCTAGCTTACCTTGCACTTGTCCCACAGTGAAGGAAACAACTCATCAGAAGTCAGTGTCTTCTGTAACCTCCTATACATGGCACCGATTGACTTGTCAATCTGCACATGTTCACAATTTTGTGAATTCAAATTGAAAATGTTACGTTACCGCAGCATCTTAAACAAAAGATATAATGGCACCAGCTAACATTTCGGTCTGCAAGGTTTACATGTGAATTCATAGTGACAATTTTAAAGTGCACCAGCTTCATAAGCAAAATAAATAAGGGAGGAGAAGCTGCTCCATTATTCTAGAAGTGAGGGGGCAATTAGCAATTGGGGCCAAAATTGAAGAGATAGTTAAACCAAATTACAAAATAACATGCACCAAGTATCCAAAAAGAAATGGACAGGCCCAAATCCTGTTATTTATGATTTGCTTGGCAGAAACTAGAAAAGCACTTGAGTACATCAAAATCATGAAGCAATTCTCTGTTGACTTACCCCAGATAAACTGGATTTGATCACCCTCCTTAGATCAGTTTTTGACAGCCCTAGCTGGAAAGGAATCTGAATTTAAAGAAACAAAAGTTAGATGTTTCCTTCAATGAACAGGAACTTTGCATAACAAACTGTTGTCATTTTTGTCTTTTCAATAGAAATCAGTAAAATCAGCATGCGAATCATTGTAGCATGTAACGTAACCCCACCACCTCAAAAAGCCTGAGTTGTAAATCCTATCCATGTGGCATTAGACAGTGTTGCTAAAAACAGGCAACAAACTAAGCTGCTGGCTTGTTATAAGTCTAGGACTAGTTCAGACACCACTAGACTACAACTTTTACTGTTATACAGTTGTACCCACTCATCAAATTAATTAATTATAACTAGCAATGTGCCAATGCTCTGTAGCAGACACCAAATAAAAGTACTAATGAGATCTAGAGTTAAAAATGCATTCAATTCAAAACGATATATTTACATGATTACCTGAGATCAATCAAAAACCTAAAAATACACATGCAAAGAATGACATCTTTTACTATAGATAACATAAAGTCACATGTCTACATATATGTAGTAACAAAAGATCTCCAAGGAGTGATGGGTGTATACCACACCATCACCTCACATCTTATGGAGTAAAGAAATAGTTCAAATTTATTACAAAGAACTTCATAAATTGTTGCCTTTAAATACAGTAGACAACCTGAAACAATTTAGAATGTGAACTGTTTGTAACTCAGTCTCGTACCAAAAGGCACTATCTGCTGGTCTATAAACATGCCAGTTTTCATGTAACAACCCAGTTCAACATTACTAATTAGAATTCGAAATCATAGTCCATGGAATAGTAGAACACTAAAACATAGTATCAGCTCACCTCTTCAGCAGCTATGGTGTATGTCAATTCATCGACTTTTCGAGAAAACTGAAACAGCCTCTCGAATTGCTGCCATATATAAAACAAGCGCTTAGAATTGGAATTCATTATCTGTACAGCAAATAGAATCTAATTATAGATACATACAAGATAAATAAGTGAACTGATATGACGAGTGCAAGCTTGTTCATATGATTCACTGGCCTCATGGTAGAATTTTGCAAGAGTTGGCACAACATTAGCCAAGTCATAAAGACTGCATCCAACAGACATATATAATAGTTTAGTCACCTGTATATCCACAAAATGATGAGGTGCCAAACATACAAACAAAAAAGACCTCATGCAAAAAAGATTGAGAAGATTTATGAACAACACAAGAAAGAAACATAACCTGTTCTGGAAGGCAGCATAATTCTCTATCAATACAATGTCTGCAGTTTTGGGGTCACTATGTGCAATTTTGTCCAAAGTTGTGAACATTGTGCTGACCTATAAATCATACCAAGAGCCATTTATTCACAAAAGAAAAATAGGTCAAATTTATACAGCTAGTAGTATAAATGTGGGGGGGGGGGGGGGGGGGGGGGGGGGGGGTACTCACTAGCTTTGTGTATGCTTTATCAATTAAATCTCTGGATTGCCCTTGAATATATTGCTCCATTCGTGATGCAAGGACAGCAAATCTGCATGCAAGTGAAGAATGCATAACAGTGATATATTATCTGTATTACAAATATGACAGTTGATATAAAACACAGACACTCTCATCACAATATAAACAGTGTTATTGGTTCTGTACAGAGCTAGTACAGATACTAGTCAATGTTGCACCTTATATTATAAAAAGAATAGCCATATCTTGCCAAAGTGCTCAAATATAATATAAATCAATGTTTCCCAGATTCAAAGGACCTTTATCGTCATTTTTCTACATACTCCAGTCACAACTAAACATAAGCGTTGCATAACTGAGAATCCACTGAGTCATACTAATTACAACAACCTATGGACACAGACATTCATTTTTTCAGGTTCTCCACCATGTATGTTCAGCTACAGTTTTCCAATGGGACCTTTGTCCTTGTGGATGTTCTTGTGAAACATATGAATTACTGGGTTTGGCAAAGAATCCAATATAAATTTAGGAATTTTATCTTGGTCTAAGTATAAGCGTTTAACCATATAAAATGTTTGATATATTGTAATAAGAACTACTATACCAACATATTAAAAATAAAACATCCAAGAGGAAAGACACTCAGACACCTCACCTGAAGAATTTAATTAGTATGTTTTCATAGAATAACTAAAGTAGCACTTTTGCGCGTGCGTGCACACACAGAGAGAGAGAGAGAGAATATCTAAAGTAGCAGTACATCATAACACCATGCTGACAGAGATGATGAATGCATTCAATTCACGTACCTGGGAATGTAGGCTAGTATTCCTGTCTGCCGTACATTTCTTTCATTGCGCTCGATTTGATGGCACGCTTCATCAATAAACTGGAAATGGAAAATTAAGACGACATTAATGAGAGTAGATAGACTATGGATCTCTTCTACATAGATATAATATAGCAGCACATCCTGAACTGAGGGCACTAACCCTGCTGAACTGTGTTGATATTCTTGACTCCAAGTCATGAAGTAGTCTGCGAACAAATCCTGCAGCATCAGCTTTCTGACCGGACAGGTATCGTTCTGTAATCCCATGCATTGAAATGCAACGCAAGGGATCAATCTTGTATGCCCAATCGACAACCGCATAGAAATCTTCCTAAAAGAGAAAAGCAAAAGGTGTATTTTGCAATCAATATGAGGAGGCACTATACTGTGGATAACAAGCTGCTGCGTAGAAAGTTGTATTCCTTTTGGTTCAAAATTTGTTCCTTTTCTTTGGTTCACTTGTCAATGCAAGCAAAATTAAATATACCTGGATTCCATCGAGTAGTTCTTGAAGAGCATCATTCAATGTACCCAATTCAGCAGATGTATCATCTGGAAATATTATTTTCATGTAAGAAAATGAGCATTGACATTATGAATACAACACGGAGGCATATATATTCATCAAGATTCAAGGCAAGCTTTGAGGCAAGCATACCTGGTTTGAGATCATTGCCATCTGGATCCATAAGATTCAGGTCATCATCTGGGTCATTTCCCCCTGATCTACTTTTAGCATTCAGAGCACCAGTTGGAACAAGGGCAGGTACTTCAAAGCACATAAAATGTGCAAAAAAGGAACTCTGCAGATGTAATACTCATTATTTTGTCTACATCCTCAAGCAGATTTTATAGTCAAGTAATGCACTAAAGAATAAATGGAATAACCTCATCCACAAGTAGTGGGATAAATATTGTTAGCATCTTTGAATATGCATCAGATACTGTTGAAGTGTCAGCACTACTGCCATTCTGACCGCCACTATTAGAACCTTCAAGCCAAACAGCTGGATTTTTGGGTGCTTTCGTGCTTGCTCGAAGTTCATTGGCGAATTCACGTGCCTAAATCAAATTATGGGGAAAGATTACATGTTTAGTTGTTGGAATGGACAAGTTAAAAAAATCAATTAACAAGGACCAGATAGAGTGTGTGTACATTCATATGGTATATGTTCACAAATAGTATAGAGAATTTAAACGCAACATAGAAAACAGAACATATCACAACGAAATACATAGGCAAGATATTAGAGTACGAAGAACTGAACATAGACTATATCAAATACCAAAGTCATTCAATGTTTTTATTCTGACCTCTCGACGAAGCAATAAATTAAGAGAATGACAGTATGCTTTCCTTAAGGGGCCTAAACAGCTCTTGTCCAGACTCTGCACAATGAGCAATGGGAAATGAGAGAGTGACAGTTTATAATATGTAATGAGCACAGAACAAAAGTTAAGAGGTTGGAACCTTTAAGTGCTGCAGAAGTCGGGCATAAGTTCTGCATTTGTATCTTAGGTCTGCATGATCAGGCCGCTTCAATTGCCCTCGCTACTTTCAGTTAAAAGAGAACTCTCTGAATCATCTCAGAAAACAAAAATAGAAGGTAATAAATTGCTGCAAAGAATGTGTCTGTGAAGAAACCTGAGAAAAGTAGCTTTTGTCACTTATCATGAAGTCCACCAAGCTAGAGAAGTAGTTCCTCAAAAATTCTGATGCGCGTCGAACAAAAGTTGTCTTCAGTTTCTCCAGTTCTGCTCTTTTTTCCCTAACCTGGAAGGTTTTTTGTAACAGAAATAGTTTAACTCAAGAGGGTCTATTTGTCAAGAAACTTGAAGCAATAACTGTTCACCAAGAACCTGGATTCCTGGAAAGATCTATTTGTGAAAAAGCTACATCCTATAAATGGCTACCTGACCACTATAAGTAATTCCAGAAGGCACCTTTAGTTTATTTCGAAATAGGGATTCAGATTTACAAAAAGAACAACAGTGTTTATTATGCAGGTTATTATAATTACACTGTTATCATTGTGTAAAAATCCTTGTACATGCCTTGGTTAGAAATAAATGTGCTACATAAGAAAAAATAAGCAAGCATAGCTTACAGCTCGCATGTTAACATAGCATGGATCCAGATTTGGCACTTCAAGGCTGCGAATGGCCCCTGTCAACCATTCACATGCCTCAACATTTTTCAGCATTCGTGACTCTTCAAACGAACCCCCAGTTAATGATGCTGCAAACTGCAACATTAAATAAAAAAAACCAAATATTAGGCGTCACATTTCAGAAGTGAATAACGTTTTCCTGTGCACCATACCTCCTGTGGAATTCGCAAGCGATCAAGCAACTTTTCTAGTTCTTCAACGAGTCCTTTGTTATTTACGGACTGCATCTCCAAGCCATTGTTGCGTGATTCAATCTGCAAAATATGAACATGTATAGTTTGAATACCAAGAATATAAGGAACTTTGGCAAAGAGTAAAAAGTAATACTACCTCCGTCCCATATTATAGCTATTTCTATTAAGGTTGAGTTGGTTGATATGAGAAAGTAGGTGAAGAAAAATTAAATGAGAGATGGCTGTGATTGGTTGAGATGGAGAAGTAGGTGAAGTAGCTACATTTGGGACAAAATAGCTATAATATGGGACGGAGGTAGTATGTATTATAAACACGTGAACTTGTGGGAAAGGTATTCTTTAACTATCATTAGACATGTGTAACTAGGCAAGAAGATATTTAATTTCTAGATGTTGGTAAGAGAATTTCATAACTTCTACGTAATATCAAACATGTAACCATAAGCATACCGATGCAATATCTTCTCTCATATGCCTGAGCTTCATATTAAAAATGCGTAACCACTCATCCATATCATCTACGGTTGCACTAGCAGCATCCAGACCCTGCAAAACCTGAAAATCCAATAATTGTATCAGTCAATGAAATATAGTTAGTGCCAAGAAAATACATAATCATCATTTGAAGAACTAAAGGTTAAATGCAGACAGCAGTGCAATCAGATACCCATTACTGTTCATTGCCAAAAAAAAGAGCCACATCAAGTATAAAGAATGCAGTACCTCATCTATTAAAGGTTCACTCTGCAGTAGTTGATAGACATTGGCTGCTTCCAAAGCAACAAGTTCCTGTTTCAATCTCTCAGAGAAAGCGTCTGCTTCACCTATGCCCATGACATATCTGCATTGTTTACAACAGTAAAATGTTTGCTGCCAAAGGATTGATGCTAAAAGGTCGAAGTGAGAGATAACGGAGTGGTGGACTGAAATTAATTTCAACATATGCAAGTATAAAGTATGAATTGTGTAAGAGTTATTGCATTTGCACCACAGGTCGTCAAACTTGTATGGTTTGTTTAACTAGGTCACTGAACTTTCAAAATGTGTATATGACTAAACCTGTTTGATGCTTTAAGACTTGTCATGTTGACTTATCCCCTCAAGGCAACAATTGCACCTTGGTGACACATGATGACAGCAATGGCTACAATAAATTGTGATTCGCCCATGAGTTTTGATCTTTCAAGATTTCCTCTCTCCATATAAAATACAATTGAGAAATAATGATTGATGCAATCGGGATATGGCTCATGTAATTATTGTAACTTGTGATAGTGATTGTTGGAGTCAAGGACTCAAGGGCAATTAAGAAGGTTTAGCTAACCTTATCTCCAATCTAATGCAACTTTTACGACTACATATGAGTCAGCATTCCATGTCATTAGTCATAGCCTGACTTGTAATGACCCAAAGTGATCCACTTAACAGGTTTAGTGACCTAGATATAAACAAGTTAGTGACTTAGATAGTCTTGGGTCTTTGGTGCAAACTAATCAACACTGTTCAATTATGTCTGGAATTCCTGGAACATTCTGTTTCATTAAGGAAAATGGTATGTAGATGCATTAATACTGTTAAAAATCTCTAATTCCGTTGAGTTCCACACTTTCTGGTTGATACCGCCTATCCCGCTGGAATTTACTCTTCCGAGCATCTAGGTAAGCACTTGAACCAAGAAGCACAGGAGAACCACAGGGTTGCACGCTCCTGTATGGGAATACCTAGCCAAGCATGATTTCTAGTACTAATCGTCTAATCCTATATTATATGATATGTTTGCATTTGTTTCTTTACATGTTCATTCACTTGGCCACAGCTAGATATTATTCTTTGCATCACACTATTTGGCTGTTTGCAAAGGTTATAGCATGTATGACCACATATACATTTTTGAAATATTAATTATTATATACACCATAATGGTATACTAGGATAGTAAGGTACTGAAAATTTCCATACCAATATGCAAACCAGAATGACTACCAGATTGATCATGGTAAGTTTAGTCTAAGTCACCTATTTGAACTAGCTGAACAAGCTAAGTGACTGAGTATGTGCAATTTACTCAGAAGAGTAAATATGAAAGTAGAGTTAAAAGTTAAAACAATAGTAGAATAATAAAATGGTATAGTCACAATTAGTCCTTTGTAGTTTGTAATAACTAGACAATAAAGCGCACGTACAGCATCACCCATACTTACGTGTCAAGAAGTGCCTCCATGTCTTCCTCTTCATCCTTTGCTTGGGACACAAGATCGTTTTCAACAGTTACAGTTACTTTCCTCTCAGTTTGAGTTGTGACAGATTTTTCTTGCCCATCTTGGGTGCTCGATTGGTTGTCCAGAGTCACTGTATTTTCCTGGAAAAGGTTAATTAGAAATTATCTAGCCAACAATCCATTGAAGTCATTTAATATGCAAAAGGTATGCCAGCAGCTTGAAAAACTAAACTTATAACCCCCCCCCTCCCAATTTGAAGTGTTTTAGGCCAAAATGGGTTGGATTTCAACTACCCATTAATTAAACTAGTAAATTGGGAGGGAGAGGTCGAGTCAGGGGGAAGTCAAAAGACAGTTTTATGTAATGAAAGGCAAAGTTATATATGCACCTTGGCCCAGAGGGCTAGCTCCACAAAATCAATTCCAACGACTTTTGGAAGATAGCTAAGTATCTCTTTGCACATGGTCAGGATAGAAAAAAGTAGGCGGTTTCTGTAAAAAAAAATGAATAGAAAAAATTTGTTAAGAGCCTGCAAATAAACATATCAATGTATTCTCCCGCAACATGCAAACAGACTCTTGCCAATGCAATGAATGACTCAGCATAACGATAGAAGGTAGATAGACACTACACATACACATAGAAGCATGTACACATTTGCAAAGTTTGTAAATTCATTAAGGCATGTAAATAACATAAATAAAAGTAGCAGTTCAGTACTACAGAAAATGTTTCTAGGCAATAACCTGTCATCAATGTTGCGCATTGTCCATTGTGGAGGGGCAACACTCTGACTTCTAAGGTTATCAAACCCCTGCAATCCAGCCCATAACAACAAGTTAGAAGAGGATAAGCCATTAGCTTTTTTTAACTATTACAGAAAGACAATGCAAATAAGGGATCAAAGTAAGTACCAATACAAACGTGCAACCACTAGGATCATTCGAAATAACCTCAACCTTTGTGAGATGTTTCAACTTGTAAAGCTTGGCTGGCTGAAACAAAAGGAAGATATTATGTTTCTAAAGGGAGACTAAAGAGAACTGCAGAAAGTGGTAAGAGGAAAAATACAAAGTGCGATTTGTTTATTGAAGTAGTTGATAATGAAGGCAAGTTACAATAGTAAACATAAGCTAGATGCAGATGCTCACATATAGTAAAGAAAACAAACCTCAAGTACTGCGCCGGATGAATACTTCAATACTCGGAGAAAAGCTTTGGCTGCCTCACCTTTTGTCGATTGTTTAACTGCGTGAAGTTGTTACTGTTTAGCAGTTGTTACAAGCATATGCTTTACATAGAAACGAATACTGTCTTAAATCTAGCATGACAATAATTAAGCCCTATTTATATGTCAACCAAACCAGCTTGCAAACAGACATACTAGCAAATCTCCACTGTTAAGTACTAACAAGTTTAAAATATGTTCATAACATATTGGCAAACAACACTTCTAAAGTATAACTATCACGTTTATTTGAGATAACCAAAGATTAACTCTTCACTTCATTTTAGACCATGCCAAAACAATCAGAGTAATCAATATCAAAATGTCAAGGTTTCCTTGTTCTAATAATCAAGTATTTATAGAGTGTTGCCCACCAGATAGAGCAGATAACTATATCCAACATTCCAACTGCAAAGAAGCAGGAAGTCAGTGCAATCGATTCAGCACAGCAATGTTCATCAATCCACGCTAACTTTGAGAATTCCACAATCCACACTAACGTGCATCATTACATTGAGAGACATCAATTCCGGTTTCATAAGTTTTAAACATCTTGATTCTCTTATCTGCCTCCCAATAATAAAAGCAAGCTTCAAGTTAAAAGTCTGAAGTGGCTATACTGGCCAAGGCTTCTGATTCCCTTAGCCAATGAAGCCTTTCAAAAGAAACCAGGGATAAAGTTTTGGTCTTGAACACGCAAGGATTTGACAACTACTTGGCCCAGGTCCATCCATATGGGAGAAAAAGTAATTAGCTCGTCGGTCCTAGCCCCTTATATGACAAGTAATGGCAGATCCTTCTGACAATGATGAACATTTCATCCTACAAGTTGTTAGTGTTAATGAGCATCTCTAACAACTGTCATCAACTCCAGGCTCCATCTAATCACAGTTCACAAGGACTTGTCCAATCAGCTCCAACACCTAGTCGATTCCAACGATTACTGGTCTGGTGAGATGCTTAGACGTTCCTATTAATCCATGCATTAACTCTTGTGTACCGGTATTCGAAATTTCGGTCTCAACACCGCATGATGAAAGCTCTAAAAGAATTGTTCCTTGTACAAGATGCTTCAAGTATAGGATCGAATTGTAGCGTAGGCTACTTCCAGTATAGGATCAGCTCCAGCTTACAAAACTCTGATGATTCTGTGTCCTTGCACGGTATGGCAGATTCTCATTTGGAGCTCCAGTGGCGCATGCACGAAAATTTACTAATTTTAGCAATTTACAGCTAACCGCACAGAATAAGTAAAAAAAAAAGGATCTCTGCCCAAAACAACACCAAGTTTAGTCCCCTAGTGGTCTAGACTGTCAAACGAAGTCCAACCACAGGCCATCGCTCGATCCAAGCTCCCCAGATCACGAACCTCGAATCCCAAATCCGAGCAAGGATCTCGGCAGCGAAGATCAGACGGGATTAGGGCAGCGTGACATTTTCTCCCTAAACATGGTAGCTTTCCCCCGAGCAACCAAATCAGCTACTACTACTACTTCTCGAGTCTCACCAGAGCGATCCCTCTCCGAGCAACCAAATCAGCTACTGTGGACCGAATCGAAGCAAGGGAACAAACCAGCAAAGCTGCAGAGAGCGAGAAGAGAGGAGGGAAGGAGGGAGGGAGGTGGGGGGGGGGGGGGGGCAGTGACCGGTGAGCGCGAGGACGCGGGGCTTGGCGAGGCGGCCGAGCTTCTCGAAGATGCCCCTCCCCTTGGCGACGCGGATGGAGAAGGACACCTCCTCGCCGCGCGCCCCCGACGCCGCCACGGCCTGCGCGCACGCGCGCCGCAGCTCGGCGTCGTCCGCGCTCGACTTCGCCATCGCCCGTGTGCCGCCGCCGCTCGCCGCCGATCTGAGGAGAGGAGGAGGAGGTGGGCCGCGGTTGGGGGAAGAGGGATGAGTTGGTGTCGCCTCAGACTCCTCAAAGAGTCGATATTAATCAATCAAAAACCAAATCATTTTCCTTTTTACCGTTTTTACTGCCTGTTTTTCTCTTCTTCTTTTTTACCTTTTTACCGCGGGGACGGTGGGAGACGGTCGGGTTCGACTTTGGACCTGGTTTTGGTTGGTTGACTTGTGGCACGACTTGACTTGCGGGCGGAACCGAAGTACCGGACACGAACTCGTTCGGTCGCTGCTTGCTACGGTAGACTGTGACAGGCCTCTAGGCTTCATTTCTCTCTGTATTTCCTTGGCAAATTTTGCCTTCCTTTCTCTATTTCTTCCTCTCTTAAAAGAACATCTCCAACGGTATGGCTATCTTATTCTTTAAGTTAAATTTTGAATCAAAATTGCACTCCAACAGACTAGCCAACCGGATGGCCAAGCCATCCAGTTAGCCAAACTCCTCCTCGCGCTGCCTAACTTTGGCTAGCCAAAATCGTCTTGCCGTAAGCCTCACGCGTTTTCTCCTCTCTCTCTCCTCCTGTCTCATACTCTCTCTACTCTAGATCAAGCGATTTCCTCCTCCCATATCACGCAACTTCTCTCCCCACTCCCCAAATCCAGCGCGTCGGTGCCCAACCTCCGTCATTGCCGCCTCTCCGCCCCACTGCCGAGGCCGCCGCCCATTCGCGACCGAGGCCACTGCCCGCCATCATTGTCCGTTGCAGAGGCCGTCGCGTTGTCGTCTATTGTCGACACCGCGTCGTTTGCTATCGAGACCGTCGATGTCCCCTGCTAAGACCGTGGCCCTCCGCTACCGAGGCCGTCGCATCGTTGTCTGTTGCCGACGTCACGTCGTCTACTCTCGAGACTGTCGTTTGTCCCCTGCTGAGACTGTGGCCCTCCGCTGCCGAGGCCGCCGCGTCGTCGTTCGTTGCCGACATCGTTGTCGTCCGCTACTGAGACCACCGCTATCCCCTGCCGAGGCCGCCGACGTCCCTTGACAAGAGGGAATTAGCCGTTAGGATATGGAGAGTCTGTTGGAGTGTGCTTTAGATTTGAAGAGGAATCTTTTTGGCCAGTTGGCTAAATAGACAAAAAAAATTAGAGAAGGGTAAAATAGGCAAATGGAGAGCAAAAAATAGTTATGCCGTTGGAGATGCTCTAAGGTTTGTTCCATCTTGCTGCCGTAGCAAAACGCTAAATGACAACACTGTCAAAACTATTTCCTTTGGTCAAAAATATTCATCGTTCATGATAAGATTTGATTAAACTTTTAAAATATCTGAAATGATTTATCATGCAGGTTGCAGCAATCCAAATATAAGTTTGTCTTGCATAATCTCTAGCATATATTAGGTTTCATAATTCTTAACATTTTGGATAAGAATGAAATCAAGTATAAAAACTTTAACTATTAATAACTTTAAAAATATTTAATTCACACTTAAAATACGATGTGTAAATTAGTCATAAAGGATATTTTAGTAAAATTAAATATTTTTCCATTATTTTATATGTTATAATAAAAAATTATAGTCAAAGATATGAAGATTGGCAAGTTAGTTCCACTACTACTCCTAACAAGGTCTTCTTCGTCGACTCTGATGATGGTTTAAAAAAGGGCGATTAAAAAAAGGCGATTGAAGTGTATCTTTGCTTGCCTATGTTGCTTTAACCTCCATCCTTCGGAGGCCCGTTTGGGTTTATATCTGGGCTTCATCTTGTGCAGCTTGCCATGGTTTTTCTATTCCCATTGCCGTTGCATGAGTTATGGTTGTTGTTGCAGTTGCAAGAGATGTAAAGTCAGGGAACTAGTTGCTTTTTCTTCTTGTTATTGAGTCCTTTGTATTTTTTTCAGGACTTATATGTAATTTGCCCATTCACAAGGAACCTCTATAAAACTGGCTATATTCCCAGTTTGCATGCATGCATGCATACATACATATATATATATATACATATATATATATATATATATATATTATGCTGTAATTCAATTTATGCTATGTAGAATACTCTAAAATTACTAATGCATGTGTATGGGCGTTTTATATAAATTATTATTATGTATAAGCGACTCCTTAGTTATGCAGACTTATCATCATATCCATATACTAAAGTAGTCTTGGCTAGAAACCTTATACAGAGGGAAAGCCTGTTACGAGTAAGTGGAGAGGAAAGATCTCCAGAGATTCTTATCCAGTGGCTCGAGATCCATCTCAAAGACCATACCATGAAGTAATACGTCTCAACTCCATTATACACACCTTCTTAGCCGGTGATGAATAAGGGCAACATAGTATGATGGACCAACCAACAACCCATCCATCCGATTCATAATACTATACCCTTTTAGAGAAGTTGTTTGAATCCACCATCACATCACGGATACGGTGACAAGAAGAAAAGGAAACTCTTTGGAGAGATCATATCAAGTAACCAACTGGAAGTGTGCGTGAGTTCCACATGCACACATGACGCCATGCCTAAAACTTGAACAACTCGAATTGCACACACATCATCTCTTGAGAAACCATGTCATAAAGTATGCATCACAATTCCATTAAACATGGGCTTCTAAAATGGCGTTAGTAGATAGAGCATGATGACATACTATATAATAGTAGACCATCCAACCCATCCTATTCATAATGTGCATAAGATACTACTCCATCTGTTTCTTTTTCCTTTTCCTCTAGTAAAACTATAAGTCTATAGAAAAACACAATAGTTTTTTCAATACAAAACAAACATATTATTAAAACATATTCAATGTTAGATTTAATTAAACTAACTTGGTATTATAGACATTGCTATTATTTTTATAAACTGGATCAAATATTTTAAGTTCGACCATAATATGAGAGCGACTTATTATAATATATAAAACTGAAGGATTACTAGTATATCCTTTGAGAAAAGTTGCATGAAAATTGAAAATGAATCGAACACATTGTCAAAAATTAATAAAGGAGATCCAACGGAAAATTGGAGAGGGATTAAGGCTATCTTAGGATGCCATAAGTAAAATACTATCATAATTGTTGAGGAAGGTTAAGTAACGTAAAACGAGAAAGCTATCGATTAATTAAGTTTTAGTTATGTTAAATTTTAAAATAGACTAGAAAAAATATTCGTGAGTTGCAACGGGTAAACTCTATTTTAATTTGATTATTGCCATATGGTTTAGTTAAGATGAAATTCACCGTGAGAGTTCGCTTGGATATATATATATATATATATTTAGAAAATCATGAACTGCAATTAGGAGTCTGATCGTCTCACATTAACATACGAGTTTTTTAAACATATTTCTTATATAATTTCTTATGTATTTCCAAAAGCAAACGAACTTAAAAACTAACTTATACACGGATGACGTACCAAAATACCGGCAAAAACATCTTAATTTTTTAATAGTAGAGATAGAGATTTATACGATAGTATTTTGAAGTAACTTCTATATGGGTTTTCATATGAAATGCACCGTTTAATCGTTTATTAAGAAAAGCGCGCTAACAAAAAAAAATCTTAGCTAAAATCTAGTATTATATTATTGTATAATCTTAATCGAACTAAACATGTCTCATCAAACCAAATCTTTCTCTTTCTCCTAGTCTATGATCGAGTCGAGTCGAGTCGAGTCGATCGGAGTACTTTACTGCACACAACCCTTCAAACCCCAATTAACAGCCCTTAATTCCCCCGGTCCTTTTCCCCCGAATAACAGTAATTAAGCGGCCAACACACACAAACCTGACACGCGGCGATCAAAAGACCCAACCCCTCCTCTCCTCGCCGCCGCCGCCGCCGCCGCCCATGGCCAGCGACCGCTGCTACTACTACTACGAAGACGAAGACGACGCCGATGGTGATGGCGAGGAGGAGGTGGAGTGGCTGGCGATGGAGGCCGACGAGGACGACGTCGGCCTGCTCGAGGAGGACGACCTTCACCTGCGCCTCCCCGACGACCGCCCCGCGGATTGCTGGGTGAGCACTACTACACCCACCCCCATCATCACCACACCACGGAGGCCGGAGGGGATAGAGGGAACTCAACTCGCTCGATGGATGCGTGCTAGGCCGCCTCCTGATCATGCTCCTGCCCGTTTCCGTGCGGCGCGGTGCTCGAATCCATCTAGGAAAAAACAAAGTCGTCCTCTGATTTTTTTTTTTTTTAATTTTGTGCCGTTTGGATTATCCTGCCTGCGTCATGGGTGGACTATAGCAATGCTGCTGATTACACACACCAAGATATGGAGAAGACGCCGTCTGGTCGCCTGAAACAATTACCAGATGGGGATTGGTTTCTTATCTTGTCTTAGTAGTAATGCCGATTGTTTTTGGAATTCCAGTGTGTGATTTGAGAGGAAAAAGTAACAATTATTTTAAATGAATTGCTCTTGTTTGCACCCTCATAACTAGATTAGTTCCAATCTGGTTTTACCTTTAAGTAGTAGTAGGATTTAGGAGTTCAAAATCAATTCAATCCCCCTTTTCGCTGCAAGGGTTTTATCATCTGCATCAAAATCATCCAATTCTCACAAACTAGTTGTCCTTGTAGCTTTGTATTATAATTAATTTGCCTTTATTGCATTTTGTTGATTTTTTTTTTTTGCAATTATCGTATCTTAGCATGTAAATTTGGTTTACAAATAGAATGGATGACATGCCGGCTTTCTTTTTTGAACTTGTACATTATTACATTTGTTGTGTACAACTTCAAGCAGCGCATGAACCATGTATAGCAAGATTGGATGCATTCATTTCTTTGTGCTGATTACCTTAATATTTACAAAGCTCCTATTTTAAGTTCATTTCTTTGCGCTTCAAGCAGCGCATGAACCATGTTTTGTTAAGTTCCTGTCTGTCACCACCAATGCTTTGATCTTTACTGTAAAAACTGTGCTCCAAATAATTATCTTGTTGCTCTCACAGGAAAAAAAAAATATCATCTCCACATTGCCTGGGATTTGTCATTTATGCATTCAACTTAGTGAATGGAACTGAAGCCTTTATTTGATTTTCTTTTTCTCCTGAGAAGATCTATTTAGTTATTTTGACATTTGTAACTGTTGTTGTAGGCCATCACACAAGAGTCGCTTCCTGCTGCCCAGGTAATGGTGCTCTAGTCATTCTTGCCATCTCGAGATTCAGATTATGTTGGTCCTACCTATACTTGAGATCAATTGACTGTTTTGTGTATCTACTCTACCCACAGCAACAAGACCTGTCTATAGTAATGAACTTGCTCAACATAAAGCAGCACCATGCACGCACACTCCTTATCCACCACCGGTGGAAGATGCATTGCGTTTATGATCACCTTGACAGAAAGGGGCGGGACCGCATGCTCAGTGAGGCATGCGTTGTTTTGCCCAAGAATAGCATGTCAGCAGCTCGCTCAACAAGTGTTACCTGCAATGTGTGTTTTGAGGACTTCTCAATGACTGATGTCTCGACCATGGACTGTGGGCATTGCTTCTGCAATGACTGTGAGTCCCTATGAACCCTTCAGCAACTTCCTTCTGATGTCCTGATCCTTACAGCTATTACATTTTATTCGGTGGCATTCAATTTTCCTTGTGAATATTCATCGACCTAATGCATCAAATAGTTTCTAGGTTTTCATAAAAATTAAAAATAGTACTAGGACATTTGTTAGCAAAACACTGCACATTTTCTTACCTATCTTTTTTTTCTTCAGGTTGGACAGAGCACTTCTTTGCATCCATTAATACTGGCAACAAGCAGATTCGGTGCATGGAGGTGAAGTGCAAGGCCATTTGTGATGAGGACATTGTGCGGCGCCTCCTCAGTCTGAAGTACCCTGCTGCATCTAAGCGCTTTGATCGCCTCCTACTTGAGTCTTACCTTGAGGACAATGACTCGGTGAAGTGGTGCCCCAGTGCCCCACACTGTGGCCGCGCAATCCAGGTAGGCACCGGCGAGAAGTACTGCGAGGTCGCTTGCCCCTGTGGTGTCAGCTTCTGCTTCAACTGTGCAGGGCAGGTGCACTCGCCTTGCCCATGCGCCATATGGGAGAAGTGGAAAGCTAAGGGCCATGGAGACTCGGATAGCGTCAAGTGGATTCTTGCCAACACCAAGAGCTGCCCCAAGTGCTCCAAGCCCATCGAGAAGAATGGCGGCTGCAACCTTGTCCATTGCAAGTGCGGCCAGTGTCTATGGTAAGCTGTTGTCAGTTTTTACACACATATCCACGCAGGGTTTAGCGGTGGGAGCTTTTCATCATTTGGTGAGCTCGCTTGCTCGCTATGGTGATCGGCAACCCGGGAATAGGCAATGGTGTATCTAGCTTAAAATCAGTTGTTCATCTCCTTGATTACTACTCTCTCTGTCCCAAAATAAATTAACCTAGTACGAGATATGACACATACTAGATCTGTCTAGATTCGTAGAATTAAGATGTGTCATATCCCGTACTAGATTGGTTTATTTTGGGACGGATGGGTACTCCAGTATCTGACCCTACTGAATGCATGCAGCTGGCTCTGTGGTGGGCCTACCGGGAGGGAGCACACTTGGGATAGCATCTCCGGCCACAGCTGCAACCGCTACAAGGAGGAAAACGGCGACAAAGTGGACACCAGCAGACAGCAGATGCAGCGGTACACGCACTACTGGGACCGTTACAACATCCACGCCTGCTCGTACAAGGTGGAGCAGAAGGATCTTGGGCCTGCCGTCGAGGAGCAGGTGAAGAAGTTGGAGTTGAACCTAACAGGTCCGAAGATGAACTGGGACGGAAGCTGGCTCGCCATGGCGTACCAGTCCCTGCTCGCGTCGCGGCAGGTGCTGTCGCGGTCGTACGCCTTCGCCTACTACATGTTCGGCGGCGGCGAGGTGAAGACGCACCCGTCGGAGCGGGCGAGCCTCGCCGTGGCGCAGAACCTCTTCGAGGACCGGCAGGAGCAGCTGGAGCGCCACGTTGAGCATCTCTCCAAGGAGCTCGCCACGGACTTGCCGGGGCTGCCCGAGGAGGAGATCGTCCTGAAGAAGGTGGAGATTGCCAACCTCGCCAAGATCGTCCAGGCAATCTGCGGGCAGCTGTACAGGTGCATCCAGGACGAGCTCCTGCCACTGCTCGTCCAGCCCATGAACATTGCTGGGTACCAGCCGGACGGCCCTGACAAGGCCAAGGAGTTCATCCGGGCTTGACATACAAACAAGGCTAGCTTCCACTTTGGCAGCTGCCGCTAACATCACTGTGCTTATCAGGTAAGTTTATGGATGATCTAGGCTGCTTAGAGGGTCCTGCAGTAAGAGAAGTAGAAAAAAAATATATATATATATCTCAGTATGTAGATTTGACTTACTTACGCCTGAGCGAAGGACGTAATGTTCATTCGAAATTAAAGTGCTATACTTGCTTTATTTATTTTTTTTGGTGGGCGTATTTTGGTTTCAAAATAGTATTCTAAGCATTGACCATTCTTCTCATAAGATAGATAATTCTTTTTTCTTCGAGGGGTAAAGACATGAGCTCTGCCGATTTCATTTCAAAAAGGAAAGAGAGAGTTTTTACATCACACGGGTTACATGGATCCTAAGATCCCCCCTAGGGGCAGCTAGGATAGATAAATTCTTATACTAGTTATAAAAGCAATATTGAGTGGAGACACTTTACAATTCGGGCATATTAATTTACATGGTTTGTATAAAAAACATGTATTTGTAATTTGAGTGACTGTTACTGTTAGTGATCAAAATCTACTAACTTTGACATTTGAAATTAAAATATATATCCTATAAAATTAACTTAGGAAGTATTTAAACATTGTTCAGAAGATTCTCCTAATCTGCCGCAAAACATCTTGTGTTATATAATATTGTTGAGAAGATTCTCCTAATCTGCAGCATAACATCTAGTGTTATATAATATGAGACTTCAAAAATTCGTTTTCCTACTGAAAATTAACCAATAAGACCAAGTTGCAAAAGGCAAATTAAATTTGTTTCATAGGGTCATCACAAAGAGCATCACAATGAGCGATTTAGATTTTCTCTTGGGTACATCATGATGGATCCCTATGAGCAATTGACGCACTCTGTTTATAGCACTAAGCAAGACAAGTTGCATTGTTGTGTCAGGATTCTAAGTTTAATGTCTTTTATATCTTTCTGTCCTTTTCTGCCGGATGACTAAATATCTGAATGGTTTTCATAATTATCCGAGATACAAATGAATGAATTAATTATAATAAAATTTGACAAAGGATTTAAAACAACATTCTAAGAAAAATATATAGAAAATTTTCTATAAAAATCATAAAAGCTCAAAAAGCGTTTATTTGGCTATGCTGAAATAGAGATAGGTTGAAGGTAAAGAACACCGACAGTGTTTAGCTTCTCGAGAACCAAAGGATCTTTCAGTTTTCGTAGTCTGCGTATGTTTCCGTGAAAATAATCTTGCCACTATAGACGATCCAAAACACGTTCCAGTACTATAAGATTTGGGCCACACGCAAGCCAGGTCAACAACGAACAGTTTTGAGTACAGTAATTAAACCAGCCAAAAAAATGGATTTACAGTTGCATAGTTTTAAGGGATTAGATCAATAAAGTATTGGTACATAGTTCAGGGCCTCAAAATCCTCCCGTGTGCAATTCTCTATCTGATATAAACCACTCCAATTGTAGAGAACAATTGATCAAGGCATTTTTGAATCAAAGGCCAATTTTCAAAACCGCCTTATCCTACTTGTTTGACACATTAAAAAAAAATCTGTCTTTAAACTTAAGAAGGAAGCAGTGCTACAAAATTGCCTGACGGGACTTCCTCTACAGAATACATCTCAATTCTTCAGCTCAAATGGTCTGTAACACCCCCTCCAAATTCCCATTGCTTGTGAAGGTAACCCGTTCAGCCTCTGTATCGAATTTCATCGGTGGGAATGGTTGCAAAAAAATGCAAGGTGGAAGGGATTTGTCCTTTGTGTGACTTACAACATTTAAGGGGTTTTTCAGCATTAACCATCTATTACTACCCTACAAGTCCTCGCTCTCTTCTTTTAGTCGGATTGGATGGATTACAACTCCATTTTGAGCCGATCGGACACGGCCCCATCTTCCAAGACGAGGCTCCTGGTAATAAAAGATATCAGTATAAAATTTAGGATTTTGAAACGGAACTAAAAAGAGTACTGTGTTGCAACAGTATAGAAGACTATGGAATGGATGAACATAAATGGTATCTGGTCCACTTGTAGTGCTAGGATTACAAGGCAGTAGTATTCCTATTCACCGGCTAATGAACAAGAGAATGCGATGATGAATCTGCAATTCTGCAATCTGCATTCACTTTTGAGGCTGACATGGAGTTTCAAAACGTAGCAGGATAGGGTGCTCTACTTCTATTAATAAAATGTTGTAAGTTGTGTACAGTGGGAATTTTAGTTCAATCAGTTAAGTGTTTAGCCAGAAAGATAAGTTCAATATAGTTGCTGCTTCCAGTCTTTATTTGCTGAATAGTATCTCGTAATAAGCTTTTTAGTCAAGGCGATATTTTCCATTGTAATCAGTGAAAATGGATAGGGTTTCCATGTTCTAAAAAAGTTTCAAGAACTCAATGTCAATGATTAAACCGGAAAATTAAGTTTTTCCATCCCTGTTGCATTCTCAAGATAATCTTGGGAACATACTGATATCAAAGGTTAAAAAAAACTGAACTTTTCTGTAACAATTAACAAGGGGGATTTAATATACTGACCTGGCCCACACCAGCAACAATAAAGCATCCAGATTTCGGGATGGCAAGAGAATTAACAAATCCATCCTGATAATGGTAGAACAAAATGTATCAATTATTTGCAACCAACAGTAAAAATATGTACACTCAGTTTTTTCTAGCATTGGCAGTACAGTAACCTTGTCATCTGAAACGATTGCCCCTTTTCTTGGAAAGTGCCATTTTCACTGTTTATTTATTGGGGGGAAAGCAAGAGGCATGATTTGCAATGTTTTCATTTTCTACCCAATTCAATTAATTGCATAAAAGAAGCTGAGCAGCTGTACTATTGTAGTGTGGCATTTAGTAGGTGCACAGTTATTTCATATTAATTCTTAGATCTGGTGTCTTGATCTAAGACCCATGGTGGTCCTGATAAATGCTGTAAAACCGAGGGAGTATAATTATCAGGCCCAAAGTATACGCTCCTATGAAGTACAACAATCAGAAAATGTTAGTGAACGTAACTAATATGATTATACAATCAACTAAAAATCCCAAAGGACCTAGAACTGAGACAATAAATTCCAGTAATGCCAAGTCAAAACAGTCAGAAGTGTCTTGGGACCTTGGTAGCTTATCTATGGTGCATTTTATTTTCATAATAACATCCAAAGGGGTATCATGGAGTAGCTAGTGTAGCTTACCAGTCTCAAACTAAATAATGGCCGAATGCCCTTAGAATCAGGTTCAATAGCCCAAAGACGAACTGAACCATTTGCTGCTCCTGATGCAGCAAGATCAGAACCTCTTCTTGCAGCAACAGCACTAACCCATGATTGGGCTGATGAGACACTTTCAGGTTTATGTATGCCATTTTCTGCATTTGAGGTGCACAGCAATAGATAAGAAACACATATACAAACAGAACAAAAAAAAAATACTGTGGTGATGATGAAAATTGATAATCAAATTAATTGACATCTCAACAACAAAAAGAACTACATAATAACAGAACGAGAAAAAAGGTGAAAATAAAACAGATGTAAACTCAATGTATAGGAAAACTTTGCATGAAGTAGTAAACTGTTCTTCGTATAGCATCTTACCCTCAACATTATTTTCAAGCGAATTAAGGTTGTTACGGAATACTGGATGAGCATTTCTTATTATGTGAGTAGGCTTCTTTCTCATAATGCTCCAAAGCTCAACACTTCCATCATCAGATCCAGTTAAAAATTCCTTGTCATCAATAAAGCAGCAACACTCCAATGATGCAGTAGCAGGAGCACGGAACAGTAGTTGTGATTCTTCTGGTATCTGTCCACACAAGAGTTTTCAACTGTCAGGTTAAATACTGAGTCACGCACCAGAGTCAAGCCAGTCTAAGCATCATATCCTTAAATTCATGTGGTCCAACCAGTTTTACCTTGGTCAGCATCATCATGGTTATTTAGATTTCCCATTTGAAAATGATACAATACAAGTAGATTTTTTTTAAGAGACATACTTCCATAATATTATAACATTATTAGGGATTCACAAACAATATGTGAATTTTGGTTAGTCACGCACCATAATGAACAATGGGAAAATAATAATTCTATGTATCTTAATCCTAGAACAATGTTTAACTAAACAGTTTCTTTCAGTTATAATATGTAAATAATCTTAGTGCATGTGCATACACACACTTTTAAGGAAAGATGTACCTTCCAAAGATGCATTGTTCGGTCCCGTGCTACAGTCAGAAGCCTATCTTTACTAAGTGCATCCATTGTCAAGACTTCGTTCTGATGGCCAAATAGGCAGTTCATGTACGTTCTGTCTTCTGCATTCCACTGCATTATTTTACGGTCAAAAGAACCAGAGAATAGCTCCGATGAGTCTGGTCCAAAGGAAAGACAAGATATTGCTCCTCGATGACCACTAAATGCCTGATGAAAATAATCAAAACAGACGGTTATAATGTTGAAAGAACAAGAAAGATGGCACCAATAAGAAGAGCTCAGTTAAACTGCAAGCAAGGTTACACTGATCTTCCAGCACTCTCTTTTCAGTAAGAAAAAATGCAGTGTATATCCCGGAACAATTATGGCTAGTTTAGATCAACTAATACATTCTACCCCTGAAGAATACCATTCCGAGATTCTACATTGCCTTCTTGGTGGCTTAAAATATATACAAAAGTATATCTATTTTGCAACCAAAAACTAAATATTTGAAGTCTAACAAATAACATGGCTCAAATACTTCCTCTGTGGACCACAAAAAAAAATCTATGCAGTCCATGGAAGTCTTATAGCAACCTTTCAGTTTAATTGAATAATATGTTCATATGTATCAGAGAAAATTGTTGTGAATCTCTGATAAAGCATTGAAATAGGTGTTCTATTACAGGTTGCATTGACAATAAACAAGCTAGAAATTGAATAATATTTCCGTGCTCAAGCGTTGCAACAACCTGGCACCAGCTAGAATAACAAAACAAATGCACCAGTGAAGAATGGGTATATGCAAACCAGGCTATCTGTAGTGCTATATAAATTTGCAAGTAGCACTTGATCATGCACTTGCTTTTTTACCTACACAATATTGTAGGTTGATCAATAAGGCAACAGCTATTGGACAGGACTGTCAGGTTAGAATTAGGCATGGCAATACATGTACAGATATAGACACAATGCAAAACGACAATCACGTCCAAGGATGCAAGCAAAATTGCATTTTTCAACTATATATCATCAGAAATTTAAATTACAACATGTTATTGTTAAATTGCTGTACTAACTACCTGTATGTGCTCCCGTGACCGAACATCCCATAAATGGATGTGACGATCCAAACCTCCGCTTGCCAAGTAACGACCATCTGAACTAACAGCTAGAGCTAATACTTGCTTACTTCTTTTAGCTGATAGAGGTGGCTTAGCATGATGAGCAACCAAGACATTTTCACTTGGCCATAAATACTTCTCACTTTTTCCAGTTTCAACATCCCAATGCACAATGACTCCATCCTTTGATGCTGAAAATCCCTTATCACTGTCCTTGGATAAAACAACAGCAGTAACTGGTTGTCGGTGCTTCACGAGCATCTTAAAGCCATCCTCAGGATCTGGTTGTAATATCCTGCAATAGTTTTGCAAATTTTAGTCATATCTATTTTAACCTCACCATTTCTGTGATCAGTATTTCAACAACACTTATATTATCTTATTGCACCTTTTAGTTAGAGATTTTTTTAAAAAAAGATGGATTCAATTAAAAGGTTATCATATTTATATAGCTTTTAACAGCTGTAGACAGTTACCACACCCAGATAACTGATGTCATATACAAGTGACTTGTGGATAGCACCTTCAGTAATCATGATGACAAATGCATTCCCGAGCCATCTAAATGTGTATAGTTCTTCCGCTCATGTTTCATTCCGTTTCAGCATGCTAGTTTTGGAACATTATCCAAACAGATCACGCATGAATTGAGAATATAACCTAAGTAAAAAGTAAATGGATGGGGATGGCAAATGAGAAATTATTGGAAGAAGCTCCACATGCAAACACATCTAATTTTGTAGATAAAATAAATGCCATATGGTTCAGTGTTGAGGGCATATATAATCATGTAGCAAGCAATATTTCCTAATATTTTAACCACCCCAGTTTGTGAACTACTGTCTATAAGCAGAGTAGCAGATTCTGCGTAAATTAACATTATGCCAAAGTGTACAGGTTGCAAAAAAAATCAATAGCGAGCGGAAGAAGAGGAGGGGTAGATGTGAACTCCAACTTTCTTCTTCCATTATGGCACATCCCACTACTTGTGACTATAAACGATTTTCCTCTCATGTTTGGTTCTAACAGAAACATTTGAATATAGAGTTGTTTGGATGTCCCAATTCAGTTCCACCAATGCACTTGCTGGACCCATAAAAGGACAACTGCTTGAATCCCAAGAGGCCAAGAGTGCATCATTCACAACAAGAACTTCACATGTATTTCAAAACTAACTCTTATGTTGCAAGTAAGATCAGTGTAATACAAATATATGACAAATAGTTGAGAGCAGAAAATACAAGATAACAAGAACCAAGAATAAATAAGAGGTTTTAGAAAGTTTGGAGGATCCAGGACAGTTTTAGGCAACCAGGCTGTTTTAATGGTTGGTTTCAGGACCGCTCTAGTTTGTTGTTAACTCTCTATATTTTCCCCTTGATGCATTTTGTTCGGTTGGTCTTATATAAGCAATAAGCCAATAATATAAGATCTTGGAGAAGTTAACAAATACTCTTTCCACATAGTATGGAACCTACTGGTTCAAGCCAGTATATCTCTTTAATTCCCTCCATCATTATAGCCCTTTATTTCCCTCCATGAGGATATACATTGTACCACCACACTCAGATAACCATATATTAGCAGGAATGTTGTTCATATGCCATCCCTAAATGCACACCCACCTATGTACCTAAGCAAAACCCCAATCGCATAGATGTAACCTGACGCGTGTGCTTGTCAGCTCGCAAAACGCAAAGGGATTCATTTGGAACTAATCAATTAGTAGAAACAATGGAATCTCACTCTGAACCCAATTGCTACCCCAAAACATCAGTGGTACATGTCTTCTTCATTTCAGGTTATGAACTGTGACCACTGACGAAATTCTCGTGTAAAATTCGTTGCAATTGAGGGCGCAAACATTCAGAGCTACTGTCCACATAGAACAAAAGAGAGAGAGGATGCTGCAAGTTGGAATTTGCAAACAACTCCCGCCGCCGACATTACAGGGGGTAAAGAAGAAGATCTCACCTGTCGGCGAGCTCCATCCGCTTCCTGCCACTCTCCTCGAATTGCCTCTTGAGGAGGATATCGGCGACCAGCCTCCGGCCGGCTTCCTCGCCATCGTCCTCGTCCTCCTCCTCCTCGTCATCCTCCCTCCTCCTCCTCGCGGCGTCCGTCACCTTCTTGAGCAGCTCCTTCGCGATCCGCATCTTCTTCTCACCCGCCGTCTCCTGCTCCTCCTCCTCCTCCCCATCGTCGCCGACGCCGCCACCAGCCGCCGCCACGCCCTCCAGGTCGCTGTCCTCGCTCTCGATGTCCTCGTCGCGGCCGCCCCCGCGGCGCCGCTTGGGCTCGGACTCGAAGAAGGGGTCCTCATCCCCGCCGCCGCCGCCGCGGGAGGTGGCGCGTGGCTTGGGCCGCGAGACCCGCTTCCGCGGACGAGGCGCCATGGCCGGGGGACGCGGGAGGGGAGCCGCGGGCTGCTAGCGCGGCTCGGCTCGGCGTAGGACTCCGGCTGTCAAGCTTCGACGGCGGCGGCGGCGAGGGGGGAGGCGGCGGGAGGTGGGGGAAGCGAGGGTTTAAGGGGGAGGAGGACAAAGAGACAGAGAGAGAGAGAGGCGGCGGCGGCGGTGGGGGGTTTTGGTTTGCTAGGGTTTTGGGCCCGATGGATCGCAACTCGCATATGGGCCTGTTGGGCTTTTGCCTCGGCCGCTGGAGTGAGATGCTGCTGTGTCAGAGTGCGCTCACAATCTTTGCCTGTAGAATGTGTAACAATGTATAGTAGACATTTATTCACATTTTCTGCTTGTACTCCCTCTGCTGATGAATATATTACCTCAGTCCGAAAATATAAGGAAGCACCCGACGTCCGAGAGAAAATGGAACGCTAATATCTGATAGCTTAATGCTGCATTCGGGAGTAAGGTTTGGGAACCCTCACTCTCTCGCACAGAAAACGAAGTAATGATTAGTGGGTGATTAATCTATTTTTTAAGAAAAAAATAGATTAATATAATTTTTTAAGTAACTTTTATATAGATTTTTTTAAAAAAAACGTACCGTTTAGCAGCTTGAAAAACGTGCACGCGTGGAAAAGTTGGGAAGGTAAGGAATGCAGCCTAATAGAGACAACGTACAGTGTATAGAAGCTGAGCGATGGGACCTAAGGTGAGAAGAACCAAACATGCATACTCGAAGAGAAGAGAGAGCTAGCTGCATGGGCCTCTGTTTTCTTTTTCTAATGTATGTAACAGTTTCATTAGAAATATTCAAATAGTATTTCTTTTTCATGAACTATTTATCTACTTTATGAATCAGATGTATCTTTATATTTGTTACAATTAAATCTTCATGAAACTATACATGATTATATTTTTGATGAAAAATATATTTAGCACTTTTTTGTTATAATTAAATATTTAATAATAAGATATCACATTATCATTTTTTTTAGTTTTTTTCAACAAATCTTTCTGAATGTTGCACACGATATTATTTGGATATTTAAATAAATATTTTCTTATGGTTTATGAGGTCATTTGTAAGTGTTGTACATGGTGTCTTTTTCATGTTTCATTAAGTATTTTGTGAAGACTCTATAGTTGCAACTCGATGTTTCATCCGTAAAAATGTTTCAATAAAGTCAAGTTTTTTTGCAAATATGTTGATGTTTCACTAACGGGGACCTTAATGTATAAGATGGTGGTTGTCGGTGTTGCAGTCATTATTTTTTAATGCTTCATATGTTTGAAGTATTTTATGAAGTGAGTTGGAACGTTTGATCAAGTGATGAAACAATTTTCTATGGCGGGTGAAACTATGTTTCAGCTCACCCTCCACCTTTACTTGTGTTCTGAGTTAAGGATGCAATTTGCCAAATGGAAAACCCGACGAGATGATGCCTCCTTGCGATAGCCGTCCATGACCTCTTATTGAGGAAGAAGTGGCTCATTAACAAAGAGAAGTAAGGACATTTTTGTCTTTTTGAAGATAGCTTAACAGCCCATTCATGATATTGATGGCAGTGGCATACATGATAAATAAATTTCAGTCCAGTGGCATACACAAGAATAATATGTTTTTATGACATATAAGGAACACAAAATTGGTTCCATGCCATCCAAATTTCCCCAATGTAGTTTTAAGCCTCGTTCAATTATGTTTATTGGGCGTGTAGCCAGCTGGCTTACCGAACAAGACACTCAATTAGCGCACTATTTAGTGGTTTGAGAAGTTTGCCGATGAATCAAAGTAGATAGTACTTCTCTAGTACTTAAAAAACGAAATCTGTTTGATTTGTCCGTTTGTCAGTTTTCCTACTATGTTTGTATGTATGCGTGTCCACACGAACCGTGGACGCACGGCAGGGAGAGCGAGTGTTAATACGTGGGAGAGTGGTGAAAAGAAGATGGATGGAGAGGAGGCAGAGGTGGTGTTGGGATGAGAGGGAGAAGGCACGGGGAGGAAGAGTGGTGGTGGAAGAAGTCCAGGGTGGGGGTGGGGGAGAGAAGTTGGTGGCGACAAGCTGCAGTGGGAGGTGGTAGTGGATCGAAGATGGCACAGGGAAGGAACGGAGAAGCCGCCCGGGTGGAGGGGGCAGAGAGAGAATCCGATGATGACGTGCTGGAGGGGAAGAGGGCAGCGGGTCGAAGATGGTGCAGCCGTGCAGGGGAGTAATTGTGGTTGACAGTGTTCATGTTAGGGGGATCGAGAAAGAGATAGGCGGAGTAGCATGGGAAGGATATAGGATATCAACAGCTAGATCTAAAGTGTAGCAAAGAATCCCGGGAAGAATCTCAGCCCTTACATGGAGAATCACCATTACCACTACGTTCTTTTTAAGAAAAAAAAAGTAAAAAGTAAATATAAAGATAAAATAAAAAAATTAACAGGGCCACGAAGTGTCAAATAATTTGGTCCAAGTCCCAGTCAGGCAACAGCCTCTGTGATATCACCTGTGTCTGACTTGAGTTCTGTAACTCGGAGGAGGACGACCTCTCATAAACCCTAATAAGCACCTTCCGTAATAATAGTAGGCTTCTTAATTCCTCGCGATCGGCCGGTCGATCGATTGTTCCTCTCGCCTGCCGCCGCCATACCCACGCCCCGCCCCGCCCCGACCGGCGCCATGTCGAGCGACGACGAGGAGTGCTTCTACGACTACGACGAGGAGGAGGAGGCGGGCTGGGACGACGGCGGCGGCGGCGACGCCATGCTGGTCGAGGAGGAAGCTGCGTTGCCGGAGCGCCCCGTCGATTGCTGGGTGAGTCGTAAAACCATCCAACGTACGTACGTATAAGGATCGCATATCGATCGAGCAAAGGGGATTGATTAATTAATTGTTTGTTAAATCTTGATCTGATCGATCCATGATGCATACCAAGCATAATACCAGGAATTAGAAACGAAATTAGATCAGATTTAATTTGCGTGTCTTTTTAGTTATTCTGGGGAAAAAATGAGTTATGTTTTTAGATTACTTCTAATGCACATGCATAATATGTTATTTCTTTATGCTTTGCATTTGTGAAACCGTCGTTCAACTTTAAAAATTATTGCTAAATATGTTTTCAATGGATTTCTCCCTTTGGTTTTAAATATGTATCGTTTTAGGCTTTTAGCATATGTTCTCAGATACCACCCCCCCCCCCAAAAAAAAATGTGTCCTTTACCTGGAGTTGTATATATGCACCTTTTCTTTTCTTGCTAGTTCGTCTTTACGAAATAAATGCTAATTTTGTGACAAATAAGTGAATCATCCTTTTCAATGTACTATAAATGAAGCGCGACAAAGTGATTTGACCAATTTTTCAAAATCTTCTGGACAAGCTTAGAACATGTACTCTTGGATTCAGATGGAGTATGCTTTAGTGCACGGCTTAATGTTGTTCGAGTTTGGAATACAACTGGGATACATATTTTTCTGAAAGGTATATGTGAGTTAATTTGCAGCCATAATTAGCATGTTTTTTGTATGATAAATGGATAGCATACTCACAAGCCTAAAAATCTAGTCCCATCCACGCTGATGTTGTGCATAAAAATATTCACAAGTAAACCGAGCAATTTGAAATGTAGCCACATGTATGTTGGGTTAAATTTAACCTATACTGGTGGACAAACCCTTTTTATTACCGATTCACAACCCCCCTATAGTCCCGGTTATACAACCAGGACTATAAATCCGGGACTAAAGATATCTATTTTTAGTCCCGGTTAAAATAACCGGGACTAAAAATGGATCTTTAGTCCCGGTTAGAGTTAACAATCGGGACTAATGTTCTTTTTTCTTTTTTTTTCCTGCTTTCATGATTTCGAGCACCACCATTCATATTATCCACAAATCATTTTAACACCACAGATCATTCACAAAATCTCCAAATACATCAAGCTGCATTTTTATCCCCAAATACATCATAGATCATTCACAAAATCCCCAAATATATCAAGCTGCATTTTTATCCCCAAATACATCGCAAATCATTCACAAAATCACAAAAACATCTCCACAAATTCATTCACACATCACACAGATCGGGAAAAAAAATCGACATCGCACAGATCGGCCGCACATATCACACAGATCAGGAAAAAAAAAACCACATCACAGAGATCGGGCGCCGACCGTCCGCCGCCTCACCGGCCTCCCGCCCGGCCACCTCGGGCTCCGCCGCCCACCCGGGGAGCGCCGCCTCGCCGGCCTCGGCCGCCCGCCGCCTCGCGGGCCTCGCCGGCCTTGCCCGCCTGGCTGCCCGCCGCCTCGCGGGCCTCGTCGGTCTCACCCGCCTCCCTGCCGCCGCCGCCCGGCCTCACGTGGTAGGAGGAGAAGGAGGAAGAGAAGAGAAGGGGGAGGAAGGGGAGAGGAGAATGGATGGAGGAGGCTGAGGCTGAGAGGGATAAGCTAGCTAGCGAAGGGATAGAGAGGACGGTGGGATCGAAGGGATAAGGGATATTTAATGAGAGAGGAGAGGACGGTGGACTGGCGCGCGGCTCAGTTGATTTTTGGTCCCGGTTGGTATAAACAACCGGGACTAAAGATCCATTTTTAGTCCCGGTTGTTTATACCAACCGGGACTAAAAATGAGTTAGGGCCTAACTCGACCCGACAACTTTTTAAACCGGGACTAAAAATGATCTTTAATCTCGGTTGGTAACACCAATCGGGACTAAAGGTCAAAAAGTTTTTAACCGGGACTAAAAATCATCTTTGGTCCCGGTTTCTATTCGAACCGGGACTATTGTGGATTTTGGGCGACCGAACAAAGATGGTTTCTCCACCAGTGCTACTGGTCGGATTGGTCGACTCATTCTAACAAATCTCACATATAAAACTAAGGAGGTGTGGCAAAATTATATTGTTACCTTCATCGAAGTACATCCAAATTGTTTTCTATCATTAAGTATACCCTAATTATTTTTTCAAAGCAATCATTAACACTGTTTATTTGAGATAGGCCAATAAAAATTGTGGCTGTATTGATATGTGACTGCAATAGGGTAGAGGGGGAATGTCACCTCTAAAAAATGCGAGCAAATGCGAGAACAAGAAATATTTTGATTAAAAAGATTGAATACTACAACGACAAGTAATATGAAACGAAGAGAGTCTATAGAAAATAAAATTTGGTGTGCAGTAGATATAATAATCATATAATATGCGATTGATGGTTAATAAAGTATGGGAAACAGTAAAAAGTGTGTGTGTGGGGGGGGGGGGGGGGGTGAATGACTTGATTATGCAGTTTTTTTTTAAAAAAAAATTACGTGTTTTCACTTTTTTATGTCAACAACCTAAAATTGGATCGACCTTTCTCTCATTGTGAGTGGTGTTGTTGTCTCTTTCTATCATTTTTCTTGTATATTTTGCTATCTTTCAGACGTCCAAACGAACTCACCTTAGGGAGTTTTTATGGATTCTCCACCCCCCCCCCTCCTCTTAGATCGACTTGAATCTTAATTTTAGCACCAAGCATTAGCGTACAACTCAACATAATATTTTTTTAGGAGAACTCAACATAATATTAGCGTTACAATATACTCCCTCTGTCCCATAATAAAAAATAAAATCTGGGGATGAATCCAGATGTACTGTACTGATTAACTTTTGATGTCTGTTGTTGTTGCAGGCCATTACAGAAGAGTCTCTTCCGGCTGCACAGGTAATGTGATTCACTCCACCTGACTGACATTGCTCAAAGTTGAGGTTTATAATTTGCCTGACATTGTTCTCTGCAGCTTGAGCTACAGCAATTAGTATTTGTAACAAATTACATTGTATTTCTTGACATGCTCTACCCCTTATATATATGTACACAGCAACAAGACCTGTCCATGGTGATGAACCTGCTCTACATAAAGCAGCACCAGGCTCGCGCCCTCCTCATACACCACCGCTGGAAGATGGAATCCATCCTGGACCACTTCGACAGGAAGGGCCGAGACCGCATGCTCAAGGAGGCCGGCGTCGTGATCCAGCAGCAGGCGGAGGAGAAGAGCAGCAGCGACGGGGGCGACACGGCCATGGCGGCGTCGCCGTCGCCGCGCCTCGGGAGCAGCGTGACCTGCTACGTGTGCTTCGAAGAGGTCTCACCGGACGCTGTCTCCACCATGGATTGCGGACACTGCTTCTGCAATGACTGTAAGTTGCAGGTTTTTCTCCATTTTATTGTGTCTTTGTTTTTTTTTGTTCTGTAAAACTACAGCAGAAGAACTTTATAAATTGTGTTTGTGAAGAACTTATAACTGTGTTCATGAAAAAGAAGAATTATAGAATTTGGTTTCTTCCTCACTTGCGTTGCCCTGTTCTTTTTCATGATCGGGTGTATCTGAATGGTTGAGTAAATAAATGATTTTATGCTAATTGTTCAAGGTTAAATAAATTAATTAAATATTGTAAAGTTGAAAAGTAGTTTTGAAACAATATTATAAGAAATTCACACATTTAAAGGTTTTGCGAAAATCACATGTCCGTTAATCCATTCATCCACAGAGTAGACAAGTAGAAAATCTATCCAAAGTATTGTTCTTGATATCAATTATCAAAATTTAAAAATAGATTTTTTTACATAATTTAAAATTAGATGCAAAAGATGTGTGATTGCGATGTGTTGAAATGGTTCAGGTTGGACGGAGCACTTCTTCGCGTGCGTGAACGGCGGGCAGAAGCAGATCCGGTGCATGGCGGTGGGGTGCGCGGCCGTCTGCGACGAGGACGTGGCGCAGCGCCTCCTCGGCGGCAGGTACCCAGGCGCCGCGCGGCGGCTGCGCGGCGCCCTCCTCGCGTCGTACGTGGAGGACAACGCGGCGGCGCGGTGGTGCCCCAGCGCGCCGCACTGCGGGCGCGCCGTCCGCGTGGACGGCGGCGGCGCGCGGTGGTGCGAGGTGGCGTGCCCGTGCGGCGCCAGCTTCTGCTTCGGCTGCGCCGCGCCGGCGCACTCGCCGTGCCCGTGCGCCATGTGGGAGCGCTGGGAGGCCAAGTGCCGCGGCGAGTCCATGAACGTGGACTGGATCCTCGCCAACACCAAGACCTGCCCCAAGTGCTTCAAGCCCATCGAGAAGAACGGCGGCTGCAACCATGTCCGCTGCAAGTGCGGCCAGTGTCTCTGGTAAACAATAAGATTGAAAACTCAATTCATCCTTTATCATCTCATTTTTTATGTCGCCTAAAAATTCATCAAAAAAATTTAAAAAATTAGGTGAGATAGATTAATATGTGATATATCACTTCACAAACATGCAAATTCAAACTCAACTTATATAAGTAGAAACAAAAATAACAAATTTAACTATGAATAGAACACGTAATTCACGGTTAAATTTGTTATTTTTGTTTCGAATTGTATAAGTCGAATTTTAACTCCCATGTTTACGAAAAGATATATCATATATTGATTTATCTTGACAATTTTTTTAAATTTTTTTTATTACCTTATAAACTCTATGCACAAAACAAGAGGATGTCTCCTCGAGGGAAAAAAAATCCACTTCCAAGATTCTTAATTCACCTTGGCAATTCGATCGCCATTGATGCGACGACCATGCATGAATGTTCTTTGCAGCTGGCTGTGCGGCGCGGCCACCGGGCTGGCGCACAACTGGACCAGCATCGACGGGCACAGCTGCAACCGCTACGACGACGCGGCGGAGAAGAGGAAGGTGGACGGCGCGAGGCGCAAGGTGCTCCGGTACGCGCACTACTACGAGCGGTACAAGGCCCACGGCGACTCGCGCAGGGCGGAGGCGGAGAAGCTGGGCCCGGCCGTCGAGGCGCGGGCGCGGCGGCTGCGCGAGGACCCCGACCCGGCCACGGCGCCGGCCAGTGGCGACGCCGCCGAGGCGCTCGCCGCCGCGCACCGCGCGCTGCTCGCCTCCCGCGACGTCCTCTCGCGGTCCTACGCCTTCGCCTACCACATGTTCGGCGGCGAGGAGCGGACGTTGGCGGCCGCGGCGCCGGAGTCGGAGGTGGCGACGGCGCAGGCGCTGTTCGAGGACCACCAGGAGATGGCGGAGAGGCACGTGGAGAAGCTGTCGGGGCTGCTGGCGGCGGACGCGCCTCCGGCGGCGGCCACGGCGGGGGACGCCGCCCTGTGGCGGGCGAAGCAGGACGCCGTGGCGCTCACCGCCGTGGTGGAGAAGCACAGCGGCGAGATGCACAAGTGCATCCAGGACGAGCTGCTGCCCATGCTCGTGGAGCCCATGTCCATCGCCGCCTACCGCCGTGACGGCCCTATCAAGGCCAAGGACTTCCCAGCCTGTGGTGGTGCGCCATGAATTGAAAAGTTTTAGGGGTGTTTGGTTTATAACCATACTTTGCCACAAGACACTTGTAGCTGCCACAGTTTGTTAGGTATGTGTCTGGTTCACTACTACAGTTGTGGCTTGCCACACTTTTTCAATAGTATGTCCTACATGTCATAAACTTAATTTTCTTGCTAACTTTGCTACACTTTGTGGCTAGCAATTTGTCCATCACATTTTTGTGGCTACTATAATTTATCTAATGTTAGTTGTGGTAAAGTGTGACCGGCAACCAAACACACCCGTTTCCAACTATGTTGTGCTCAGTAATAATGATTTTTTTAATTTGGAGCACATAGATTTCTTTTTCCCGATTTCTATACAAGTTTCTGAAATGAGGTCTGGAGTTTGCTGCTCTTATAGCCCAATTAGGTGTGCCCACCTGAATCATTTGTTTCCTATTTTAGATGAAGCAAAATTTTAAACCACTTTAATTTAACTTGCATACTCTAAATCAAATGTGGATCTGGGATCAAGAATTGCCAAAGAAAAGGATTATTTTCTCTAACCTGACTCCGTGGGAGAAGGGGGGGAGGGGGTTAACAAATTTTAAAAACCAAAAAGGAAAAAAAACTAAATTGAAGATGTTTTCGCGGTCCGTTATCCGTGTTTGAGTCATAAAATTGAAGATGTTTCCACGGTACGTCATCCGTGTTTGAGTCGGTTATAAAAATTGAAAATGTTTCCGCGGTTCGTCATCCGTGTTTGAGTCGGTTTTAATTTTATTTTGGTTTTAATCTATATCTCTTCTCTACTATTATAAAAATTGAATTTGTTTTGCTGGTATTTTGGTACGTCATCCGTGTATGAGTCAGTTTTTAATTTTGTTTGCTTTTAGAAATACATATCTGTATTTGAGTCGGTTTTTACGATCGTTCACTTTTGGTAATACATGAGGAATCACATAAGAAATCTATTTAAAAAACTCGCATGCTAACTTGAGACGATCGGACTCCTAACTGCAGCTCAAGATTTTCAATATATATATATATATATATACATATATATATATACATATATATATATATATATATACACACACACACACACTAGAAAAAATGCCCGTGCATTGCAACGGGTAAAGACGATTTTCAATGATATATTAAGAGCCGAGTAATAAAATGAAATATTGAAATCGCTATAGATTATAATTAAAAAAAAGTTAATGAAAATGCTAATATTGGATCGCTAAGATTATAATTAAAAAATTTAATGAAAATCTTTCCTGGGCATTAGGCCGAAAGCCTTCCTTTCTTTTCAGCCATAGGCCAGTCCACTACCTCTCTCCGTTTGGCTTGCTTCCTTCGACCCAACCACGAGTGAAGCCTTTTTCAGCCCTAGCCAGTCCGCTACCTCCCTCCGTTTGGCATGCCTCTGGCATGCCTCCTTCGACCTATCAAATCCACCCAAAATTAGTAGGGTTTTTGATCCACTCGATCTTCTTTTTCCGTTTTCCCAAAATCAAACTCAGGGTAAAAAAGATTGGGGAAGATAGTCATCATCGTCGGCAACTATTAGATTAAATCCAGCGAAATAAAGCCAGAAAAATCATGGAGAAAATGACGAGGAAGGAGTGGGAATCGATTTTTTTTTAATCAAATTGGAATAGAAAACGCACTATCGATATGGCGCGTCATCATCGGCAACTGTTATATTAAATCCAATGAAATAAAGCTGGGAAAATCATGGAGAAAATGATGAGAGAGGAGTGGGAATCGATTTTTTCAATCAAATTGTAGTAGAAAACGTACAATCAATATGGCGCTGAGATTCAACTCGGGAGACATGCAGGAAGCACAGTGAACGGATTTAAAAAACCGGACGAAAAAAACCAATGCGCACAAAAAAAAACTCGTTTGCGTGCAAAAACAAGTCGCAAAAATACCGATGAAAAAAACCAATCGGATTTTTATTTTTTGGTTTTTTACTAGCGAGACTTTTTTTCCTTTTTTTCTAGAGTTGGATGATTTTTTTTCACTGACGACACATAAGCTTTTTTTATTTTTATTGCTTGTTGAGTCGGACTTTTTTTTCACCTTTTTAATCGGACTTTTGTTTTTTTTACCGCCTATGGAAATTTCTTGTTCTTTTTAAGTAGAGAAGATTTTGATAAGATATTAAAAACGAAACATAAAATTAAAACCGATTTAATTACGGATGACGTATCAAAGTACCGGCAAAAACATCTTCAATTTTTATAATAGTAGAGATATATCTAAGTGAACTCTCACAGTGAATTTCATCTTAACTAAACCATATAACAATAATAAGATTAAAATAGGCTTTACCTGTTGAAACGCACAAGTATTTTTTCCAATAATACATAATTACATATTTGTATATATAAATATTGAATTTATAGATAGAAATATACACATGGAAAATTTTTACATAGCAGTATTTTGTAAAAATTAAATTCAAATTGAAATCAAAATCTGGCCCATAAATTTGCATACAAACTTTCGGTGTATAAATTTTAGAGGTATAGACTTGTAGGTGCAATGCAATATTTCATATGAAAAAATTGAATTCGAACTGGAATGCAAATCATGCATATAAAATTCTGATGTACAATTTTTCAATGTATAAACTTTAGGTGTACAAAATAATTTTCGGTGCATAAACTTTAGATGGGTAGACTTACCTAAAAATGAAAAAAAAAAAGAGGTGAGAAAAAAGGAAACATAGGACGTGAGGGGAGCTAACGCGCAATAGTATTTTCGCTAACCCACTTTCCGTTCCCTTCCGTTCCAACATTTTACCGCTACGGCCACATCTTATTGATGATCTCTCTACTTTTTATACAAACAAAGGCTAAATTAGAAACACCTATTTAGAATCAAACGCTAGATTAGAAACACCTTTATCGCTATCATTTTGGCTGTTGCTCTTTTTTGGGCAACGATGACTTGTATTATGAGCCGCAGTTGTGCTGCCACATTTTTAACCCGGTTTTGTCCCAAAACTAAGATAAATCTTTTCTTCTTACATGAAAATAGATAGATGCTCCCTATCCTCTTTTTCAGTTTACCTTTTCTAAAAAAAATAGAAACATCTATCGCGACCTCTTGTTTTTAGAGATAACAATGTCAAATTATAAACACAAATCGCGGTTTGGATAGGTCTACTACTAATACAACTTTGTCACTCCGGATCTTAAACCCTATCTGTGGTCATGTGGTGGGGTCGAACCGAGCCGAACCGAACCGAGCAAGCTCCATCGATCGGCCGCCTCGTCGCATCAAATTCCAAAAACCCTCCGCGAGCTCCGACGACGCGGCCGCCATGGACGGCAGCGACGACGAGTGCTGCTACTACTACGACGCCGTCGACAGCGATGGGGACGATGATGATGAGGAGGAGGAGATAATAATGCTGGACGAGGACGACGGCGCCGCGCTGCCGCCGCCGCCGGAGGAGGAGGTGGAGCACCGCGCGGTTTGCTGGGTGAGTTCTATCTATAATACCCTAGCCTGTATATCTCCCGTAGTTCTCTCTCGGGTGTAGCGTGGCTTCAAATCTGATAGAAACTTTCTTTGCTTTTCTTCTGCAATGGGAATTAAAACCCTGCAGTTCTTGTGATTGAACTTGGCACTATGATCGATCGAGTTCCGATATTGGGGGAGGGATCGCCTACTGGGTTTAATTAGTTCCTTTGGAATTCCAACGGTCCAACCAATGTGACCAAGTTAGTTTTCATCATATATTAATTATTGATAACAGCAGTTGATTGTATTGATTTGGTTGAGAGAATTTGCAGCCCTTTGCTGGGTCTCTTTCAATCTTTGATTTCAGTAGTAAGAATTATTTGATACACTTCTGAAAGAAAAAGGTTCTAAACAAAATAGTTGATTGAATCAAATTCGCATCTTCCACTGCAAGCCATGGTCTTTTGTGAAAGTAAATGGTCCGTTTATACAAGAATATTGCATTGTTTCAATAATTGTTACTTATGAGAGTTAGTTTTAGCTATATTTTATCCTGTTCCAAAATAATTGTTACTGGATATATCATATTTAGACTCTGATTACTTGTGTTCTTCAAAAATAAATATAAATGCTTAAAAAATGCCGTATTATCAAAGTGTGTTGTACCACAAACATAAGCTTTAAGCTTTCGTTCACTGTAGTCTAATCATTTAAAAATTGTTAATGGTCAAAGTTTAATAATAAGTACTATTTGGGCATGAAGTATTATCTTTTCTTTTTATTAAAGAAAATATTCACCTCGAGAAGAAGGCTGCACTAATCAAGTACCCTGTTTTTGCAGGCCATTACAAAAGAATCCCTTGCAGCTGCGCAGGTAATGAGGTTAAGCACAATCAGTCATTTCAATATATTCATAGTTTCAGATTCTGTCCAAAATCTCAAGACATTGTGCTTAAATTTTGCTGCTATATCTATGTACATCTACAGGAGCAAGACCTGTCCATGGTGATGAACTTGGTGAACATTGAACGGCACAACGCGCGCGCCCTCCTCGCCCACCACCGGTGGAAGATGGAGCGCATCTACGACCGCCTCGACATGATGGGCCGGGACGCCTTGCTCAGGGACGCCGGCGTCGTTGTGCTGCCGGAGAAGAGCAGCAGCAGCGGCAGCAGCATGGCCATGGCGAAGACGAACCCCCCGGGAAGCGTGGCGGTCACCTGCAACGTCTGCTTTGAGGAGTACCCACTCGGCTGTGTCTCCGCCATGGATTGTGGCCACTGCTTCTGCAATGACTGTGAGTAGTGTCCAGTGTTCATCTCTTGAATTTTCAAAATATATGACACGCTGATTTTTCGTAATCATTTGTTTTATTTAGTATAAACATATAAAAACTATTCGATGATAAAACAAATAAAATAAATAATATTTATATAATTTTTAAATAAGAGATGGTCAAACGTTACGTGAAAAATCAAATCTGTCGTATATATATTTTTGAATGATTAGCACACATTTGATTTTTCGCATAACGTTTCACCATCTATCTTATTTGATTTTTCAGATATATATTTTTGAAATGGAGGGAGTATTTGTTGGTAGTAAATGAGAAAGATTTAATGTTCTTTATTCTTTGCAATTTTTTTTAAGGAAGGCAAAAGCTTTGCCTTGAATATATTAACAGAGCAGAAGAAAATTATAGCGATATATGTACAGGGTTAGATGAAAAAACGAAACAAATAACCCGCAAAAAGGGAGGCAAAAAGCAGGGATTAAGTGATATCTTCCAAAATTCCGAACTCCTGCGGATTGAATTCTTTGCAATTTTGTTCGATCAGGTTGGACGGAGTACTTCGCTGCGGCGGTGAGCGACGGCAGCAAGCAGATCAGGTGCATGGAGGTGAAGTGCACGGCGATCTGCGACGAGGCGGTGGTGCGGCGGCTGCTGCACGGGAAGCACCCCGGCGCGGCGGCGCGGCTGGACCGCCGCCTCCTGGAGGCGTACGTGGAGGCCAGCGACGCGGTGCGGTGGTGCCCCAGCGCGCCGCACTGCGGGCGCGTCATCCGGGTGGACGGCGGCGGCGGCGGCGAGGAGCGGTACGCCGAGGTGTCGTGCCCCTGCGGCGCCGCCTTCTGCTTCCGCTGCGGCGGCGGCGCGCACTCGCCGTGCCCGTGCCTCATGTGGCACAAGTGGGGCGCCATGCGCGGCGGCTGCGAGGTCGACAACCTCAAGTGGATCGTCGCCAACACCAAGAGCTGCCCCAAGTGCTCCAAGCCCATCGAGAAGAACGGCGGCTGCAACCATGTCACTTGCACCTGCGGCCAGCATCTCTGGTGAGCTCGATCGACTCGACATCTATCGATTCTCCACGAGAGATTGACGTGACGCCATTGTTGGATGGATGGATGCAGCTATGCGTGCGGCGCGGCGACGGGCACGTTGTACATGCACATCTGCAACCGCTACAAGGAGGGCGGCGGCGGCGATGGCGGCGTGAAGGTGGAGATGACCGCCGGTGGGCGGCAGCGGCTGCGGTTCATGCACTACTACGAGCGGTTCGAGATCCACACCGACTCGTACAAGGAGGAGCAGGGGAAGCTGGGTCCGGCCATCGACGCGCTGGCGCGGCGGCTGGAGGCGGACGCCACGCTGCCGTGGTCGGGCACCAGGGACGCCCGGTGGTCGGCAGCGGCGCACCGGCGGCTGCTCCGGTGCCGGCAGGTGCTGCCGCGGTCGTACATGTCGCCTACTACATGTTCGGCGGTGGCGCGGCGACGCGGCGGGAGCGGGAGGAGGCGGCAGCGCAGAACCGGTTCGAGGACCTGCAGGGGCAGCTGGAGCACCACGTGGAGGTGCTGTCCAGGACGCTGGCGGCGGCGGCGGCCGACGCGGCGGAGGTCGTGAAGGCGAAGCGCGACGCCGACAACCTCGCCCGCGTCGTCGAGGGGCTGTGCGCCGGGATGTACCGGTGCGTCCAGGACGAGCTGCTGCCGCTGCTCGTCGAGCCCATGAACATCGCCGCGTACCATCCGGACGGCCCGGCCATGGCCAAGGAGTTCCCGCCGGCGACCAGCGTGACCGGCGGAGCACCGCCGGCGACACGCCACTAAGCCACAACGTGTCGAGTTCATTATTACTATACGAAGCAAGGTTGTAAACGGTCGATGGGTGAAGGGAAGCAGGTGGTTTTGGGAAAAATTCTATTGTCCAAACATGTTTGTGGTTTGGCATGGTGGATTTTTGGATTAATTACTAGCTAAGTAGTATAGGAAATATCCTATATTGATACAGATGAAATGATGGATTATTTTGTGCTGATTAATTAGTCTAATTGTTCGACGTTGTGCAACGTTTCTGGATAACTTTTCAGTATACGAACACTTCAAATGATCAGACCTCTCAATAATTTGCAGCCAACCAAACGGGTCCAACTTCGTCTTAAAGACCCTATCCTACGTTGTTTGTGGTCTGTTTATAGGAAGTCAGAGCTGCTCTTGGTAGCTTGGCAACGATGACCTTTGTTTTATCCTCCAGTTGTACCGTCGCAAGTTTTTAGTTTTTTCTCCGTGTGGGTTTTGCCCGGTTTCCCCCTTCAAACCGTGCTTATGTGAGTTTTTTGGTCCGATTTCCCTTAAAAAACTTGGCCAAGTCTCTTATTCTTAATTGAAAACAGGCTCTCACTATCCTCTTTTGAGGTTTTTCCAAAAAAAAAAACAATTGTCGGTGACACATAAATTTGGAGATATGAAAACAAAGTGCACGAATGGTAATTAACACACGTAGATTTTGAGATATCAATGTAAACTTTTTTTTTAAGAAAAAAAGAGGAACAACTACAGATGACACAAATACATTTGGGGATATGAACGTAAACTGAAAAAAGAAATAGCACAAACATGGTGAGAAAAGTTAGGAAAATTGACAAACACGATGAGAAAAATGTAAGTAAATAGGAAGAACATGGAGGTTTGGAGATATGAACATAAACCGGAAAAAATAGCATAAACATGATGAGAAAATGTAAGTAAATAGAAATAAGATGAATCTAGAGATTTGATGGATGATGACAACAATCAAGAACTAGGCCACCACATGATGCATTCGAGAATGGTGATATTGTAGACCAACAAGGAGGTGCAATAATAAAGGACAACAACGATCAAGTGAGGCAGCTCTCGAGGACGACAATGCAAGCCTCACCTGAAAGGAAACAAACTAAGGAGAGAATTAAGGTGTGATCTAGTGTGGTGTGAGAATGGAGACGTGAGAGAGGTAGATGAGTGAAGCGAATAGGATTTGGATTGTTGATTGTCGTACCGTATCTTATATCACCTTTTCTTTTTGCTATATTGGTAACGCACACTTATATGAGACATCCAAGGAAAAAAAATCAACTAACAACAACCAGTAGCAAACAATGCAAGCAATACTAGCAGAAGCCAACAACAAATTGAGCTTCCCACTGTTGCAGCCAGCCAACAAGCAACAACATAGTAAGTCTTGTCAGAAACAAACAACACTTGTTGCAGCCCACCCATCAAGCTACAAACACCACATGTAGCAGGCCCAAGGAACAAGACGATGTGCTAACAAGATGGGGCTTGACATCTTGATAAGTTGGCCAATTATCCAATAGTTTTATTTTATACCGTCGAAGATTTCCCCCCTAAAACTTTTGCATTTTTAGATCGTCGAATGTACTTTGAGATTCATACGGGGAGGGAAAAAAATTCTACGCTGCGAGCGAGGCGGGATTGGAGCCGCTGATCTCATGGGCGAAAGAGGAGTGCAACTAGCTAACCTAGCTACATGTGTTTCATATCTATCTTATATGGAAGTTATATATAAGTTGCATTGTAACCACACTAGAGTTGCTTGTAATTATACTAGAATTACACTAAAGTTACATTTGAAAGATTTGGTAGATTTTTATGTTGAAAGTTGTATAAGTAATCCTTATCTAAATAGCACACGACCAACTTATCCATAAAACATCATTTTTTTGCAAGGGAAAATAAATCATATTTTCTTCCCAATTCCGTACTAATTATTAACATATGCCAAATTTTAAAGAAAACATATACCAAATCTTTATCCAATCAAATTTACGAATTTACAGTTGAAGCAAACTAACAACATCCGATCGGTTTTCGTTTCTACTTCTATATTACTATAATATAAGATAATATAAGATGACAAAGTAGTAGTTGTATTCTTAATTTATGCATGGCATAGGCTTGTAATTTCTTACAAACTCCTAGGGCAAAGGCTATGAAAGATGCATAAGCCTGGCCTTTGCCCAACTTAAATGGAATAAGTTCATTTGAGGTCCCTTAACTTGTCAACGTATCCGATTTTCGTCCTTTAAATAGAAAACCAGATACAACGGGTCCCTCAACTGTCAAAACCGGTGCAATATAGGTCCCATGGCGGTTTGGACGGCGGTTTTTGCCGACGTGGCGCCTACGTGGCTAATTTGACTCAGTCTTCACATGATGTGGCAATGACGTGACGCTTACGTGGCAATTTAATTTAAAAAATATTAAAAATTATGGGTCCACATGTCAGCTTACACCGAAAACTTAATTTAAAAATGGTGGGACCCACGTGGGCCCCACATGTCATTCTCACCCTCCTCTTCCTGTGTCGGCCGTGCAGCTTCACCGCGGTCGCCGGCGAGGTCAGGAGCTGGAGCGTGACGGCGGCGACCGTGCCGCGGCCACACAGCACAGACACGCCGACGCGCCGGCACCACGCGAATGCGACCACCTCGCAGCCGGCGAGCTCCAGCGCGCATGACGGGCCGCATCGCCGCATCGCTCTCCCGCGTTGCGATCGCCGGCGGCTTGGGCTTGTTCTTGTTTTGGACCCCAGAGGCCGGCCCCGCTGCTTCCGCAGTGGCGACGGAAGGTCCGGCGCGCGCGGGCAAGGGCAAGGGCCACGGAAGCAGGAAAGCAGCGAAACACGATCGATCGGTCACCGCAAGGTTATATATACTCCCAAGCAGTACGCTAACTCCAAATTTCAACTGCTAAAGTAGCTTCGGTTCTAGACCAGTAGCCGGTGCTAGGGCAGCTGCCCGGGGCTGATCATCACCGGCTGACAATAGCATGCACTGCACACACAGTACAGGTAGCAGGCCGGCCGATGATCATCATGGCCAGCACCGTGCTGCTGCTGCTGCTGCTGCTCCTCGTCGTCGTTAGCGCCGCCACCCACGGCCTGCACATACCGAATTATCGATGGCTCGCGACGACGTTGAGATAGATATGATCCGCTAGCTCCCTGTGTTCATCTCTCTCCCCTCTCCTCTGTCCTCTCCGTCGGGCGAGAAGGGGCGGTGCGCGGCGGCCGGGGGACGAGCTCCTGTTCGTCGTCTTCGCGCCGACGGTCCTGCTCGCCGCGCCGCCTCCGACGGCACCTGGAGCAAGCCGCCGGCCCACCTCCGCCACCGGCCACGGCTCCCTCGACTCCTCCGCCACAGCGCTGCCGCCTGGCTGACGGGGCGCTGGCCTCGGCACCCTCCACCGGCCGCCCGTCGACCTGCGCTCGCCGCCCGCCACCTCCTCGACTCCGCCGCCCGCCACGACGCCGCCGACCTCCCCACACCACGCCGCCGATGGGTACCGAGCCCGTCTCCACCTCCGCCGGCCCGGCGCCCTCACCAGGATGCGGGGGGACGAGCTTCCTACGCCGTCTCTCGCCGTCCGTCTTGCTGCGCCGGCGCCGGTGCCCTCCATCGGCATCTCTCGTCGACCCGACTCCCCCAGTCCCCCTGTTCTCTCATTCTCTCCTCGTTCTGTGTCTGCTCACATGTGGCGGCGACCTCCTCCTCCGGCCACCTCCGCCGCCTGTGGCTTGCCGCCGCTGCCGCTCCGCGCCCTCCGCTCCTGCCGCCGGTCCGCCGCGGGGACGAGGGAGAGCCGAGAGGGACATGTGGGCCCCACCATCTTTATTTTTTAGCTGACATGTGGGCCCATGCGGGCCCCACCATTTTATATTTAATTCATGTGTGAAACTGACAGGTGGGTCCCACAAATTTATTATTTTTCTGTATCAAGTTGCTACGTAAGCGCCACGTCATTGCCACATCAGATAAAGACAAGTCAAATTAGCCACGTAGGCACCACGTCAGCCAAAACCATCATTAAAACCGCCGAGGAAACTTATCTGCACTGGTTGAGGGACGCATTGTATCTGGTTTTCTGCCATTGTATCTGGTTTTCTGGTTGAAGTACGAAAATCGATTCGTTGACAAGTTAAGGGACCTCGGATGAACTTATTCCAACTTAAATTAATGGAACTGGGCCTAGCTAACTAACTAGGCCTAGTTGGGCTTTCCGAAAGCGCCCCACATATCGGGCCCATCAAGCAACGTTGGCCCACCACATCACGTATTTCAATTCGTATTTCTTCAGGGACTCGGATGTAAAAAACGACCCAGCCTAGCCTCCTCACCCCCACCACTCGTCCCGTCCCCAAGAGAGATTCGTCTCGTCGCCGTCTAGGGTTTTAGCCGCCGCCGCGAAACCCTCGCCGCCTCGCCTCGCAGCGGAGTCAGGATGTTCCTCGGCGCAATCCCGCGGCGGCCGAGCAAGGAGGCGGCGTACAAGCAGCTGCGCTCCCACCTCATCGTCATGGCCTCCTGCGTCGCCGCCATCCGCGCCGCCCCCTACATCCTCCACTTCCTCAACCGCGACGCGGACCGCCTCGAGCTCACCCTGGAGCTCTAGGCTGTCCCCCGTCCCCCGTCCCCCGCTAGGTGAGACACCCGCTTCTCCCTTCGCTCCTCCTCGTTGATTGGTTTAATTCGGGATTGGTTTAGTTGGGGGTGAAACTCCTCTTTGTTCCCTTAATTAGGGACGGAACTCGCGATCCCGTTGGAGAAACCGTGCGGAGATCCTGTGCATGCTTATGCTATTAGATGTTTACCCTTGCCCTAATGATCTATTTCGAATGAGTTTTGCATGGTTAGGTTCATGCTTATTTATTGCACAAACTATTTTTTACGATGGTTGATGCACGTCGTATAAATCTTGTTTGGTGGGTATTCAGGATTATGGTAATGTAATGCTGGGTTGCTTACTTGCTTTAAACACCACTGTTTTGAAGAAGCTTTCTAATTGTTGAATGCTGTGGAGAGGATCTGGTAGAGTTCAATGGATTGGTATTGCATTGGAAATAATAGTATGCTGATCTATATTCTTGTAGTATTAAATTTGTGCACCTTGTTTAGATAATAATTCCTGTTTAGATTTGATTTGTTAAAGAATATTTGGGTTCTGTGAGTCATCGGGCTATCGTTGGTGATCCGTTGATTCTTTCTTCATGGTACCCTCTGCCATATTTAGATGCCAATTCTTTTTTCAATTGGATAATTTATTATTTTTTCTGCACATAACCCTTGCTGGATTTGATGCACTTGAAAACGATCGCCTACCAATGTGCTGTAAATCAGTAGCATCTTCCATCTATTGACAACTTCAGAGTTCAGATGCATTTGTTCATATTATTGCGCAAACTAGACACATGTCTCAGCCAAACACTGCATTGGTCAAAAGCCGTTTTCAAATTTCTTGTCAAAACAAAGTTCATATATGATGTAACAGAAGAATAACTTTAAATTTTGTTTTCCTATAAAATCCCACCCAAAACATATTATGTGACAAGTCATTAACAATCCTTGCAAGCCGACTTAACTGAAAGGATTAAGCTATCTTTGATAATGTTAGCACTTCCGTGTCTACTGATTGTTTCAATAGGAATTTCTCTTGGTATGGTCCTCAAAGTTGAACTTTGACGATAGACTTATGGGAATGCATTTCTAATACTACAGAACCGTGATTTCACATAATTACTTTCGATTTTCGAATGGATCTAATTGTTCCACTTTTATTACACTAGTTTTTTAATCTATATATGTAATAAGGCTTAACTATTGGTAAAAATATGCATTAATTGAATATTGAGATATGTGCATGCTGGAGTAATATTTTTTACCTTTAGTTGATTTACATTCTTATTCTGCCACAGATCCTTACGTTTATGATCAATTAGTGTGCAGTTTGATTGATAATTATAGTAGTCTTTATGTATCGGCTTTGGGTCACATTTGTAATGTTAATGTAATGCATTCCTGGTTTTGCAGTGTTCCTGTTCTATTTGGTGTGATGTTTTCCCCCCAATTGATTGAATTAATATCGATATATTCAGTATGTTTGCAAATTTCACCAGTTATCTTTGCTGAATAATGATAGGCTATATCTTGTGGTTTTATGGATTTAATATGTTCTAACTTTTAATTTTTCTAGCTGGTCAATGTGTAAATAACCCCTGCAATATGTTCATAATGGTACTTCTACTCCTGTTTGGCAACTATGGTAGCAGATTACATGCAAAAACATACCAGTCTTTTAAGTAGGAAGAAACTAGAGTATTTTT